>JAUIMM010001237.1:267500-639160 GCA_031769625.1 Taudactylus pleione
ATAGGTCTATATGTGTGTGTACATACTGTATACTATAGGTCTATATGTGTGTGCGTGTGTACATACTGTATACTATAGGTGTGTGTGTACATAATGTATACTATAGGTCTATGTGTGTGTGTGTACATACTGTATACTATAGGTGTGTGTGTGTGTGTGTACATACTGTATACTATAGGTGTGTGTGTGTACATACTGTATACTATAGGTGTGTGTGTGTACATACTGTATACTATAGGTGTATGTGTGTGTGTACATACTGTATACTATAGGTGTGTGTGTGCACATACTGTATACTATAGGTCTATGTGTGTGTGAACATACTGTATACTATAGGTGTGTGTGTGTGTGTGTACATACTGTATACTATAGGTCTATGTGTGTGTGTACATACTGTATACTATAGGTCTATGTGTGTGTACATACTGTATACTATAGGTCTATGTGTGTGTGTACATACTGTATACTATAGGTCTATGTGTGTGTACATACTGTATACTATAGGTCTATGTGTGTGTGTACATACTGTATACTATAGGTCTATGTGTGTGTGTACATACTGTATACTATAGGTGTGTGTGTACATACTGTATACTATAGGTCTGTGTGTGTACATACTGTATACTATAGGTCTGTGTGTGTGTGTGTGTGTGTGTACATACTGTATACTACAGGTCTATTTGTGTGTGTGTGTGTACATACTGTATACTACAGGTCTATGTGTGTGTGTGTACATACTGTATACTACAGGTCAATGTGTGTGTGTGTACATACTGTATACTACAGGTCTATGTGTGTGTACATACTGTATACTATAGGTCTGTGTGTGTACATACTGTATACTATAGGTGTGTGTGTACATACTGTATACTATAGGTCTATGTGTGGGTGTGTGTACATACTGTATACTATAGGTCTATGTGTGTGTGTGTGTGTACATACTGTATACTATAGGTGTGTGTGTACATACTGTATACTATAGGTCTATGTGTGTGTGTACATACTGTATACTATAGGTCTATATGTGTGTGTACATACTGTATACTATAGGTCTATGTGTGTGTGTGTACATACTGTATACTATAGGTCTGTGTGTACATACTGTATACTATAGGTCTATGTGTGTGTGTGTGTGTGTGTGTGTGTACATACTGTATACTATAGGTGTGTGTGTGTACATACTGTATACTATAGGTCTATGTGTGTGTGTGTACATACTGTATACTATAGGTGTGTGTGTGTACATACTGTATACTATAGGTCTGTGTGTGTACATACTGTATACTATAGGTGTGTGTGTGTGTGTGTGTGTACATACTGTATACTATAGGTCTATGTGTGTGTGTGTACATACTGTATACTATAGGTCTATGTGTGTGTGTACATACTGTATACTATAGGTCTATGTGTGTGTACATACTGTATACTATAGATCTATGTGTGTGTGTACATACTGTATACTATAGGTGTGTACATACTGTATACTATAGGTCTATGTGTGTGTGCGTACATACTGTATACTATAGGTCTATGTGTGTGTACATACTGTATACTATAAGTCTATGTGTGTGTACATACTGTATACTATAGGTCTATGTGTGTGTACATACTGTATACTATAGGTGTGTGTGTACATACTGTATACTATAGGTCTATGTGTGGGTGTGTGTACATACTGTATACTATAGGTCTATGTGTGTGTGTGTGTACATACTGTATACTATAGGTGTGTGTGTACATACTGTATACTATAGGTCTATGTGTGTGTGTACATACTGTATACTATAGATCTATGTGTGTGTGTGTGTACATACTGCATACTATAGGTCTATGTGTGTGTGTGTGTGTGTGTGTACATACTGTATACTATAGGTGTGTGTGTACATACTGTATACTATAGGTCTATGTGTGAGTGTGTACATACTATATACTATATCTGTGTGTGTGTGTGTGTGTGTACATACTGTATACTATAGGTCTATGTGTGTGTGTGTACATACTGTATACTATAGGTGTGTGTGTACATACTGTATACTATAGGTCTATGTGTGTGTGTACATACTGTATACTATAGGTGTGTGTGTGTACATACTGTATACTATAGGTCTATGTGTGTGTGTACATACTGTATACTATAGGTCTATATTTGTGTGTACATACTGTATACTATAGGTCTATGTGTGTGTGTACATACTGTATACTATAGGTCTATGTGTGTGTGTGTGTACATACTGTATACTATAGATGTGTGTGTGTGTACATACTGTATACTATAGGTCTATGTGTGTGTGTACATACTGTATACTATAGGTCTATGTGTGTGTGTGTGTGTACATACTGTATACTATAGGTCTATGTGTGTGTGTACATACTGTATACTATAGGTCTATGTGTGTGTGTACATACTGTATACTATAGGTCTATGTGTGTGTACATACTGTATACTATAGGTGTGTGTGTACATACTGTATACTATATGTCTATGTGTGGGTGTGTGTACATACTGTATACTATAGGTCTATGTGTGTGTGTGTGTGTGTGTACATACTGTATACTATAGGTGTGTGTGTACATACTGTATACTATAGGTCTATGTGTGTGTGTGCATACTGTATACTATAGGTCTATATGTGTGTGTGTGTACATACTGTATACTATAGGTCTATGTGTGTGTGTGTACATACTGTATACTATAGGTGTGTGTGTGTGTACATACTGTATACTATAGGTCTATGTGTGTGTGTACATACTGTATACTATAGGTGTGTGTGTACATACTGTATGCTATAGGTCTCTGTTTGTGTGTACATACTGTATACTATAGGTGTGTGTGTACATACTGTATACTATAGGTCTATGTGTGTGTGTGTACATACTGTATACTATAGGTGTGTGTGTGTGTACATACTGTATACTATAGGTCTATGTGTGTGTGTGTACATACTGTATACTATAGGTCTATGTGTGTGTGTACATACTGTATACTATAGGTCTATGTGTGTGTACATACTGTATACTATAGGTCTATGTGTGTGTGTGTACATACTGTATACTATAGGTCTATGTGTGTGTGTGTACATACTGTATACTATAGGTCTATGTGTGTGTGTGTACATACTGTATACTATAGGTCTATGTGTGTGTGTACATACTGTATACTATAGGTCTATGTGTGTGTGTGTACATACTGTATACTATAGGTGTGTGTGTACATACTGTATACTATAGGTCTATGTGTGTGTGTGTACATACTGTATACTATAGGTGTGTGTGTGTACATACTGTATACTATAGGTCTGTGTGTGTACATACTGTATACTATAGGTGTGTGTGTACATACTGTATACTATAGGTCTATGTGTGTGTGTACATACTGTATACTATAGGTGTGAGTGTGTGTGTGTACATACTGTATACTATAGGTCTGTGTGTGTGTGTACATACTGTATACTATAGGTCTATATGTGTGTGTACATACTGTATACTATAGGTCTATGTGTGCGTACATACTGTATACTATAGGTCTGTGTGCGTACATACTGTATACTATAGGACTGTGTGTGTGTACATACTGTATACTACAGGTCTATGTGTGTGTACATACTGTATACTACAGGTCTATGTGTGTGTGTGTACATACTGTATACTACAGGTCTATGTGTGTGTGTGTACATACTGTATACTATAGGTCTGTGCGTGTGTACATACTGTATACTATAGGTGTGTGTGTACATACTGTATACTATAGGTCTATGTGTGTGTGTGTGTACATACTGTATACTATAGGTGTGTGTGTACATACTGTATACTATAGGTCTATGTGTGTGTACATACTGTAAACTATAGGTCTATATGTGTGTGTGTGTGTGTACATACTGTATACTATAGGTCTATGTGTGTGTGTGTGTACATACTGTATACTATAGGTGTGTGTGTACATACTGTATACTATAGGTCTATGTGTGTGTGTGTACATACTGTATACTATAGGTGTGTGTGTGTGTACATACTGTATACTATAGGTGTGTGTACATACTGTATACTACAGGTCTATGTGTGTGTGTACATACTGTATACTATAGGTCTGTGTGTGTACATACTGTATACTATAGGTGTGTGTGTACATACTGTATACTATAGGTCTATGTGTGGGTGTGTGTACATACTGTATACTATAGGTCTAGGTGTGTGTGTACATACTGTATACAAAAGGTGTGTGTGTACATACTGTATACTATAGGTCTATGTGTGTGTGTACATACTGTATACTATAGGTCTATATGTGTGTGTGTGTACATACTGTAATACTATAGGTCTATGTGTGTGTGTGTGTGTACATACTGTATACTATAGGTGTGTGTGTACATACTGTATACTATAGGTCTATGTGTGTGTGTGTACATACTGTATACTATAGGTGTGTGTGTGTACATACTGTATACTATAGGTCTGTGTGTGTGTACATACTGTATACTATAGGTGTGTGTGTGTGTGTACATACTGTATACTATAGGTCTGTGTGTGTACATACTGTATACTATAGGTGTGTGTGTGTACATACTGTATACTATAGGTCTATGTGTGTGTGTACATACTGTATACTATAGGTGTGAGTGTGTGTGTGTACATACTGTATACTATAGGTCTGTGTGTGTGTACATACTGTATACTATAGGTCTATATGTGTGTGTACATACTGTATACTATAGGTCTATGTGTGTGTACATACTGTATACTATAGGTCTATGTGTGTGTACATACTGTATACTATAGGTCTGTATGCGTACATACTGTATACTATAGGACTGTGTGTGTGTGTACATACTGTATACTACAGGTCTATGTGTGTGTGTGTACATACTGTATACTACAGGTCTATGTGTGTGTGTGTACATACTGTATACTACAGGTCTATGTTTGTGTGTGTACATACTGTATACTATAGGTCTGTGCGTGTGTACATACTGTATACTATAGGTGTGTCTGTACATACTGTATACTATAGGTCTATGTGTGTGTGTGTACATACTGTATACTATAGGTGTGTGTGTACATACTGTATACTATAGGTCTATGTGTGTGTGTACATACTGTATACTATAGGTCTATATGTGTGTGTGTGTACATACTGTATACTATAGGTCTATGTGTGTGCGTGTGTACATACTGTATACTATAGGTGTGTGTACATACTGTATACTATAGGTCTATGTGTGTGTGTGTACATACTGTATACTATAGGTGTGTGTGTGTGTGTACATACTGTATACTATAGGTCTATGTGTGTGTGTGTGTACATACTGTATACTATAGGTGTGTGTGTGTGTGTACATACTGTATACTATAGGTCTATGTGTGTGTGTACATACTGTATACTATAGGTGTGTGTGCACATACTGTATACTATAGGTCTATGTGTGTGTGTACATACTGTATACTATAGGTGTGTGTGTGTGTACATACTGTATACTATAGGTCTATGTGTGTGTGTGTACATACTGTATACTATAGGTCTATGTGTGTGTGTACATACTGTATACTATAGGTCTATGTGTGTGTACATACTGTATACTATAGGTCTATGTGTGTGTGTGTACATACTGTATACTATAGGTCTATGTGTGTGTGTACATACTGTATACTATAGGTCTGTGTGTGTACATACTGTATACTATAGGTCTGTGTGTGTGTGTGTACATACTGTATACTACAAGTCTATTTGTGTGTGTGTGTACATACTGTATACTACAAGTCTATTTGTGTGTGTGTGTACATACTGTATACTACAGGTCAATGTGTGTGTGTACATACTGTATACTACAGGTCTATGTGTGTGTGTACATACTGTATACTATAGGTCTGTGTGTGTGTACATACTGTATACTATAGGTCTGTGTGTGTGTACATACTGTATACTATAGGTCTATGTGTGTGTGTACATACTGTATACTATAGGTGTGTGTGTACATACTGTATACTATAGGTCTATGTGTGTGTGTACATACTGTATACTATAGGTCTATGTGTGTGTGTGTGTGTACATACTGTATACTATAGGTCTGTGTGTACATACTGTATACTATAGGTCTATGTGTGTGTGTGTACATACTGTATACTATAGGTGTGTGTGTGTACATACTGTATACTATAGGTCTGTGTGTGTGTACATACTGTATATTATAGGTGTGTGTGTACATACTGTATACTATAGGTCTATATGTGTGTGTACATACTGTATACTATAGGTCTATGTGTGGGTGTGTGTACATACTGTATACTATAGGTCTATGTGTGGGTGTGTGTACATACTGTATACTATAGGTCTATGTGTGTGTACATACTGTATACTATAGGTGTGTGTGTACATACTGTATACTATAGGTCTATGTGTGTGTGTACATACTGTATACTATAGGTCTATGTGTGTGTGTGTGTGTACATACTGTATACTATAGGTCTGTGTGTACATACTGTATACTATAGGTCTATGTGTGTGTGTGTACATACTGTATACTATAGGTGTGTGTGTGTACATACTGTATACTATAGGTCTGTGTGTGTGTACATACTGTATATTATAGGTGTGTGTGTACATACTGTATACTATAGGTCTATATGTGTGTGTACATACTGTATACTATAGGTCTATATGTGTGTGCGTGTGTACATACTGTATACTATAGGGGTGTGTGTACATAATGTATACTATAGGTCTATGTGTGTGTGTGTACATACTGTATACTATAGGTGTGTGTGTGTGTGTGTGTGTGTACATACTGTATACTATAGGTGTGTGTGTGTACATACTGTATACTATAGGTGTGTGTGTACATACTGTATACTATAGGTCTATGTGTGTGTGTACATACTGTATACTATAGGTGTGTGTGTGCACATACTGTATACTATAGGTCTATGTGTGTGTGAACATACTGTATACTATAGGTGTGTGTGTGTTTGTGTGTACATACTGTATACTATAGGTCTATGTGTGTGTGTACATACTGTATACTATAGGTCTATGTGTGTGTGTACATACTGTATACTATAGGTCTATGTGTGTGTACATACTGTATACTATAGGTCTATGTGTGCGTGTGTACATACTGTATACTATAGGTCTATGTGTGTGTGTACATACTGTATACTATAGGTGTGTGTGTACATACTGTATACTATAGGTCTGTGTGTGTACATACTGTATACTATAGGTCTGTGTGTGTGTGTGTGTGTGTGTGTACATACTGTATACTACAGGTCTATGTGTGTGTGTGTGTACATACTGTATACTACAGGTCAATGTGTGTGTGTGTACATACTGTATACTACAGGTCTATGTGTGTGTACATACTGTATACTATAGGTCTGTGTGTGTGTACATACTGTATACTATAGGTCTGTGTGTGTACATACTGTATACTATAGGTGTGTGTGTACATACTGTATACTATAGGTCTATGTGTGTGTACATACTGTATACTATAGGTCTATGTGTGTGTGTGTGTACATACTGTATACTATAGGTCTGTGTGTACATACTGTATACTATAGGTCTATGTGTGTGTGTGTACATACTGTATACTATAGGTGTGTGTGTGTACATACTGTATACTATAGGTCTGTGTGTGTGTACATACTGTATACTATAGGTGTGTGTGTACATACTGTATACTATAGGTCTATATGTGTGTGTACATACTGTATACTATAGGTCTATATGTGTGTGCGTGTGTACATACTGTATACTATAGGTGTGTGTGTACATAATGTATACTATAGGTCTATGTGTGTGTGTGTACATACTGTATACTATAGGTGTGTGTGTGTGTACATACTGTATACTATAGGTGTGTGTGTGTACATACTGTATACTATAGGTGTGTGTGTACATACTGTATACTATAGGTCTATGTGTGTGTGTACATACTGTATACTATAGGTGTGTGTGTGCACATACTGTATACTATAGGTCTATGTGTGTGTGAACATACTGTATACTATAGGTGTGTGTGTGTGTGTGTACATACTGTATACTATAGGTCTATGTGTGTGTGTACATACTGTATACTATAGGTCTATGTGTGTGTGTACATACTGTATACTATAGGTCTATGTGTGTGTACATACTGTATACTATAGGTCTATGTGTGTGTGTGTACATACTGTATACTATAGGTCTATGTGTGTGTGTACATACTGTATACTATAGGTGTGTGTGTACATACTGTATACTATAGGTCTGTGTGTGTACATACTGTATACTATAGGTCTGTGTGTGTGTGTGTGTGTGTGTGTGTGTGTGTGTGTGTGTGTGTATACATACTGTATACTACAGGTCTATTTGTGTGTGTGTGTGTACATACTGTATACTACAGGTCTATGTGTGTGTGTGTACATACTGTATACTACAGGTCAATGTGTGTGTGTGTACATACTGTATACTACAGGTCTATGTGTGTGTACATACTGTATACTATAGGTCTGTGTGTGTGTACATACTGTATACTATAGGTCTGTGTGTGTACATACTGTATACTATAGGTGTGTGTGTGTACATACTGTATACTATAGGTCTATGTGTGGGTGTGTGTACATACTGTATACTATAGGTCTATGTGTGTGTGTGTGTACATACTGTATACTATAGGTGTGTGTGTACATACTGTATACTATAGGTCTATGTGTGTGTGTACATACTGTATACTATAGGTCTATATGTGTGTGTACATACTGTATACTATAGGTCTATGTGTGTGTGTGTGTGTACATACTGTATACTATAGGTCTGTGTGTACATACTGTATACTATAGGTCTATGTGTGTGTGTGTGTGTGTGTGTACATACTGTATACTATAGGTGTGTGTGTGTGTACATACTGTATACTATAGTTCTATGTGTGTGTGTGTACATACTGTATACTATAGGTGTGTGTGTGTACATACTGTATACTATAGGTGTGTGTGTGTGTGTGTGTGTGTACATACTGTATACTATAGGTCTATGTGTGTGTGTGTACATACTGTATACTATAGGTCTATGTGTGTGTGTACATACTGTATACTATAGGTCTATGTGTGTGTACATACTGTATACTATAGATCTATGTGTGTGTGTACATACTGTAAACTATAGGTGTGTACATACTGTATACTATAGGTCTATGTGTGTGTGCGTACATACTGTATACTATAGGTCTATGTGTGTGTACATACTGTATACTATAAGTCTATGTGTGTGTGTACATACTGTATACTATAGGTCTATGTGTGTGTACATACTGTATACTATAGGTGTGTGTGTACATACTGTATACTATAGGTGTGTGTGTACATACTGTATACTATAGGTCTATGTGTGGGTGTGTGTACATACTGTATACTATAGGTCTATGTGTGTGTGTGTGTACATACTGTATACTATAGGTGTGTGTGTACATACTGTATACTATAGGTCTATGTGTGTGTGTACATAATGTATACTATAGATCTATGTGTGTGTGTGTGTACATACTGTATACTATAGGTCTATGTGTGAGTGTGTACATACTGTATACTATATCTGTGTGTGTGTGTGTGTGTGTGTGTACATACTGTATACTATAGGTCTATGTGTGTGTGTGTACATACTGTATACTATAGGTGTGTGTGTACATACTGTCTACTATAGGTCTATGTGTGTGTGTACATACTGTATACTATAGGTGTGTGTGTGTACATACTGTATACTATAGGTCTATGTGTGTGTACATACTGTATACTATAGGTCTATATTTGTGTGTACATACTGTATACTATAGGTCTATGTGTGTGTGTACATACTGTATACTATAGGTCTATGTGTGTGTGTGTGTGTGTGTGTACATACTGTATACTATAGGTGTGTGTGTGTGTACATACTGTATACTATAGGTCTATGTGTGTGTGTACATACTGTATACTATAGGTCTATGTGTGTGTGTGTGTGTGTACATACTGTATACTATAGGTCTATGTGTGTGTGTACATACTGTATACTATAGGTCTATGTGTGTGTGTACATACTGTATACTATAGGTCTATGTGTGTGTACATACTGTATACTATAGGTGTGTGTGTACATACTGTATACTATATGTCTATGTGTGGGTGTGTGTACATACTGTATACTATAGGTCTATGTGTGTGTGTGTGTGTGTGTGTGTACATACTGTATACTATAGGTGTGTGTGTACATACTGTATACTATAGGTCTATGTGTGTGTGTGCATACTGTATACTATAGGTCTATATGTGTGTGTGTGTACATACTGTATACTATAGGTCTATGTGTGTGTGTGTACATACTGTATACTATAGGTGTGTGTGTGTGTACATACTGTATACTATAGGTCTGTGTGTGTGTACATACTGTATACTATAGGTGTGTGTGTGTACATACTGTATGCTATAGGTCTGTGTTTGTGTGTACATACTGTATACTATAGGTGTGTGTGTACATACTGTATACTATAGGTCTATGTGTGTGTGTGTACATACTGTATACTATAGGTGTGTGTGTGTGTGTACATACTGTATACTATAGGTCTATGTGTGTGTGTGTACATACTGTATACTATAGGTCTATGTGTGTGTGTACATACTGTATACTATAGGTCTATGTGTGTGTACATACTGTATACTATAGGTCTATGTGTGTGTGTGTGTGTGTACATACTGTATACTATAGGTCTATGTGTGTGTGTGTGTACATACTGTATACTATAGGTCTATGTGTGTGTGTACATACTGTATACTATAGGTCTATGTGTGTGTGTGTACATACTGTATACTATAGGTGTGTGTGTGTGTACATACTGTATACTATAGGTCTATGTGTGTGTGTACATACTGTATACTATGTGTGTGTGTGTGTGTGTGTACATACTGTATACTATAGGTCTATGTGTGTGTGTGTGTACATACTGTATACTATAGGGGTGTGTGTGTGTGTGTACATACTGTATACTATAGGTGTGTGTGTGTACATACTGTATACTATAGGTGTGTGTGTGTGTGTACATACTGTATACTATAGGTCTATGTGTGTGTGTACATACTGTATACTATAGGTGTGAGTGTGTGTGTGTACATACTGTATACTATAGGTCTGTGTGTGTGTGTGTACATACTGTATACTATAGGTCTATATGTGTGTGTACATACTGTATACTATAGGTCTATGTGTGCGTACATACTGTATACTATAGGTCTGTGTGCGTACATACTGTATACTATAGGACTGTGTGTGTACATACTGTATACTACAGGTCTATGTGTGTGTGTGTACATACTGTATACTACAGGTCTATGTGTGTGTGTGTACATACTGTATACTACAGGTCTATGTGTGTGTGTGTACATACTGTATACTACAGGTCTATGTGTGTGTGTACATACTGTATACTATAGGTCTGTGCGTGTGTACATACTGTATACTATAGGTGTGTGTGTACATACTGTATACTATAGGTCTATGTGTGTGTGTGTGTACATACTGTATACTATAGGTGTGTGTGTACATACTGTATACTATAGGTCTATGTGTGTGTACATACTGTAAACTATAGGTCTATATGTGTGTGTGTGTGTGTGTACATACTGTATACTATAGGTCTATGTGTGTGTGTGTGTGTACATACTGTATACTATAGGTGTGTGTGTGTGTGTACATACTGTATACTATAGGTGTGTGTGTGTGTGTGTACATACTGTATACTATAGGTCTATGTGTGTGTGTGTACATACTGTATACTATAGGTGTGTGTGTGTGTGTGTACATACTGTATACTATAGGTCTATGTGTGTGTGTACATACTGTATACTATAGGTGTGTGTGCACATACTGTATACTATAGGTCTATGTGTGTGTGTACATACTGTATACTATAGGTGTGTGTGTGTACATACTGTATACTATAGGACTATGTGTGTGTGTGTACATACTGTATACTATAGGTCTATGTGTGTGTGTACATACTGTATACTATAGGTCTATGTGTGTGTGTGTGTGTGTGTGTACATACTGTATACTATAGGTCTATGTGTGTGTGTACATACTGTATACTATAGGTCTATGTGTGTGTGTACATACTGTATACTATAGGTCTATGTGTGTGTACATACTGTATACTATAGGTCTGTGTGTGTGTGTGTGTGTGTACATACTGTATACTACAGGTCTATTTGTGTATGTGTACATACTGTATACTACAGGTCTATTTGTTTGTGTGTACATACTGTATACTACAGGTCTATGTGTGTGTGTGTACATACTGTATACTACAGGTCAATGTGTGTGTGTACATACTGTATACTACAAGTCTATGTGTGTGTGTACATACTGTATACTATAGGTCTGTGTGTGTATACATACTGTATACTATAGGTCTGTGTGTGTGTACATACTGTATACTATAGGTGTGTGTGTACATACTGTATACTATAGGTCCTTGTGTGTGTGTACATACTGTATACTATAGGTCTATGTGTGTGTGTGTGTGTACATACTGTATACTATAGGTCTGTGTGTACATACTGTATACTATAGGTCTATGTGTGTGTGTGTACATACTGTATACTATAGGTGTGTGTGTGTGTGTGTACATACTGTATACTATAGGTCTATGTGTGTGTGTGTACATACTGTATACTATAGGTGTGTGTGTGTACATACTGTATACTATAGGTCTGTGTGTGTGTACATACTGTATACTATAGGTGTGTGTGTACATACTGTATACTATAGGTCTATATGTGTGTGTACATACTGTATACTATAGGTCTATATGTGTGTGTGTGTGTACATACTGTATACTATAGGTCTATGTGTGTGCGTGTGTACATACTGTATACTATAGGTGTGTGTGTACATACTGTATACTATAGGTGTGTGTGTACATACTGTATACTATAGGTCTATGTGTGGGTGTGTGTACATACTGTATACTATAGGTCTATGTGTGGGTGTGTGTACATACTGTATACTATAGGTCTATGTGTGTGTGTACATACTGTATACTATAGGTGTGTGTGTACATACTGTATACTATAGGTCCTTGTGTGTGTGTACATACTGTATACTATAGGTCTATGTGTGTGTGTGTGTGTGTACATACTGTATACTATAGGTCTATGTGTGTGTGTGTACATACTGTATACTATAGGTGTGTGTGTGTACATACTTTATACTATAGGTCTATGTGTGTGTGTACATACTGTATACTACAGGTGTGTGTGTGCACATACTGTATACTATAGGTCTATGTGTGTGTGAACATACTATATACTATAGGTGTGTGTGTGTGTGTGTACATACTGTATACTATAGGTCTATGTGTGTACATACTGTATACTACAGGTCTATGTGTGTACATACTGTATACTACAGGTCTATGTGTGTGTGTGTACATACTGTATACTACAGGTCTATGTGTGTGTGTGTACATACTGTATACTACAGGTCTATGTGTGTGTGTGTACATACTGTATACTATAGGTCTGTGCGTGTGTACATACTGTATACTATAGGTGTGTGTGTACATACTGTATACTATAGGTCTATGTGTGTGTGTGTACATACTGTATACTATAGGTGTGTGTGTACATACTGTATACTATAGGTCTATGTGTGTGTGTACATACTGTATACTATAGGTCTATATGTGTGTGTGTGTGTGTACATACTGTATACTATAGGTCTATGTGTGTGTGTGTGTACATACTGTATACTATAGGTGTGTGTGTACATACTGTATACTATAGGTCTATGTGTGTGTGTGTGTGTGTGTGTACATACTGTATACTATAGGTGTGTGTGTGTGTACATACTGTATACTATAGGTCTATGTGTGTGTGTGTACATACTGTATACTATAGGTGTGTGTGTGTGTACATACTGTATACTATAGGTCTATGTGTGTGTGTACATACTGTATACTATAGGTGTGTGTGCACATACTGTATACTATAGGTCTATGTGTGTGTGTACATACTGTATACTATAGGTGTGTGTGTGTGTGTGTACATACTTTATACTATAGGACTATGTGTGTGTGTGTACATACTGTATACTATAGGTCTATGTGTGTGTGTACATACTGTATACTATAGGTCTATGTGTGTGTACATACTGTATACTATAGGTCTGTGTGTGTACATACTGTATACTATAGGTGTGTGTGTACATACTGTATACTATAGGTCTATGTGTGGGTGTATGTACATACTGTATACTATAGGTCTATGTGTGGGTGTGTGTACATACTGTATACTATAGGTCTATGTGTGTGTGTACATACTGTATACTATAGGTGTGTGTGTACATACTGTATACTATAGGTCTATGTGTGTGTGTACATACTGTATACTATAGGTCTATGTGTGTGTGTGTGTGTACATACTGTATACTATAGGTCTGTGTGTACATACTGTATACTATAGGTCTATGTGTGTGTGTGTACATACTGTATACTATAGGTGTGTGTGTGTACATACTGTATACTATAGGTCTATGTGTGTGTGTGTACATACTGTATACTATAGGTGTGTGTGTGTACATACTGTATACTATAGGTCTGTGTGTGTACATACTGTATACTATAGGTGTGTGTGTACATACTGTATACTATAGGTCTATATGTGTGTGTACATACTGTATACTATAGGTCTATATGTGTGTGTGTGTGTACATACTGTATACTATAGGTCTATGTGTGTGCGTGTGTACATACTGTATACTATAGGTGTGTGTGTACATACTGTATACTATAGGTCTATGTGTGTGTGTGTACATACTGTATACTATAGGTGTGTGTGTGTACATACTGTATACTATAGGTGTGTGTGTGTGTGTGTACATACTGTATACTATAGGTGTGTGTGTGTGTGTGTGTGTGTACATACTGTATACTATAGGTCTATGTGTGTGTGTACATACTGTATACTATAGGTGTGTGTGTGCACATACTGTATACTATAGGTCTATGTGTGTGTGAACATACTGTATACTATAGGTGTGTGTGTGTGTGTACATACTGTATACTATAGGTCTATATGTGTGTGTGTACATACTGTATACTATAGGTCTATGTGTGTGTGTACATACTGTATACTATAGGTCTATGTGTGTGTACATACTGTATACTATAGGTCTATGTGTGTGTGTGTACATACTGTATACTATAGGTCTATGTGTGTGTGTACATACTGTATACTATAGGTGTGTGTGTGTACATACTGTATACTATAGGTCTGTGTGTGTACATACTGTATACTATAGGTCTGTGTGTGTGTGTGTGTACATACTGTATACTACAGGTCTATTTGTGTGTGTGTGTGTGTGTACATACTGTATACTACAGGTCTATGTGTGTGTGTACATACTGTATACTACAGGTCAATGTGTGTGTGTGTACATACTGTATACTACAGGTCTATGTGTGTGTGTACATACTGTATACTATAGGTCTGTGTGTGTGTACATACTGTATACTATAGGTCTGTGTGTGTGTACATACTGTATACTATAGGTGTGTGTGTACATACTGTATACTATAGGTCTATGTGTGGGTGTGTGTACATACTGTATACTATAGGTCTATGTGTGTGTGTGTGTGTACATACTGTATACTATAGGTCTATATGTGTGTGTGTACATACTGTATACTATAGGTCTATGTGTGTGTGTGTGTACATACTGTATACTATAGGTCTGTGTGTACATACTGTATACTATAGGTCTATGTGTGTGTGTGTACATACTGTATACTATAGGTGTGTGTGTGTGTGTACATACTGTTTACTATAGGTCTATGTGCGTGTGTGTACATACTGTATACTATAGGTCTGTGAGTGTACATACTGTATACTATAGGTGTGTGTGTGTGTGTACATACTGTATACTATAGGTCTATGTGTGTGTGTACATACTGTATACTATAGGTGTGTGTGTACATACTGTATACTATAGGTCTATGTGTGTGTACATACTGTATACTATAGATCTATGTGTGTGTGTGTGTGTACATACTGTATACTATAGGTGTGTACATACTGTATACTATAGGTCTATGTGTGTGTGCGTACATACTGTATACTATAGGTCTATGTGTGTGTGTGTACATACTGTATACTATAAGTCTATGTGTGTGTGTACATACTGTATACTATAGGTCTATGTGTGTGTACATACTGTATACTATAGGTCTATGTGTGGGTGTGTGTACATACTGTATACTATAGGTCTATGTGTGTGTGTGTGTGTACATACTGTATACTATAGGTGTGTGTGTACATACTGTATACTATAGGTCTATGTGTGTGTACATACTGTATACTATAGGTCTATATGTGTGTGTGTGTACATACTGCATACTACAGGTCTATGTGTGTGTGTGTGTGTGTGTGTGTGTGTGTGTACATACTGTATACTATAGGTGTGTGTGTGTACATACTGTATACTATAGGTCTATGTGTGAGTGTGTACATACTGTATACTATATGTGTATGTGTGTGTGTGTACATACTGTATACTATAGGTGTGTGTGTGTACATACTGTATACTATAGGTCTATGTGTGTGTGTGTACATACTGTATACTATAGGTGTGTGTGTGTACATACTGTATACTATAGGTCTATGTTTGTGTGTACATACTGTATACTATAGGTCTATGTGTGTGTGTACATACTGTATACTATAGGTCTATGTGTGTGTGTGTACATACTGTATACTATAGGTCTATGTGTGTGTGTACATACTGTATACTATAGGTCTATGTGTGTGTGTACATACTGTATACTATAGGTCTATGTGTGTGTGTGTACATACTGTATACTATAGGTCTATGTGTGTGTGTACATACTGTATACTATAGGTCTATGTGTGTGTGTGTACATACTGTATACTATAGGTGTGTGTGTGTACATACTGTATACTATAGGTCTATGTGTGTGTGTGTACATACTGTATACTATAGGTCTATGTGTGTGTGTGTGTGTACATACTGTATACTATAGGTCTATGTGTGTGTGTGTACATACTGTATACTATAGGTCTATATGTGTGTACACATACTGTATACTATAGGTCTATGTGTGTGTGTACATACTGTATACTATAGGTCTATGTGTGTGTACATACTGTATACTATAGGTGTGTGTGTACATACTGTATACTATATGTCTATGTGTGGGTGTGTGTACATACTGTATACTATAGGTCTATGTGTGTGTGTGTGTGTGTGTGTACATACTGTATACTATAGGTGTGTGTGTACATACTGTATACTATAGGTCTATGTGTGTGTGTGTGCATACTGTATACTATAGGTCTATATGTGTGTGTGTGTGTACATACTGTATACTATAGGTCTATGTGTGTGTGTGTGTGTGTGTGTGTGTGTGTACATACTGTATACTATAGGTGTGTGTGTGTGTACATACTGTATACTATAGGTCTATGTGTGTGTGTGTACATACTGTATACTATAGGTGTGTGTGTGTACATACTGTATACTATAGGTCTGTGTTTGTGTGTACATACTGTATACTATAGGTGTGTGTGTGTGTACATACTGTATACTATAGGTCTATGTGTGTGTACATACTGTATACTATAGGTGTGTGTGTGTGTACATACTGTATACTATAGGTCTATGTGTGTGTGTGTACATACTGTATACTATAGGTGTGTGTGTACATACTGTATACTATAGGTCTATGTGTGTGTGTGTACATACTGTATACTATAGGTCTATGTGTGTGTGTACATACTGTATACTATAGGTCTATGTGTGTGTGTACATACTGTATACTATAGGTCTATGTGTGTGTGTGTACATACTGTATACTATAGGTCTATGTCTGTGTGTACATACTGTATACTATAGGTCTATGTGTGTGTGTGTGTACATACTGTATACTATAGGTCTATGTGTGTGTGTACATACTGTATACTATAGGTCTATGTGTGTGTGTACATACTGTATACTATAGGTCTATGTATGTGTGTACATACTGTATACTATAGGTCTATGTGTGTGTGTACATACTGTATACTATAGGTCTATGGACCTCATTCAGAGGCGGTCGCACGGATCAATTGGTCGTAGCGAGCGATGTTTTTTTCAACTGCGAATGCGTCCACATGGCAGTGCGCGTGCGCAAGCCTGTCTTTCCGACCGCAATCCTCTTGCTCGTTAGTCACTACGAGGTCGTAGCTGTGATTGACATTTCGTGACGTTTGTGGGTGGTTACAGGGGAAGGTGCTTGTGAACGGGGGTGTGGTGGTGTGAACGCAGGCGTGGCTGACCTTAAAAAAGGGCGTGCATATATTACTGAGCGAGTCATCACACACGTCATCTCGTTGCAATAACGACGCTACTGCTCGCAGAGCTAAAGGTAGCCCAGGGTGTACCCTAAGCATTGCGAGTGCAGACGATGGTTTCTGCCTCAACCGATGTCTGTGGGCAATTAACAATGTAACAGGTGTTAATCGTGCTGACGTAGGTTGCTGCCTGCGACCGACTCTGAATTAGGCCGTAGAGATAGGAGGTGTGCTTTCATTGTTGTGGGTGTTTCCGCGCTTACGATGTGCATTGCGATTGAGCGCTCGTTTTGCATATTCTCGATCACTTTGGGTGCGACCGATCGCTCCCGAGCGACCGCCTCTGAATGAGGGCCTATGTGTGTGTGTGCATGTGTGTACATACTGTATACTATATGTCTGTGTGTGCGTACAAACTGTATACTATAGGTCTATGTGTGTGTGTGTGCATACTGTATACTATAGGTCTATGTGTGTGTGTGTGCATACTGTATACTATAGATCTATGTGTGTGTGTGTGTGTGTGTGTACATACTGTATACTATAGGTGTGTACATACTGTATACTATAGGTCTATGTGTGTGTGCGTACATACTGTATACTATAGGTCTATGTGTGTGTGTGTGTACATACTGTATACTATAAGTCTATGTGTGTGTGTACATACTGTATACTATAGGTCTATGTGTGTGTACATAATGTATACTATAGGTCTATGTGTGGGTGGGTGTACATACTGTATACTATAGGTCTATGTGTGTGTACATACTGTATACTATAGGTGTGTGTGTACATACTGTATACTATAGGTCTATGTGTGTGTACATACTGTATACTATAGGTCTATATGTGTGTGTGTGTACATACTGCATACTACAGGTCTATGTGTGTGTGTGTGTACATACTGTATACTATAGGTGTGTGTGTGTACATACTGTATACTATAGGTCTATGTGTGAGTGTGTACATACTGTATACTATATGTGTATGTGTGTGTGTGTACATACTGTATACTATAGGTGTGTGTGTGTACATACTGTATACTATAGGTCTATGTGTGTGTGTACATACTGTATACTATAGGTGTGTGTGTGTACATACTGTATACTATAGGTCTATGTGTGTGTGTACATACTGTATACTATAGGTCTATGTTTGTGTGTACATACTGTATACTATAGGTCTATGTGTGTGTGTACATACTGTATACTATAGGTCTATGTGTGTGTGTGTGTACATACTGTATACTATAGGTCTATGTGTGTGTGTGTACATACTGTATACTATAGGTCTATGTGTGTGTGTGTGTACATACTGTATACTATAGGTCTATGTGTGTGTGTGTACATACTGTATACTATAGGTCTATGTGTGTGTGTACATACTGTATACTATAGGTGTGTGTGTGTACATACTGTATACTATAGGTCTATGTGTGTGTGTACATACTGTATACTATAGGTCTATGTGTGTGTGTGTGTGTGTACATACTGTATACTATAGGTCTATGTGTGTGTGTGTACATACTGTATACTATAGGTCTATATGTGTGTACACATACTGTATACTATAGGTCTATGTGTGTGTGTACATACTGTATATTATAGGTCTATGTGTGTGTACATACTGTATACTATAGTTGTGTGTGTACATACTGTATACTATATGTCTATGTGTGGGTGTGTGTACATACTGTATACTATAGGTCTATGTGTGTGTGTGTGTGTGTGTGTGTACATACTGTATACTATAGGTGTGTGTGTACATACTGTATACTATAGGTCTATGTGTGTGTGTGTGCATACTGTATACTATAGGTCTATATGTGTGTGTGTGTACATACTGTATACTATAGGTCTATGTGTGTGTGTGTGTGTGTGTGTGTGTACATACTGTATACTATAGGTGTGTGTGTGTGTACATACTGTATACTATAGGTCTATGTGTGTGTGTGTACATACTGTATACTATAGGTGTGTGTGTGTACATACTGTATACTATAGGTCTGTGTTTGTGTGTACATACTGTATACTATAGGTGTGTGTACATACTGTATACTATAGGTCTATGTGTGTGTGTGTACATACTGTATACTATAGGTGTGTGTGTGTGTACATACTGTATACTATAGGTCTATGTGTGTGTGTGTACATACTGTATACTATAGGTGTGTGTGTACATACTGTATACTATAGGTCTATGTGTGTGTGTGTACATACTGTATACTATAGGTCTATGTGTGTGTGTACATACTGTATACTATAGGTCTATGTGTGTGTGTACATACTGTATACTATAGGTCTATGTGTGTGTGTGTACATACTGTATACTATAGGTCTATGTCTGTGTGTACATACTGTATACTATAGGTCTATGTGTGTGTGTGTGTACATACTGTATACTATAGGTCTATGTGTGTGTGTACATACTGTATACTATAGGTCTATGTGTGTGTGTGTACATACTGTATACTATAGGTCTATGTATGTGTGTACATACTGTATACTATAGGTCTATGTGTGTGTGTACATACTGTATACTATAGGTCTATGGACCTCATTCAGAGGCGGTCGCACGGATCAATTGGTCGTAGCGAGCGATGTTTTTTTCAACTGCGAATGCGTCCACATGGCAGTGCGCGTGCGCAAGCCTGTCTTTCCGACCGCAATCCTCTTGCTCGTTAGTCACTACGAGGTCGTAGCTGTGATTGACATTTCGTGACGTTTGTGGGTGGTTACAGGGGAAGGTGCTTGTGAACGGGGGTGTGGTGGTGTGAACGCAGGCGTGGCTGACCTTAAAAAAGGGCGTGCATATATTACTGAGCGAGTCATCACACACGTCATCTCGTTGCAATAACGACGCTACTGCTCGCAGAGCTAAAGGTAGCCCAGGGTGTACCCTAAGCATTGCGAGTGCAGACGATGGTTTCTGCCTCAACCGATGTCTGTGGGCAATTAACAATGTAACAGGTGTTAATCGTGCTGACGTAGGTTGCTGCCTGCGACCGACTCTGAATTAGGCCGTAGAGATAGGAGGTGTGCTTTCATTGTTGTGGGTGTTTCCGCGCTTACGATGTGCATTGCGATTGAGCGCTCGTTTTGCATATTCTCGATCACTTTGGGTGCGACCGATCGCTCCCGAGCGACCGCCTCTGAATGAGGGCCTATGTGTGTGTGTGCATGTGTGTACATACTGTATACTATATGTCTGTGTGTGCGTACAAACTGTATACTATAGGTCTATGTGTGTGTGTGTGCATACTGTATACTATAGGTCTATGTGTGTGTGTGTGTGCATACTGTATACTATAGGTCTATGTGTGTATGTGCATACTGTATACTATAAGTCTATGTGTGTGTATGTGCATACTGTATACTATAAGTCTATGTGTGTGTATGTGCATACTGTATACTATAGGTCTGTGTGTGTGCGTGAATACTGTATACTATAGGTCTGTGTGTGTGCGTGAATACTGTATACTATAGGTATATGTGTGTGCGTGCATACTGTAGGTCTATGTGTGTGTGTGTGTACATACTGTATAATATAGGTCTGTGTGTACATACTGTATAATATAGGTCTGTGTGTACATACTGTATACTATAGGTCTGTATGTGTGTATGTATACTATAGGTCTATGTGTGTGTGTATACTGTATACTATAGGTCTATGTGTGTGTGTGTGTGTGTACATACTGTATAATATAGGTCTATGTGTGTTTGTGTACATACTATATACTACAGGTCTATGTGTGTATGTGCATACTGTATACTATAGGTCTATGTGTGTTTACATACTGTATACTATAGGTCTGTGTGTGCGTACAAACGGTTACTATAGGTCTGTGTGTGTGTGTGTGTGTGCACATAATGTATACTATAGGTCTATGTGTGTGTATGTGCATACTGTATACTATAGGTCTATGTGTGTGCATGCATACTGTATACTATAGGTCTATGTGTGTGCGTGAATACTGTTTACTATAGGTCTATGTGTGTGCGTGCATACTGTATACTATAGGTCTATGTGTGTGCGTGCATACTGTATACTATAGGTCTATGTGTGTGTATGTGCATACTGTATACTATAGGTCTATGTGTGTGCGTGAATACTGTATACTATAGGTCTATGTGTGTGCGTGAATACTGTTTACTATAGGTCTATGTGTGTGTGTGTGTGTGTACATACTGTATAATATAGGTCTGTGTGTGTTTGTGTACATACTACATACTACAGGTCTATATGTGTGTATGTGCATACTGTATACTATAGGTCTGTGTGTGCGTACAAACGGTATACTATAGGTCTGTGTGTGTGTGTGTGTGTGTGTGCATAATGTATACTATAGGTCTATGTGTGTGTGTGCATACTGTATACTATAGGTCTATGTGTGTGTATGTGCATACTGTATACTATAGGTCTATGTGTGTATGTGCATACTGTATACTATAAGTCTATGTGTGTGTATGTGCATACTGTATACTATAGGTCTATGTGTGTATGTGCATACTGTATACTATAAGTCTATGTGTGTGTATGCGCATACTGTATACTATAGGTCTGTGTGTGTGTATGTGCATACTGTATACTATAGGTCTATGTGTGTGTATGTGCATACTGTATACTATAGGTCTATGTGTGTGTACATACTGTATACTATAGGTCTATGTGTGTGTATGTGCATACTGTATACTATAGGTATATGTGTGCGCGCGTATACTGTAGGTCTATGTGTGTCTGTGTGTTCATACTGTATAATATAGGTCTGTGTGTGTATGTGCATACTGTATACTATAGGTCTATGTGTGTGTGTACATACTGTATAATATAGGTCTATGTGTGTGTGCATACGGTATACTATAGGTCTATGTGTGTGTACATACTGTATAATATAGGTCTATGTGTGTGTGTGTACATACTGTATACTATAGGTCTATGTGTGTACATACTTTATACTATAGGTCTATGTGTGTGTACATACTGTATACTATAGGTCTGTGTGTGTATGTGTACATACTGTATACTATAGGTCTATGTGTGTGTGTATGTGTACATACTGTATACTATAGGTCTGTGTGTGTGTGTATGTGTACATACTGTATACTATAGATCTATGTGTGTACATACTGTATACTATAGGTCTATGTGTGTACATACTGTATACTATAGGTCTATGTGTGTACATACTGTATACTATAGGTCTATGTGTGTACATACTGTATACTATAGGTCTATGTGTGTACATACTGTATACTATAGGTCTATGTGTGTGTGTGTACATACTGTATACTATAGGTCTATGCGTGTGTACATACTGTATACTATAGGTGTGTGTGTACATACTGTATACTATAGGTCTATGTGTGTGTACATACTGTATACTATAGGTCTATGTGTGTGTACATACTGTATAATATAGGTCTGTGTGTGTGTGTACATACTGTATACTATAGATCTATGTGTGTGTACATACTGTATACTATAGGTCTATGTGTGTGTGTACATACTGTATGCTATAGATCTATGTGTGTGTACATACTGTATAATATAGGTCTATGTGTGTGTACATACTGTATAATATAGGTCTGTGTGTGTGTACATACTGTATAATATAGGTCTATGTGTGTGTACATACTGTATAATATAGGTCTATGTGTGTGTGTATGTGTACATACTGTATACTATAGATCTATGTGTGTACATACTGTATACTATAGGTCTATGTGTGTGTACATACTGTATACTATAGGTCTATGTGTGTGTGTACATACTGTATACTATAGGTCTATGTGTGTACATACTTTAGGTCTATGTGTGTGTACATACTGTATACTATAGGTCTGTGTGTGTGTGTATGTGTACATACTGTATACTATAGGTCTATGTGTGTGTGTATGTGTACATACTGTATACTATAGGTCTGTGTGTGTGTATGTGTACATACTGTATACTATAGATCTATGTGTGTACATACTGTATACTATAGGTCTATGTGTGTACATACTGTATACTATAGGTCTATGTGTGTACATACTGTATACTATAGGTCTATGTGTGTGTGTATGTGTACATACTGTATACTATAGATCTATGTGTGTACATACTGTATACTATAGGTCTATGTGTGTGTACATACTGTATACTATAGGTCTATGTGTGTGTGTACATACTGTATACTATAGGTCTATGTGTGTACATACTGTATACTATAGGTCTATGTGTGTACATACTGTATACTATAGGTCTATGTGTGTACATACTGTATACTATAGGTCTATGTGTGTGTGTATGTGTACATACTGTATACTATAGATCTATGTGTGTACATACTGTATACTATAGGTCTATGTGTGTGTACATACTGTATACTATAGGTCTATGTGTGTGTGTACATACTGTATACTATAGGTCTATGTGTGTACATACTTTAGGTCTATGTGTGTGTACATACTGTATACTATAGGTCTGTGTGTGTGTATGTGTACATACTGTATACTATAGGTCTATGTGTGTGTGTATGTGTACATACTGTATACTATAGGTCTGTGTGTGTGTATGTGTACATACTGTATACTATAGATCTATGTGTGTACATACTGTATACTATAGGTCTATGTGTGTACATACTGTATACTATAGGTCTATGTGTGTACATACTGTATACTATAGGTCTATGTGTGTGTGTATGTGTACATACTGTATACTATAGGTCTATGTGTGTGTACATACTGTATACTATAGGTCTGTGTGTGTGTATGTGTACATACTGTATACTATAGGTCTATGTGTGTGTGTATGTGTACATACTGTATACTATAGGTCTGTGTGTGTGTATGTGTACATACTGTATACTATAGATCTATGTGTGTACATACTGTATACTATAGGTCTATGTGTGTACATACTGTATACTATAGGTTTATGTGTGTACATACTGTATACTATAGGTCTATGTGTGTACATACTGTATACTATAGGTCTATGTGTGTACATACTGTATACTATAGGTCTATGTGTGTACATACTGTATACTATAGGTCTGTGTGTGTGTACATACTGTATACTATAGGTGTATGTGTGTGTATGTGGGGTGTGTACATATAAAGATTGCTCAGGTGTGGCAATGAGAACAAGCTCAATCCCTTGTGTAACTGGCACATACGGCGAATAACACTATTCTGGACACACAGCTCAGTGATGGACTCTGTCCTGGGACAATAGACCCTTGTGTGAGGGACGTGCGCTCAGGCCTGGGGCATGCTGGGAGGGCAGAGGAACACTCCCAGAATGCTTTGCTCTATGATTGGGGTCAACGTAAAAGATGAACTGCAGGGGCTAAAAATAAGCTCTGAAGCGAAGGAACCAACTAACTGGAGCAGAAATAATAGTGACAGCCTGGCCTGATCATGTCTGTGTGCTGCATGTATTAGTACTGTACTGTATATTAGGATACAATGAGCCACATATAGAGTATGTGTGTGCTGGGACCCTGAACATGTGTGTGCAATGCTGCCTGTATTAGTACTGTACTGTATATTAGGATACAATGAGCCACATATAGAGTATGTGTGTGCTGGGACCCTGAACATGTGTGTGCAATGCTGCCTGTATTAGTACTGTACTGTATATTAGGATACAATGAGCAACATATAGAGTATGTGTGTGCTGGGACCCTGAACATGTTTGTGCAATGCTGCCTGTATTCGTACTGTACTGTATATTAGAGTATAATGAGCCACATCAAGAGTATGTGTGTGCTGGGACCCTGAACATGTGTCCGCAATGCTGCCTGTATTACAGTTGAGTCTCCCATATCCAAATATTCCGAAATACGGAATATTCCGAAATACGGAATAAACTGTAGTACTGTACTGTATATTAGGATACAATGGGACACATATAGTGTGTGTGTGCTGCATGTATTAGTACTGTACTGTATATTAGGATACAATGAGCCACATATAGAGTATGTGTGTGCTGGGACCCTGAATATGTGTGTGCAATGCTTCCTGTATTAGTACTGTACTGTATATTAGGATACAATGGGACACATACAGTGTGTGTGTGTGCTGCCTGTATTAGTACTGTACTGTATATTAGGATACAATGGGACACATATAGTGTGTGTGTGCTGCCTGTATTAGTACTGTACTGTATATTAGGATACAATGAGCCACATATAGAGTATGTGTGTGCTGGGACCCTGAACACGTGTGTGCAATGCTGCCTGTATTAGTACTGTACTGTATATTAGGATACAATGGGACACATATAGTGTGTGTGTGTGCTGCCGGTATTAGTACTGTACTGTATATTAGGATACAATGAGCCACATATAGAGTATGTGTGTGCTGGGACCCTGAATATGTGTGTGCAATGCTTCCTGTATTAGTACTGTACTGTATATTAGGATACAATGGGACACATATAGAGTGTGTGTGTGCTGCCTGTATTAGTACTGTACTGTATATTAGGATACAATGAGCCACATATAGAGTATGTGTGTGCTGGGACCCTGAATATGTGTGTGCAATGCTGCCTGTATTAGTACTGTACTGTATATTAGGATACAATGGGACACATATAGTGTGTGTGTGTGCTTCCTGTATTAGTACTGTACTGTATATTAGGATACAATGAGCCATATATAGTGTGTGTGTGCAATGCTGCCTGTATTAGTACTGTACTGTATATTAGGATACAATGGGACACATATAGTGTGTGTGTGCTGCATGTATTAGTACTGTACTGTATATTAGGATACAATGAGCCACATATAGAGTATGTGTGTGCTGGGACCCTGAATATGTGTGTGCAATGCTTCCTGTATTAGTACTGTACTGTATATTAGGATACAATGAGCCACATATAGAGTGTGTGTGTGCTGGGATCCTGGACACGTGTGTGCAATGCTGCCTGTATTAGGATATGTGGCCGGAAGCCGGCCCCACGTGTATAATGGCGGCCGCGGCACTGAAGCGGTGCTGTGGCACCATTTTTAACAGGACAAAAGGTGCCAGGCGCCCATTGTAAATGTGTACTCTGCACTAGGTACTGAGTGTTAATAAGTATGCTTTTAATGTTTTATATGCAGCGGCCAGGACCTGATGCACTGCGGGAGTGTGGGTAGTGCGTGGCTGCGCTGGGGGAGTGTGGGTAGAGCGTGGCTGCGCTGGGGGAGTGTGGGTAGAGCGTGGCTGCGCTGGGGGAGTGTGGGTAGAGCGTGGCTGCGCTGCGGGAGTGTGGGTAGAGCGTGGCTGCGCTGTGGGAGTGTGGGTAGAGCGTGGCTGCGCTGCGGGAGTGTGGGTAGAGCGTGGCTGCGCTGGGGGAGTGTGGGTAGAGCGTGGCTGCGCTGGGGGAGTGTGGGTAGAGCGTGGCTGCGCTGGGGGAGTGTGGGTAGAGCGTGGCTGCGCTGGGGGAGTGTGGGTAGAGCGTGGCTGCGCTGGGGGAGTGTGGGTAGTGCGTGGCTGCGCTGGGGGAGTGTGGGTAGAGCGTGGCTGCGCTGGGGGAGTGTGGGTAGAGCGTGGCTGCGCTGGGGGAGTGTGGGTAGTGCGTGGCTGCGCTGGGGGAGTGTGGGTAGAGCGTGGCTGCGCTGGGGGAGTGTGGGTAGAGCGTGGCTGCGCTGGGGGAGTGTGGGTAGAGCGTGGCTGCGCTGGGGGAGTGTGGGTAGAGCGTGGCTGCGCTGGGGGAGTGTGGGTAGTGCGTGGCTGCGCTGGGGGAGTGTGGGTAGAGCGTGGCTGCGCTGGGGGAGTGTGGGTAGAGCGTGGCTGCGCTGGGGGAGTGTGGGTAGAGCGTGGGTGCGCTGGGGGAGTGTGGGTAGAGCGTGGCTGCGCTGGGGGAGTGTGGGTAGAGCGTGGCTGCGCTGGGGGAGTGTGGGTAGAGCGTGGCTGCGCTGGGGGAGTGTGGGTAGAGCGTGGCTGCGCTGGGGGAGTGTGGGTAGAGCGTGGCTGCGCTGGGGGAGTGTGGGTAGAGTGTGGGTGCACGCTGGGAGACAGGCAGAGCCAGCTCCCACTGCGACCAGCGCTGACAGTTAGTCACAGGAAACAGTATAAAAGCACACTGCACATGGTGTATAATAAACTGTATTACATTAACGGTCTGACTGTGCAATGCGCTGGCTTATTTCAGGGGCAGGTTTTTCAACTGTTAACAACAAATAAAACTTAATTATCCAGAAAGCAAACAAAAAAAAAAACATGGAACTGAGGGGAGACTGAAGCAGCGCCAGTCTGAGCTGGCGAAATCGTAAAGGACACAATCGGAATAGTCTACACATGTGCGGCGGCCATTGCAGAGTGAACCCTATAGGCTACAGCGGATAACACTACTGGAGATCTCTACTGCGATCACTCCTTCATACATTGGGGTGATACATGATATTTACGAATATCCCCCGAAAACGGGTGCTTTCAGTGACTATGCTGCAAATATTTAATGATAAATGGGCACGTCATCAGGCTCATACAATGGCCTATAGGAAGGAGGGAGGTACAGGACAGCGGCATCTGAGAGTCACAGAAACACTGCAGGCTTCTTATAATATATCCAGTGATGTCATCTTCCTGTGTGTGATGTCATCTTCCTGTGTGTGATGTCCTCTTCCCGTGTGTGTGGGATGTCCTCTTCCCGTGTGTGTGTGGGATGTCCTCTTCCCGTGTGTGTGTGGGATGTCCTCTTCCCGTGTGTGTGTGGGATGTCCTCCTCCCGTGTGTATATGGGATGTCCTCTTCCTGTGTGTATATGGGATGTCCTCTTCCCGTGTGTGTGTGGGATGTCCTCCTCCCGTGTGTATATGGGATGTCCTCTTCCTGTGTGTATATGGGATGTCCTCTTCCCGTGTGTGTGTGGGATGTCCTCCTCCCGTGTGTATATGGGATGTCCTCTTCCCGTGTGTGTGTGGGATGTCCTCCTCCCGTGTGTGTATGGGATGTCCTCCTCCCATGTGTGTGTGGGATGTCCTCCTCCCGTGTGTATATGGGATGTCCTCTTCCTGTGTGTATATGGGATGTCCTCTTCCCGTGTGTGTGTGGGATGTCCTCCTCCCGTGTGTATATGGGATGTCCTCTTCCTGTGTGTATATGGGATGTCCTCTTCCCGTGTGTGTGTGGGATGTCCTCCTCCCGTGTGTATATGGGATGTCCTCTTCCCGTGTGTGTGTGGGATGTCCTCTTCCTGTGTGTGTGTGTGTGGGATGTCCTCCTCCCGTGTGTATATGGGATGTCCTCTTCCCGTGTGTGTGTGGGATGTCCTCCTCCCGTGTGTGTATGGGATGTCCTCCTCCCATGTGTGTGTGGGATGTCCTCCTCCCGTGTGTATATGGGATGTCCTCCTCCCGTGTGTATATGGGATGTCCTCTTCCCGTGTGTGTGTGGGATGTCCTCTTCCTGTGTGTGTGTGGGATGTCCTCCTCCCGTGTGTGTGTGGGATGTCCTCTTCCCGTGTGTGTGTGGGATGTCCTCTTCCTGTGTGTGTGTGGGATGTCCTCCTCCCGTGTGTGTATGGGATGTCCTCTTCCCGTGTGTGTGTGTGGGATGTCCTCCTCCCGTGTGTATATGGGATGTCCTCCTCCCGTGTGTATATGGGATGTCCTCTTCCTGTGCGTGCTACTCTCCTCATGTGCTGGATTTACTGACCATGTATTTGCCCAGCGCCGGTACATTACCAGGTGGTGTTAATATCAAAGGGCCTGATTCAGATTTGGGAATAGAATAAGAAATAGCGAGTGGTGCATATTGGGGGGGGGCGGCAGATTTAAAATGTGGGAGGAGTGTGCCCGAACCGAAATCTAAATTGCAGTGTAAAAATAAAGCTGTGCAGTATTTGTGGGCTACATGCAGAAGCAGCCAGTATTTACCCCACATGCAAAATCATAAATGTATTTGCACCCCTTGCATTGCAACATGGTTTGTCCAGGTCATACATGCTTACCCTCCCGGCTGGGAGACTCCCGGAAATCGGGTGGCGCTACCAGAGGCTGGGGCCACCTGGCCGCAGATGCCTATTTCCCCACTGTAGTGGACAGCGCAGGTGACCGATGACGCAATTCGCATTGAATCGCGTCATCGTGGCTCCGCCAGCCGCTTCACAATGCCTGTAATCTCGGCATTGTATAGTGTGATGTGATCGCGTTGTCACGCCCTCATACCCACGCACCTCAGCCGAGCCCCGCCCCTGCAAAAGGTTGGCAAGTATGGTCCAGGTACACAGTTACTTAAGCGGCCGCTCATTGGCTGGAACCCACGTGGAGGAGCCGCTCATTGGCTAAGCCCACGTGGGTCCCGGCCAATGAGCGGCCGCTAATGGAAGCCGCCACTGATTGGCTGGCCACCCGGCACTAATGATAGCTCAAGCCCAGAGCAGTCATTAGCGATACTGTAACAATATGCTGTAGCATCTTGTTACAGTGTCTCCGGGGCCCTCTTTGGATCTTTCTTTACAGGTACTTCCATTGGATACTTTACGTAGAGAAGGGGACGTGAACATCTGGAAGAAGGTGAGTATGTATGTATGTATGTATGTGTGTGTATGTATGTATGTAATAAATCTTTTTATTCACGGTGTGTGTGTGTCTTTTTTTCTTTTTTTACACATTTCGTTACAGGTGAACTACAGGTACCAGTGGCCTCTTAATGCCCCGCATGCTGGTACTTGTGGTCCTCCAAGTACCAGCATGTGGGGGAGGCTAACTGGAACCTGCAGTTCTACTGTAAAGACAATGTTGTTAATACTATTTTTAACACTACACCTACACTATCAACCCGCCACCCACCACCCGGGCTATCAGCCTAGATTGGAGGGGTTGCCAACTCCCCAGGGATCCCTGGCCTGGGCTGACTAGCAGCCAGGGCTGATGCTGCGGCTGGGGGGCCCGGTAAAAGGGCACCCCTGTCTGTGGCATCAGCCCCCCCCCCCTGCTAGAAAGGGTCCAGTGCTGGCTTTAATTATAGAGCTACACAAACACAAATTTTTTACCCCTATAATTAAAACCAGGACTGGCCCTGCAGCCTGGTGCTGGTACGTAAATTACGGCGGAACCCTACTCGTTTTGTTCCCCGTAATTTTAGGGGGCTGGTTAAGCTTTAGGGGGGGCCTTATGTTATTTTTTTTATTTTTTATTTAACACGTTTGTTTACAAGTCTTAACACACAAGCAGCTTACATATACCGGTATCTCACTGATATGTGCAGGCTGCTCGGAAGAGAGAAAACACTGCAATCTCGGGTGAGTAATCTCACCTACACCTCACCTCACCTCTACACCTCTCCTCTACACCTCTCCTCTACACATCACCTCTACACATCACCTCTACACCTCTCCTCCACACCTCTCCTCCACACCCCTCCTCTACACATCACCTCTACACCTCTCCTCTACACCTCTCCTCTACACTCCTCCTCTACACCTCTCCTCTACACCTCTCCTCTACACCTCTCCTCTACACTCCTCCTCTACACTCCTCCTCTACACTCCTCCTCTACACATCACCTCTACACCTCACCTCTACACATCACCTCTACACATCACCTCTACACATCACCTCTACACATCACCTCTACACTCCTCCTCTACACTCCTCCTCTACACTCCTCCTCTACACTCCTCCTCTACACTCCTCCTCTACACTCCTCCTCTACACTCCTCCTCTACACATCACCTCTACACCTCTCCTCTACCCATCACCTCTACACATCACCTCTACACCTCTCCTCTACACCTCTCCTCTACACATCACCTCTACACCTCTCCTCTACACATCACCTCTACACATCACCTCTACACATCACCTCTACACCTCTCCTCTACACATCACCTCTACACATCACCTCTACACATCACCTCTACACCTCTCCTCTACACCTCTCCTCTACACATCACCTCTACACCTCTCCTCTACACATCACCTCTACACATCACCTCTACACATCACCTCTACACCTCTCCTCTACACATCACCTCTACACATCACCTCTACACATCACCTCTACACCTCTCCTCTACACATTACCTCTACACATCACCTCTACACATCACCTCTACACATCACCTCTACACTCCTCCTCTACACTCCTCCTCTACCCATCACCTCTACACCTCTCCTCTACACATGACCTCTACCCATCACCTCTACCCATCACCTCTACACCTCTCCTCTACACATCACCTCTACACATCTCCTCTACACTCACAATTTGGGAGAAAAAACTCGATCTGCTTCACCATAAAAAAACTCACTTTCACCTAAACTCACTTCTTAGTAAATTTGTGAGTTGTTACAGGGAAAACTCACCTCAGTTTTGGTGAAGCAAAGTGAGTTTAAAAACTAAAAAACTCAAATCTTAGTAAATTTACTCCTAGGACTCTGTTCTACTCAGAACCCCAAAGAGAGTCCTGAACGAAGACTTGATTCGACTCGGAACCCTAAGTTCAGGTTTGTTCATATTTCAGGAGAACCGAATCGCACATCTCTAGTTTATCAGAACAATCAGCACAGATGCATCTAACACGATGAATGGGTGTGATAGAGGACACCCGCAGTATGAGGGGTGATAGAGGACACATGCAGTACGGGGGATGATAGAGGACACCCGCAGTACGAGGTTGATGGAGGACACCCGCAGTACGAGCGGTGATAGAGGACACCCGCGGTACGAGCGGTGATAGAGGACACCCGCGGTACGAGGGGTGATAGAGGACACCCGCGGTACGAGGGGTGATAGAGGACACCCGCGGTACGAGGGGTGATAGAGGACACCCGCGGTACAAGGGGTGATAGAGGACACCCGCGGTACGAGGGGTGATAGAGGACACCCGCGGTACGAGGGGTGATAGAGGACACCCGCGGTACGAGGGGTGATAGAGGACACCCGCGGTACGAGGGGTGATAGAGGACACCCGCGGTACGAGGGGTGATAGAGGACACCCGCGGTACGAGGGGTGATAGAGGACACCCGCGGTACGAGGGGTGATAGAGGACACCCGCGGTACGAGGGGTGATAGAGGACACCCGCGGTACGAGGGGTGATAGAGGACACCCGCGGTACGAGGGGTGATACAGGACACCCGCGGTACGAGGGGTGATACAGGACACCCGCGGTACGAGGGGTGATACAGGACACCCGCGGTACGAGGGGTGATACAGGACACCCGCGGTACGAGGGGTGATACAGGACACCCGCGGTACGAGGGGTGATACAGGACACCCGCGGTACGAGGGGTGATACAGGACACCCGCGGTACGAGGGGTGATAGAGGACACATGCAGTACGGGGGGGTGATAGAGGACACATGCAGTACGGGGGTGATAGAGGACACATGCAGTACGAGGGGTGATACAGGACACCCGCAGTACGAGGGGTGATACAGGACACCCGCAGTACGAGCGGTGTTACAGGACACCCGCAGTACGATGAGTGATAGAGGACACCCGCAGTACGATGAGTGATAGAGGACACCCGCAGTACGATGAGTGATAGAGGACACCCGCAGTACGAGGGGTGATAGAGGACACCCACAGTACGAGGGGTGATAGAGGACACATGCAGTACGGGGGATGATAGAGGACACATGCAGTACGAGGGGTGATAGAGGACACCCGCAGTAGGGGGGGTGATAGAGGACACCCGCAGTACGAGGGGTGATAGAGGACACATGCAGTACGAGGGGTGATAAGAGGACACATGCAGTACGAGGGGTGATAGGACACCCGCAGTATTGGGGTGATAGAGGACACATGCAGTACGGGGGTGATAGAGGACACATGCAGTATTGGGGTGATAGAGGACACATGCAGTACGGGGGGGTGATAGAGGACACATGCAGTACGGGGGTGATAGAGGACACATGCAGTACGGGGGTGATAGAGGACACATGCAGTACGGGGGTGATAGAGGACACATGCAGTACGGGGGTGATAGAGGACACATGCAGTATGGTGGTGATAGAGGACACATGCAGTATTGGGGTGATGGAGGACACATGCAGTACGGGGGGTGATGGAGGACACATGCAGTACGGGGGGTGATGGAGGACACATGCACAGTACAATCTCTGCCCCTCTTATGTTCGGCTGCTCCCCACAGACAGGACGCTGCTCACGTGCTAGACAGAGGGAAGGTCTGCGTCATTGTGTGCGTGTAGAAATCTGACAGGAGACCAGAGGCGCAAACATTTACCAGAACATGAGGATCAGATAACTCATCTAAACAATAGGGCGATTATTTCTACGCTGTAGGAGCAGCCGGGAGACTTAACCGTTTACACACACAACTCCCTGACATCAGGATAAACCTGGCTGATAACCAATATAAATATTATCTACAGTATACCATATGATCTCAAGTCACTGATGATCTACATCCGGTTACCAGCCAGTGGGTTTGTATAAGGTCACCCGCACAACCGGTCTCTATCCAGTCACCCGCACGGCCGGTCTCTATCCAGTCACCCGCACGGCCGGTCTCTATCCAGTCACCCGCACAACCGGTCTCTATCCAGTCACCCGCACGGCCGGTCTCTATCCAGTCCCCCGCACGGCCGGTCTCTATCCAGTCACCCGCACGGCCGGTCTCTATCCAGTCACCCGCACGGCCGGTCTCTATCCAGTCACCCGCACGGCCGGTCTCTATCCAGTCACCCGCACGGCCGGTCTCTATCCAGTCACCCGCACGGCCGGTCTCTATCCAGTCACCCGCACGGCCGGTCTCTATCCAGCCACCCGCACGGCCGGTCTCTATCCAGTCACCCGCACGGCCGGTCTCTATCCAGTCACCCGCACGGCTGGTCTATGGGCCTGATTCAGCGCAGTTCGCAAGGCTGTGTTTGCATGCACCCGGTCGCTGTGAAATGATGCAAATTAATGCAATCACAATGCAATCGCAGCACTATACAAAGACACCCAGCCCCTGTAACGGCGTCCAAATGCACTGACCACACCCCCGAACGGTCACTTCTGGTCAATCACTTACCACTTAGGACTGCGTGCTCACTGCAATCGCTTCTCCTTCGCAGTGACCAGTTAGCATACTGCGCAGAAAACAAACATCGGCCAGGTGCGTGCGTCCGTAGACTTGCGATTGGTGCTGATTACGCCGTGTGTAGATACAGAGACGGACAGTAATGGATTCGCACCTGTATACTCTCACCTGTATACTCTCACGGACCTCAGTAACTAAAATATGCTAATGTTACAGGTGGCAGATTTTGTATTGAGACGCTCACCGGAGCCCTGGTAGCTGCCCGCAACCGTGTACAAAAACGCAGCAATGGATGCAGATAGTCAAAACATCGACAGCACGAGTCAGTCTTTGGTCACTTAGAATAGCTGTAACGATTGAGACACTGGAGGTTCGCTCTGTGCGTGCGCGATCGCAGACGTTGGCTAGTACACGCCCAGGAAACAGCCCCGATACGCCCGCATTTTGGCTGGGACTGACTGTCACCACCCACGTAACGGTCTCTTCCTGTCAATCAATTGCGAGTGAATCCTCACAGCGTGCGTGTTCGCAATTCATTTGCAGCTGTCGTGCAATGGGGCTGGGATGCATCCGCAGACCACCGATAACATGAGAACATGGGAATAGTGTTCAGCTCAGAATCAGGTCCACGGTTTGTTCCGGAAGCAGAGTTACTGCTCGTTTTGCTTTGCTCCCTCCTAGAGAATGAGCCCCTGTGTCAGCAGAATACAGCTGGACACATTCATTCAGGAGCTGCAAGGAAAAATCTGCATTACCTGCACCTTCTGGGCTTACCGCACAGAATAACCTATAGAGTATGGCACCTAACCAGGAATCTATGGGTTAGCCACGGGCTTACCGCACAGAATAACCTATAGAGTATGGCACCTAACCCGGAATCTATGGGTTAGCCACGGGTTTACCACATGGGAAAATTGCCTAATAATTAAATATCTTTAGCTGCACGGGAAGTGTGTGTGTGTGTATGAGCAGCATTGTGTGTTAAGTGTGTGTGTGTGTGTATGAGCAGCATTGTGTGTGTGTGTGTATGAGCAGCATTGTGTGTGTGTGTGTATGAGCAGCATTGTGTGTGTGTATGAGCAGCATTGTGTGTGTGTATGAGCAGCATTGTGTGTGTGTGTGTATGTATGAGCAGCATTGTGTGTGTGTGTATGTATGAGCAGCATTGTGTGTGTGTGTGTATGTATGAACAGCATTGTGTGTGTGTGTGTGTGTGTGAGCAGCATTGTGTGTGTGTATGAGCAGCATTGTGTGTGTGTGTGTGTGTGTGTGTGTGTATGAGCAGCATTGTGTGTGTGTGTGTGTGTGTGTGTGTGTCTGAGCAGCATTGTGTGTGTGTGTCTGAGCAGCATTGTGTGTGTGTGTGTGTGTATGAGCAGCATTGTGTGTGTGTGTGTGTGTGTGTGTGTGTATGAGCAGCATTGTGTGTGTGTGTATGAGCAGCAGTGTGTGTGTGTGTGTATGTATGAGCAGCATTGTGTGTGTGTGTGTGTGTGTGTGTGTATGAGCAGCATTGTGTGTGTGTGCGTGTGTGTGTGTGTATGAGCAGCATTGTGTGTGTGTGCGTGTGTGTGTGTATGAGCAGCATTGTGTGTGTGTGTGTGTGTGAGCAGCATTGTGTGTGTGTGTATGAGCAGCATTGTGTGTGTGTGTGAGAGCAGCATTGTGTGTGTGTGTGTATGTATGAGCAGCATTGTGTGTGTGTGTATGAGCAGCATTGTGTGTATGTATGAGCAGCATTGTGTGTGTGTGAGCAGCATTGTGTGTGTGTGTATGTATGAGCAGCATTGTGTGTGTGTGTATGAGCAGCATTGTGTGTGTGTGTATGAGCAGCATTGTGTGTGTGTATGTATGAGCAGCATTGTGTGTGTGTGTATGAGCAGCATTGTGTGTGTGTATGTATGAGCAGCATTGTGTGTGTGTGTATATGTATGAGCAGCATTGTGTATGTGTGTGTGTGTGTATGAGCAGCATTGTGTGTGTATGAGCAGCATTGTGTGTGTGTATGAGCAGCATTGTGTGTGTGTGTGTATGAGCAGCATTGTGTGTGTATGAGCAGCATTGTGTGTGTGAGCAGCATTGTGTGTGTATGTATGAGCAGCATTGTGTGTATGTATGAGCAGCATTGTGTGTGTGTGTATGTATGAGCAGCATTGTGTGTGCGTGTGTGTGTGTATGAGAAGCATTGTGTGTATGAGCAGCATTGTGTGTGTGTGTATGTATGAGCAGCATTGTGTGTGTGTATGTATGAGCAGCATTGTGTGTGTGTGTATGAGCAGCATTGTGTGTATGAGCAGCATTGTGTGTGTGTGTGTGTGTGTATGAGCAGCATTGTGTGTGTGTGTGTGTGTGTGTGTATGAGCAGCATTGTGTGTGTGTGTGTGTGTGTGTGTGTGTGTGTGTGTGTGTGTGTATGAGCAGCATTGTGTGTTAAGTGTGTGTGAGGAATGACAGCAATCTTGTGTATACAGTCTCTGTGTGTACGTCCAAGTCCAGGAATGATGATGTTTGTCCATGCAAGATGACGTTTTGCCTTGTTCTGAGTTCCGTTTTTTTGGAGGGAAAAATCCGAACTCGGCGTGCAAACTCGAACCTATCCGAGCCTGCACATCCCTAATATAATATAATATAATATAATATATATATATATATATATAGATATATATATATATATATAGATATATATATATAAAATCCATGACACATATTCAGACACACATTAACGAATAAAATACATACAGCACGTTTGCATGATACCTGACACACGCACGCAGCGCAGCGTTTGCGCTGCGTTCAGACGCACAACATACACTGCTGAATTCCTATAAATATCTCACTATTACTTATGCAAGCACATATAGAAAAGGTTCCCTAGCATTAAGAAAAGGTTTTATTAGACAATCATTATGGTATAAAGTGCATATTATGATATTTAAGGTATACAACATGGTAGACATGGCATGTTTGGTACTATACTGACATCCTGTTTATTTGGTTAGAATGTATACTCTGTATGCAGTGTCTTAAACCAGTTAAAGAAAGACAATGTAATCTCAAGACATTTTTGGAGAATAGGGACATACCCCTAGTGACAACATATGAACTGTCCTATAAACTACAGCGTACTACAAAGACCAAGAACCAATGCAATTATGTTTGTCTGTCTACATTGTTGTTATCTGTGATCTGTAAAGTATATAGCCTGCGCACCGGTCCCAACATACAGCCAGTCTCCTTGGATGACCACAGGCTTCTGGACTGATGACTGTATGCTGGGACCAGTGCGCACGTATATGTATGTGTGTGTGTGTGTGTGTGTGTATGAGCAGCATTGTGTGTGTGTGTGTGTTAAGTGTGTGTGTATGAGCAGCATTGTGTGTGTGTGTGTGTGTGTGTGTGTGTATGAGCAGCATTGTGTGTGTGTGTATGAGCAGCAGTGTGTGTGTGTGTATGTATGAGCAGCATTGTGTGTGTGTGTGTGTGTATGAGCAGCATTGTGTGTGTGTGCGTGTGTGTGTGTGTGAGCAGCATTGTGTGTGTGTGTATGAGCAGCATTGTGTGTGTGTGTGTGTGTGTGTATGAGCAGCATTGTGTGTGTGTGTGTGTGTGTATGAGCAGCATTGTGTGTGTGTGCGTGTGTGTGTGTGTGAGCAGCATTGTGTGTGTGTGTATGAGCAGCATTGTGTGTGTGTGTGTGTGTGTGTGTGTGTGAGAGCAGCATTGTGTGTGTGTGTGTGTATGAGCAGCATTGTGTGTGTGTGTGTATGAGCAGCATTGTGTGTGTGTGTGTGTATGAGCAGCATTGTGTGTATGTATGAGCAGCATTGTGTGTGTGTGAGCAGCATTGTGTGTGTGTATGTATGAGCAGCATTGTGTGTGTGTATGTATGAGCAGCATTGTGTGTGTGTATGTATGAGCAGCATTGTGTGTGTGTGTATATGTATGAGCAGCATTGTGTATGTGTGTGTGTGTGTATGAGCAGCATTGTGTGTGTATGAGCAGCATTGTGTGTGTGTATGAGCAGCATTGTGTGTGTGTGTGTATGAGCAGCATTGTGTGTGTGTATGAGCAGCATTGTGTGTGTGTGTGTGTGTGTGTATGTATGAGCAGCATTGTGTGTGTGTGTGTGTATGAGCAGCATTGTGTGTGTGTATGTATGAGCAGCATTGTGTGTGTGTGTGTGTATGAGCAGCATTGTGTGTATGAGCAGCATTGTGTGTGTGTGTGTGTGTATGAGCAGCATTGTGTGTGTGTGTGTGTGTGTGTGTGTGTATGAGCAGCATTGTGTGTGTGTGTGTGTGTGTGTGTGTGTGTGTGTGTGTGTGTGTGTGTGTGTGTGTGTGTGTGTGTGTGTGTATGAGCAGCATTGTGTGTTAAGTGTGTGTGAGGAATGACAGCAATCTTGTGTATACAGTCTCTGTGTGTACGTCCAAGTCCAGGAATGATGATGTTTGTCCATGCAAGATGACGTTTTGCCTCGTTCTGAGTTCCGTTTTTTTGGAGGGAAAAATCCGAACTCGGCGTGCAAACTCGAACCTATCCGAGCCTGCACATCCCTAATATAATATAATATAATATATATAGATATATATATATATATATATATATAAAATCCATGACACATATTCAGACACACATTAACGAATACAATACATACAGCACGTTTGCATGATACCTGACACACGCACGCAGCGCAGCGTTTGCGCTGCGTTCAGACGCACAACATACACTGCTGAATTCCTATAAATATCTCACTATTACTTATGCAAGCACATATAGAAAAGGTTCCCTAGCATTAAGAAAAGGTTTTATTAGACAATCATTATGGTATAAAGTGCATATTATGATATTTAAGGTATACAACATGGTAGACATGGCATGTTTGGTACTATACTGACATCCTGTTTATTTGGTTAGAATGTATACTCTGTATGCAGTGTCTTAAACCAGTTAAAGAAAGACAATGTAATCTCAAGACATTTTTGGAGAATAGGGACATACCCCTAGTGACAACATATGAACTGTCCTATAAACTACAGCGTACTACAAAGACCAAGAACCAATGCAATTATGTTTGTCTGTCTACATTGTTGTTATCTGTGATCTGTAAAGTATATAGCCTGCGCACCGGTCCCAACATACAGCCAGTCTCCTTGGATGACCACAGGCTTCTGGACTGATGACTGTATGCTGGGACCAGTGCGCACGTATATGTATTGGGCTGTATCTTATTTTCTGTATTTAATTGTCTTTGCGATAATTGTGCTAGATCAAAGCATGTACCTTTCTTTTTTAAATGCAATAAGAATTTTTAGGGGTATTCATACACTTTAGGAAGGTAGCCCAGGCGAGTCCTTAGAACAGCCCTGTCAGGATGGAAAAACAAAAATGGGGAGCGATTAGAGCGCTCAAATCAGACACCTGCTGGGCAGATGCGATGGCCAAATTCGGTGGTAAACACGTGCAGAAGAAGACATTCTAGCCTGCAGCATGGTCCTAACCACTCTTCTAGAGAATCCCTTTGCTCTTATTATGGATGTCTCAAGAGCCACCCCGTCAAAGCGAGCCTGGCCAGGTCCGGATGGAATCATGGACCCTGAGACAGCAGATCCGGCTGCAGCGGAAGCCTTAGAGGGGTGTCTACGGAGATCCCCAGGAGATCTGCATACCACACTCCTTCCCGCTTGAACTTTCGGAAGACCTGAGGAATCATCGATATCGGAAGAAAGACAGAAATCAGGGTGAACGCTGAAACCAGCGACCGAGTGTATGGACACCCGTCGCTGACTGAGAAATGTGCGTATTTTGGTCTGTAAAGACAAAATTTTTTCCGGAGGGAGGAATACTCGCTGATCTCTGGAATCCAACAGTGCTCCTACTGTAGGTGGAGCATTTCCTGGGGCGGTTATAGCGTGGACTTTTTCCAATTGATTATCCATCTGTGAGACTGTATGAGTTCTACCGTCAGATGGATGTGTTCTTTGAGAACTGTCGGAGATTGCGCCAGGAGAAGCAAGTCGTCCAGGTATGGCAATATTCTGATGCCCCATCGGCGCAGATGTGCAGCCATCACTGCCATGACCTTCGTGAACATGCGAGGGGCCGTGGACAGACCAAAGGGCAACACTTGAAACTGGTAGTAAATGGTTTGGATAGCAAACCTGAAAACATTTTGGTAATTGGTTCGAATAGGGATATGCAAATATACATCCTGTATGTCCAATGATGCCATAAAGTCCACTGGTTCCAAGGCTAGAATGATGGACCGAAGTAACTCCATGCTGAATCTGGGAATCCAAAGAAAGTTGTTAAGATGTTGAGGATGGGTTGAAAGGAGCTGTCTGGCTCTGAACCAGAAATAGATTGGCATAAAACTTTAAGCCTACCCCTCTCTGGGATGAGGGAACTGGAATGATGACCCCTGAGGCCAAGAGAGAGTGAACCAACGCCTCGAGAGCTTCTGCTTTTTTTGGCTGTGACCCATGCATCTGTTGTGGTCTGCATGCACACCGTCAAAAAAATGAAGAAGCCGGCCTCCCACTCCGAGTTTCCCCGAAGGAGGCCCGTCCTATCATGCGGCAGGCTTGTCAGCTGGACATCTAGTGGACCAGGGTTGCTTCCCACTGGGCTTGGAGCTTTTAGAAGTAGAAACTTGGCTTCTGGGAATAGGTTGACCTCTGGCCTTGCCATGGGGACGAAAGAAACGAGATGTGGATATCGGGGTGGTAACCGATGGCAAGAAAGCAGATCTTGAAGCTGCTAGCGTAGTCACTATCTTGTCCAATTCTGGACCAAACAAGACATCACCTGAATAGGGAAAATTCCCGAATCTATGGCTACTTCGGAGAGATAAGAAGCTGCCTCTCTCCCGTGTGTAACCATAGTAACTAAGTCACTTCTGTGTGCACCCGAGGTAAGACCTTCCTCCAAAGTGTCTGCCCAGCGGCAGACAGCTGTAGCCACCCAAGCAAGGGCTGGACAAGCCAGAGCACCTGCCTTAACATAAATGGTCTTTAGGAAATTTTCCAGCTTCCTGTCTGTGGGATCTTTAAGAGGATTGGGTATGAAATCCCCGGCAGTCGGGATGCCTCTTGTCAAAATACCAACAGCGGCATCCCGATGGTTGGTATCCCGACAGGGGTCGTGTAAGTATACTAACCCTCCCTTCTAGTAGCCGAACCCTAACCCATTAGTGGCTAAACCCAAGACTCCCCCCTTCATGCCTAAACCTAACCCTCCCCCCGTAGTGCCTAACCCTAACCCCCCACCGTGGTGCCTAACCCTAACCCCCGCTATGCTGCTATGACCTAACACTTTTCCCCTGTAGCTAACAGCTAAGACTCCCTATCTTACCTCATTCGGGATGGCATCTGTCTAGATTCCGGCATCGGGATTAAGATAGGTGTCGGTAGTTCGACGCCTATCTTAAGTCCCGTGTCGGGCTTGCAAGGTCGGGATTTAGACCGGCGGCATCCAGTCCGGGATTTAGACCGGCGGCATCCAGTAGTTAGCAGTCCGCTGGTCTGCTAACTAGATTCCCTTTCAGAGATGCCGTGTTAGGAATAGGTAGGAGGGATAATCTAATCAGCCAAGTGATGTGGGCATCCACCATGGGAGGAGACCCCCACTTAGCCCTATCCGCTGCAGAGACAGGGTAAAAGGTAGCAATATGATTGGAAACCTGAAAGTGCCTGCTAGGGTGAGTCCACACCTCCGCTAAAAGGTCCTCTAGCTGTGCAAACAATGGAAATTCTGTCACTCTCTTCCTCTGTCTTTTAAAGACAGGTGCCTTGGATCTGGGAGGTTGCTCAGAGTTCTCCACAAGAAGGATAGCTTTAACAGCTCTAATAAGAGCCTCTACGTCTACTGGAGACATTGCTTCCTCAGGTACAGAAGACGTCTCCACATCGGATGCAATAGAAGCACTAGCCTCGCCCTCAGGAGAGACTTCGGAATCCGAAACTCTGCCAGATATTGGAGTGGAGCTTTTGCGTGGGGCAGGCCTACGCCTAGGAGCTGTATCCTTATCAAGCATCTGTTTAAAGGATGTGGATACAAGAGCCTGCCCTTGTACTGACAGTGCAAAAGTTTGCATCCAGGGTGGCTCAGCCATGGGTAGCTGTGGCACTGCAACAGGGACAGGCGGTACCAGGAGTGACATACGGTCCACAAATTGCAACATTACCTGTATCAAACGGGACGCCCAAGCCGGTTCTGGAATAGAATCTATGGGCGCAACCACCTGCTGCAGAGCTCCAAAGCAACTAACCCACAAACCATCATGCTCTGGATCAGGCGTGTCAAACTTGAGGCCCAAATAAGCATTTTATGCTGCTTGACTGGGTGCGCGCAAATACATACTGTATATGATGTGGCCCACACCACTGCCGGGATCGGAGCTCAGCTCTGATCGGACAGAATTTACTCATTTAAAACTGGGAACGCTGTCTCAGAAGCGATCAGAGACTAAAGAAGCCTCCGATTGCTACAGAGGTCAGCGTTCCCAGTGATGCCGTGTGCGCGGGTGACGTCATGACGTCACTCGCGATGAGAGGAGCTTACACCTGCTGGGTTTAATCTAGTTAGGTCCAAACCGCAGCAGCGTCTACGTGGGAGTGCTGACGACGTGGACTGGAGCGGTGCCCAGCGGCCAGCGTGAAGAAAGGTAAGTACTGCATAGGGGAGTGGGGCCTGTGCTATACTGTGAGGGGGCACAGTATTAGGGGCAATACTGGGGGCACAACATAAGGGGCAATACTAGGGGCAAAACCCACAAGGATTATGGCTGCCACTGCTTGTATTAATCAGCCCCTGTACCAAACGTAAACCCCTGGTGGTCTAGTGGAGAGCGTGGTGAACCGGGAGCCCCCACCTGCCAGCAATACCGCAGGTCTCCTGCTCCGGCGGTGAAAGCCGCAAAATCGCCTCTCCCTGCATGCAGGAGACCGGGCCGAAGTCAAAGGCTCAGGCGCCGATGCTGCGGCCACCCGGCGCTGGGGTGGTGGAGCAGCAGTATAGTACGCCTTCCACTGCACACTCAGAAGAAAATATTTGTAAAACAAAATCTAAAGTAGCCCCCCCCCCCCCCAAAGACCTCGTGCCCAGCTCCTGCCGGCACCAAACTCAAAACTGAAGGGCCTCTTTCTGGGGACGGGACATAGAGGAGAGGAGCCTGGGCTTTGTGGGTATTTGTATTTAATTGTTTGGTGCCCAGACTCTCCTCTCCAGGCTATACCCAGCATTGTCCCTGTGCCTCCTAGTGGAGGAAGAAGAAAATAGAAGTGTTAATAGTTTATTAGTGACCTTACACCTCTATCCTGTATCCATACTGATTATAGTGACCTCACACCTCTATCCTGTATCCATACTGATTATAGTGACCTCACACCTCTATCCTGTATCCATACTGATTATAGTGACCTCACACCTCTATCCTGTATCCATACTGATTATAGTGACCTCACACCTCTATCCTGTATCCATACTGATTATAGTGACCTCACACCTCTATCCTGTATCCATACTGATTATAGTAACCTCACACCTCTATCCTGTATCCATACTGATTATAGTGATCTCACACCTCTATCCTGTATCCATACTGATTATAGTGACCTCACACCTCAATCCTGTATCCATACTGATTATAGTGACCTCACACCTCTATCCTGTACCCATACTGATTATAGTGACCTCACACCTCTATCCTGTACCCATACTGATTATAGTGATCTCACACCTCTATCCTGTATCCATACTGATTATAGTGACCTCACACCTCTATCCTGTACCCATACTGATTATAGTAATCTCACACCTCTATCCTGTATCCATACTGATTATAGTGACCTCACAACTCTATCCTGTAGCCATACTGATTATAGTGACCTCACACCTCTATCCTGTATCCATACTGATTATAGTGACCTCACACCTCTATCCATACTGATTATAGTGATCTCACACCTCTATCCTGTATCCATACTGATTATAGTGACCTCACACCTCTATCCTGTAGCCATACTGATTATAGTGATCTCACACCTCTATCCTGTATCCATACTGATTAGTGACCTCGCACCTCTATCCTGTATCCATACTGATTATAGTGACCTCACACCTCTATCCTGTATCCATACTGATTATAGTGACCTCACACCTCTATCCATACTGATTATAGTGACCTCGCACCTCTATCCTGTACCCATACTGATTATAGTGATCTCACACCTCTATCCTGTATCCATACTGATTATAGTGATCTCACACCTCTATCCTGTATCCATACTGATTATAGTGATCTCACACCTCTATCCTGTATCCATACTGATTATAGTGACCTCACACCTCTATCCTGTATCCATACTGATTATAGTGACCTCACACCTCTATCCTGTATCCATACTGATTATAGTGACCTCACACCTCTATCCTGTATCCATACTGATTATAGAGACCTTACACCTCTATCCTGTATCCATACTGATTATAGTGACCTTACACCTCTATCCTGTATCCATACTGATTATAGGGATCTCACACCTCTATCCTGTATCCATACTGATTATAGGGATCTCACACCTCTATCCTGTATCCATACTGATTATAGTGACCTCACACCTCTATCCTGTATCCATACTGATTATAGTAACCTCACACCTCTATCCATACTGATTATAGTGACCTCACACCTCTATCCTGTATCCATACTGATTATAGTAACCTCACACCTCTATCCATACTGATTATAGTGATCTCACACCTCTATCCTGTACCCATACTGATTATAGTGACCTCACACCTCTATCCTGTATCCACACTGATTATAGTGACCTTACACCTCTATCCTGTATCCACACTGATTATAGTGATCTCACACCTCTATCCTGTATCCATACTGATTATAGTGACCTCACACCTCTATCCATACTGATTATAGTGATCTCACACCTCTATCCTGTATCCATACTGATTATAGTGACCTCACACCTCTATCCTGTAGCCATACTGATTATAGTGATCTCACACCTCTATCCTGTATCCATACTGATTATAGTGATCTCACACCTCTATCCTGTATCCATACTGATTATAGTGACCTCACACCTCTATCCTGTATCCATACTGATTATAGTGACCTTACACCTCTATCCTGTATCCACATTGATTATAGTGACCTCACACCTCTATCCTGTATCCATACTGATTATAGTGATCTCACACCTCTATCCTGTATCCATACTGATTATAGTGACCTCACACCTCTATCCTGTATCCATACTGATTATAGTGACCTCACACCTCTATCCTGTATCCATACTGATTATAGTGAAAGTGACCTCGCACCTCTATCCTGTACCCATACTGATTATAGTGATCTCACACCTCTATCCTGTATCCATACTGATTATAGTGACCTCACACCTCTATCCATACTGATTATAGTGACCTCACACCTCTATCCTGTATCCATACTGATTATAGTGACCTCACACCTCTATCCTGTATCCATACTGATTATAGTGATCTCGCATCTCTATCCTGTATCCATACTGATTATAGTGACCTCACACCTCTATCCTGTATCCATACTGATTATAGTGACCTTACACCTCTATCCTGTATACATACTGATTATAGTGATCTCACACCTCTATCCTGTATCCATACTGATTATAGTGACCTCACACCTCTATCCTGTATCCATACTGATTATAGTGACCTCACACCTCTATCCTGTATCCATACTGATTATAGTGACCTCACACCTCTATCCTGTATCCATACTGATTATAGAGACCTTACACCTCTATCCTGTATCCATACTGATTATAGTGACCTCACACCTCTATCCTGTATCTATACTGATTATAGTGAAAGTGACCTCGCACCTCTATCCTGTACCCATACTGATTATAGTGATCTCACACCTCTATCCTGTATCCATACTGATTATAGTGACCTCACACCTCTATCCATACTGATTATAGTGACCTCACACCTCTATCCTGTATCCATACTGATTATAGTGACCTCACACCTCTATCCTGTCTCCATACTGATTATAGTGACCTCACACCTCTATCCTGTATCCATACTGATTATAATGACCTCGCACCTCTATCCTGTATCCATACTGATTATAGTGACCTTACACCTCTATCCATACTGATTACAGTAACCTCACACCTCTATCCATACTGATTATAGTGAAAGTGACCTCGCACCTCTATCCTGCATCCATACTGATTATAGTGACCTCATACCTCTATCCTGTATCCATATTGATTATAGTGACCTCACACCTCTATCCTGTATCCATACTGATTATAGTAATCTCGCACCTCTATCCTGTATCCATACTGATTATAGTGACCTCACACCTCTGTCCTCTATCCATACTGATTATAGTGACCTCACACATCTATCCATACTGATTATAGTAATCTCGCACCTCTATCCTGTATCCATACTGATTATAGTAATCTCACACCTCTATCCTGTATCCATACTGATTATAGTGACCTCGCACCTCTATCCTGTATACATACTGATTATAGTGACCTTACACCTCTATCCTGTATCCATACTGATTACAGTAACCTCACACCTCTATCCTGTATCCATACTGATTATAGTAACCTCACACCTCTATCCTGTATCCATACTGATTATAGTAATCTCACAACTCTATCCTGTATCCATACTGATTATAGTGACCTCACACCTCTATCCTGTATACATACTGATTATAGTGACCTTACACCTCTATCCTGTATCCATACTGATTACAGTAACCTCACACCTCTATCCTGTATCCATACTGATTATAGTAACCTCACACCTCTATCCTGTATCCATACTGATTATAGTAATCTCACAACTCTATCCTGTATCCATACTGATTATAGTGACCTCACACCTCTATCCTGTATCCATACTGATTATAGTGACCTCACACCTCTATAGTGTATCCATACTGATTATAGTGATCTCACACCTCTATCCTGTATCCATACTGATTATAGTAACCTCACACCTCTATCCTGTATCCATACTGATTATAGTGACCTCACACCTCTATCCTGTAGCCATACTGATTATAGTGACCTCACACCTCTATCCTGTATCCATACTGATTATAGTGACCTCACACCTCTATCCTGTATCCATACTGATTATAGTGATCTCACACCTCTATCCTGTATCCATACTGATTATAGTGACCTCACACCTCTATCCATACTGATTATAGTGAAAGTGATCTCACACCTCTATCCTGTATCCATACTGATTAGTGACCTCGCACCTCTATCCTGTATCCATACTGATTATAGTGACCTCACACCTCTATCCTGTATCCATACTGATTATAGTGACCTCACACCTCTATCCTGTATCCATACTGATTATAGTGATCTCACACCTCTATCCTGTATCCATACTGATTATAGTGACCTCACACCTCTATCCTGTATCCATACTGATTATAGTGACCTCACACCTCTATCCTGTATCCATACTGATTATAGGGATCTCACACCTCTATCCTGTATCCATACTGATTATAGGAATCTCACACCTCTATCCTGTATCCATACTGATTATAGTGACCTCACACCTCTATCCTGTATCCATACTGATAATAGTGATCTCGCACCTCTATCCATACTGATTATAGTGACCTCACACCTCTATCCATACTGATTATAGTGACCTCACACCTCTATCCTGTATCCATACTGATTATAGTGACCTCACACCTCTATCCTGTATCCATACTGATTATAGTGACCTCACACCTCTATCCTGTATCCATACTGATTATAGTGACCTCACACCTCTATCTTGTATCCATACTGATTATAGGGATCTCACACCTCTATCCTGTATCCATACTGATTATAGTGATCTCACACATCTATCCTGTATCCATACTGATTATAGTGACCTCGCACCTCTATCCTGTCTCCATACTGATTATAGTGACCTCGCATCTCTATCCTGTATTCATACTGATTATAATGACCTCGCACCTCTATCCTGTATCCATACTGATTATAGTGACCTCACACCTCTATCCTGTATCCATACTGATTATAGTGACCTCACACCTCTATCCTGTATCCATACTGATTATAGTGATCTCACACCTCTATCCTGTATCCATACTGATTATAGTGACCTCACACCTCTGTCCTCTATCCATACTGATTATAGTGACCTTATACCTCTATCCTGTATCCATACTGATTACAGTAACCTCACACCTCTATCCTGTATCCATACTGATTATAGTAACCTCACACCTCTATCCTGTATCCATACTGATTACAGTGACCTCGCACCTCTATCCATACTGATTATAGTGAAAGTGATCTCACACCTCTATCCTGTATCCATACTGATTATAGTGACCTCGCACCTCAATCCTGTATCCATACTGATTATAGTGATCTCACACCTCTATCCTGTATCCATACTGAATATAGTGAAAGTGATCTCACACCTCTATCCTGTATCTATACTGATTATAGTGATCTCACACCTCTATCCTGTATCCATACTGATTATAGTGACCTCACACCTCTATCCTGTATCCATACTGATTATAGTGACCTCACACCTCTATCCATACTGATTATAGTGAAAGTGACCTCACACCTCTATCCTGTATCCATACTGATTATAGTGACCTTACACCTCTATCCTGTATCCACACTGATTATAGTGATCTCACACCTCTATCCTGTATCCATACTGATTATAGTGACCTCACACCTCTATCCATACTGATTATAGTGATCTCACACCTCTATCCTGTATCCATACTGATTATAGTGACCTCACACCTCTATCCTGTAGCCATACTGATTATAGTGATCTCACACCTCTATCCTGTATCCATACTGATTATAGTGATCTCACACCTCTATCCTGTATCCATACTGATTATAGTGACCTCACACCTCTATCCTGTATCCATACTGATTATAGTGACCTTACACCTCTATCCTGTATCCACATTGATTATAGTGACCTCACACCTCTATCCTGTATCCATACTGATTATAGTGATCTCACACCTCTATCCTGTATCCATACTGATTATAGTGACCTCACACCTCTATCCTGTATCCATACTGATTATAGTGACCTCACACCTCTATCCTGTATCCATACTGATTATAGTGAAAGTGACCTCGCACCTCTATCCTGTACCCATACTGATTATAGTGATCTCACACCTCTATCCTGTATCCATACTGATTATAGTGACCTCACACCTCTATCCATACTGATTATAGTGACCTCACACCTCTATCCTGTATCCATACTGATTATAGTGACCTCACACCTCTATCCTGTATCCATACTGATTATAGTGATCTCGCATCTCTATCCTGTATCCATACTGATTATAGTGACCTCACACCTCTATCCTGTATCCATACTGATTATAGTGACCTCACACCTCTATCCTGTATCCATACTGATTATAGTGACCTTACACCTCTATCCTGTATACATACTGATTATAGTGATCTCACACCTCTATCCTGTATCCATACTGATTATAGTGACCTCACACCTCTATCCTGTATCCATACTGATTATAGTGACCTCACACCTCTATCCTGTATCCATACTGATTATAGTGACCTCACACCTCTATCCTGTATCCATACTGATTATAGAGACCTTACACCTCTATCCTGTATCCATACTGATTATAGTGACCTCACACCTCTATCCTGTATCTATACTGATTATAGTGAAAGTGACCTCGCACCTCTATCCTGTACCCATACTGATTATAGTGATCTCACACCTCTATCCTGTATCCATACTGATTATAGTGACCTCACACCTCTATCCATACTGATTATAGTGACCTCACACCTCTATCCTGTATCCATACTGATTATAGTGACCTCACACCTCTATCCTGTCTCCATACTGATTATAGTGACCTCACACCTCTATCCTGTATCCATACTGATTATAATGACCTCGCACCTCTATCCTGTATCCATACTGATTATAGTGACCTTACACCTCTATCCATACTGATTACAGTAACCTCACACCTCTATCCATACTGATTATAGTGAAAGTGACCTCGCACCTCTATCCTGCATCCATACTGATTATAGTGACCTCATACCTCTATCCTGTATCCATATTGATTATAGTGACCTCACACCTCTATCCTGTATCCATACTGATTATAGTAATCTCGCACCTCTATCCTGTATCCATACTGATTATAGTGACCTCACACCTCTGTCCTCTATCCATACTGATTATAGTGACCTCACACATCTATCCATACTGATTATAGTAATCTCGCACCTCTATCCTGTATCCATACTGATTATAGTAATCTCACACCTCTATCCTGTATCCATACTGATTATAGTGACCTCGCACCTCTATCCTGTATACATACTGATTATAGTGACCTTACACCTCTATCCTGTATCCATACTGATTACAGTAACCTCACACCTCTATCCTGTATCCATACTGATTATAGTAACCTCACACCTCTATCCTGTATCCATACTGATTATAGTAATCTCACAACTCTATCCTGTATCCATACTGATTATAGTGACCTCACACCTCTATCCTGTATACATACTGATTATAGTGACCTTACACCTCTATCCTGTATCCATACTGATTACAGTAACCTCACACCTCTATCCTGTATCCATACTGATTATAGTAACCTCACACCTCTATCCTGTATCCATACTGATTATAGTAATCTCACAACTCTATCCTGTATCCATACTGATTATAGTGACCTCACACCTCTATCCTGTATCCATACTGATTATAGTGACCTCACACCTCTATAGTGTATCCATACTGATTATAGTGATCTCACACCTCTATCCTGTATCCATACTGATTATAGTAACCTCACACCTCTATCCTGTATCCATACTGATTATAGTGACCTCACACCTCTATCCTGTAGCCATACTGATTATAGTGACCTCACACCTCTATCCTGTATCCATACTGATTATAGTGACCTCACACCTCTATCCTGTATCCATACTGATTATAGTGATCTCACACCTCTATCCTGTATCCATACTGATTATAGTGACCTCACACCTCTATCCATACTGATTATAGTGAAAGTGATCTCACACCTCTATCCTGTATCCATACTGATTAGTGACCTCGCACCTCTATCCTGTATCCATACTGATTATAGTGACCTCACACCTCTATCCTGTATCCATACTGATTATAGTGACCTCACACCTCTATCCTGTATCCATACTGATTATAGTGATCTCACACCTCTATCCTGTATCCATACTGATTATAGTGACCTCACACCTCTATCCTGTATCCATACTGATTATAGTGACCTCACACCTCTATCCTGTATCCATACTGATTATAGGGATCTCACACCTCTATCCTGTATCCATACTGATTATAGGAATCTCACACCTCTATCCTGTATCCATACTGATTATAGTGACCTCACACCTCTATCCTGTATCCATACTGATAATAGTGATCTCGCACCTCTATCCATACTGATTATAGTGACCTCACACCTCTATCCATACTGATTATAGTGACCTCACACCTCTATCCTGTATCCATACTGATTATAGTGACCTCACACCTCTATCCTGTATCCATACTGATTATAGTGACCTCACACCTCTATCCTGTATCCATACTGATTATAGTGACCTCACACCTCTATCTTGTATCCATACTGATTATAGGGATCTCACACCTCTATCCTGTATCCATACTGATTATAGTGATCTCACACATCTATCCTGTATCCATACTGATTATAGTGACCTCGCACCTCTATCCTGTCTCCATACTGATTATAGTGACCTCGCATCTCTATCCTGTATTCATACTGATTATAATGACCTCGCACCTCTATCCTGTATCCATACTGATTATAGTGACCTCACACCTCTATCCTGTATCCATACTGATTATAGTGACCTCACACCTCTATCCTGTATCCATACTGATTATAGTGATCTCACACCTCTATCCTGTATCCATACTGATTATAGTGACCTCACACCTCTGTCCTCTATCCATACTGATTATAGTGACCTTATACCTCTATCCTGTATCCATACTGATTACAGTAACCTCACACCTCTATCCTGTATCCATACTGATTATAGTAACCTCACACCTCTATCCTGTATCCATACTGATTACAGTGACCTCGCACCTCTATCCATACTGATTATAGTGAAAGTGATCTCACACCTCTATCCTGTATCCATACTGATTATAGTGACCTCGCACCTCAATCCTGTATCCATACTGATTATAGTGATCTCACACCTCTATCCTGTATCCATACTGAATATAGTGAAAGTGATCTCACACCTCTATCCTGTATCTATACTGATTATAGTGATCTCACACCTCTATCCTGTATCCATACTGATTATAGTGACCTCACACCTCTATCCTGTATCCATACTGATTATAGTGACCTCACACCTCTATCCATACTGATTATAGTGAAAGTGACCTCACACCTCTATCCTGTATCCATACTGATTATAGTGACCTCACACCTCTATCCATACTGATTATAGTGATCTCACACCTCTATCCTGTATCCATGCTGATTATAGTGACCTCACACCTCTATCCTGTATCCATACTGATTATAGTGAAAGTGATCTCACACCTCTATCCTGTATCCATACTGATTATAGTGACCTCGCACCTCTATCCTGTATCCATACTGATTATAGTGACCTCGCACCTCTATCCTGTATCCATACTGATTATAGTGATCTCGCATCTCTATCCTGTATCCACACTGATTATAGTGATCTCGCATCTCTATCCTGTATCCATACTGATTATAGTGAAAGTGACCTCGCACCTCTATCCTGTACCCATACTGATTATAGTGATCTCACACCTCTATCCTGTATCCATACTGATTATAGTGACCTCACACCTCTATCCATACTGATTATAGTGACCTCACACCTCTATCCTGTATCCATACTGATTATAGTGATCTCGCATCTCTATCCTGTATCCACACTGATTATAGTGATCTCGCATCTCTATCCTGTATCCATACTGATTATAGTGACCTCACACCTCTATCCTGTATCCATACTGATTATAGTGACCTCACACCTCTATCCATACTGATTATAGTGACCTCACACCTCTTGGACAGGTGATAGGTGCAGACGGTGTGTGTGATTGTATTACGCCCTCAATGTCCTTAGCTGACACAATTTTGTCATAGAATGAATGGAAGCTGCCGATAGAGAGGGGTCTGTCCATGCTGCATTGTGGGGTCAGAGATGGGGCTTAGGGACAGGGCAGGTCCTAGCTGATATCAGCCTGCAGCACAGAGTCTGTCAGCTGAGATAAGAGCGGGCCTGGGTCACTGCACGGGAGGCAGCTGTATAGAAGATAGTGTATGGTGCACAGGTCTGTCCTGTAATATTATTATTATTACACCAGGGTTCTCCTGCCTGTGTCACCAGGACAGAGCACAGCGCACACCTGGACGCACACCCACATCGCTCCCATAACCTGGCACATACATATAGAGAGGAGAATAATAATTAGCTGCACTCTCCTACCTGCTCCTTCCTCTTGTGCCAGCGTCCGCAGGGACTCTCCTCCAGCACCTCACTCTCATCCTCGCTCTCCTCATCCCTCTCCTTCTCCGGCTTCTTCTGTGAGGGAGAAAGGTGCGTCAGAGCCATGGCTGGTATCACAGTAATGTGCACATCTCAGCATGTCATCCTATGCAGCTGCCAGCCAGGAACACCACTGCAAGCGCTCACAGGGTTACAGGACAGAGTGCTGCGCTCACAGGGTTACAGGACAGAGTGCTGCGCTCACAGGGTTACAGGACAGAGTGCTGCTGACATATCAACACCCTCAGCTGAACAACAGGCTCTGTATAGCTCAGCTCCACCTCATGCCTCCCCCAGTAACACCCATCACACAGAGAGACACCTCCCATGCTCCACACAGGGCAGAGAGAGAGGCGTGTGTACACACCAGGAATGCATGTAGTATGTGTATACAATCAGCAGTCTAATAACAGTCATATATACACACTGCATACTAGAGCAAAGATCACTAACACTCACTGAGTGCTGGAGCAAAGATCACTAACACTCACTGAATGCTGGAGCGGAGATCACTAACACACTCACTGAGTGCAGGAGCAGAGATCACTAACACGCTCACTGAGTGCTGGAGCGGAGATCACTAACACGCTCACTGAGTGCTGGAGCGGAGATCACTAACACTCACTGAGTGCTGGAGCGGAGATCACTAACACACTCACTGAGTGCTGGAGCAGAGATCACTAACACTCACTGAGTGCTGGAGCGGAGATCACTAACACACTCACTGAGTGCTGGAGCAGAGATCACTAACACTCACTGAATGCTGGAGCGGAGATCACTAACACACTCACTGAGTGCTGGAGCAAAGATCACTAACACTCACTGAGTGCTGGAGCAAAGATCACTAACACTCACTGAATGCTGGAGCGGAGATCACTAACACACTCACTGAGTGCTGGAGCAGAGATCACTAACACGCTCACTGAGTGCTGGAGCAGAGATCACTAACACGCTCACTGAGTGCTGGAGCAGAGATCACTAACACGCTCACTGAGTGCTGGAGCAGAGATCACTAACACTCACTGAGTGCTGGAGCAGAGATCACTAACACACTCACTGAGTGCTGGAGCGGAGATCACTAACACACTCACTGAGTGCTGGAGCAGAGATCACTAACACTCACTGAGTGCTGGAGCGGAGATCACTAACACACTCACTGAGTGCTGGAGCAGAGATCACTAACACGCTCACTGAGTGCTGGAGCAGAGATCACTAACACTCACTGAGTGCTGGAGCGGAGATCACTAACACACTCACTGAGTGCTGGAGCGGAGATCACTAACACACTCACTGAGTGCTGGAGCGGAGATCACTAACACACTCACTGAGTGCTGGAGCGGAGATCACTAACACACTCACTGAGTGCTGGAGCACAGATCACTAACTGAGTGCTGGAGCAGAGATCACTAACATGCTCACTGAGTGCTGGAGCAAAGATCACTAACACTCACTGAATGCTGGAGCGGAGATCACTAACACACTCACTGGATGCTGGAGCGGAGATCACTAACACGCTCACTGAGTGCTGGAGCGGAGATCACTAACACGCTCACTGAGTGCTGGAGCGGAGATCACTAACACGCTCACTGAGTGCTGGAGCGGAGATCACTAACACACTGAGTGCTGGAGCGGAGATCACTAACACACTGAGTGCTGGAGCAGAGATCACTAACACACTCATTGAGTGCTGGAGCAGAGATCACTAACACACTCACTGAGTGCTGGAGCAGAGATCACTAACACTCACTGAGTGCTGGAGCGGAGATCACTAACACACTCACTGAGTGCTGGAGCAGAGATCACTAACACGCTCACTGAGTGCTGGAGCAGAGATCACTAACACGCTCACTGAGTGCTGGAGCGAAGATCACTAACACTCACTGAGTGCTGGAGCAAAGATCACTAACACTCACTGAGTGCTGGAGCGGAGATCACTAACACACTCACTGAGTGCTGGAGCAGAGGTCACTAACACAGTCACTGAGTGCTGGAGCGGAGATCACTAACACACTCACTGAGTGCTGGAGCGGAGATCACTAACACACTCACTGAGTGCTGGAGCACAGATCACTAACTGAGTGCTGGAGCAGAGATCACTAACACGCTCACTGAGTGCTGGAGCAAAGATCACTAACACTCACTGAGTGCTGGAGCAAAGATCACTAACACTCACTGAGTGCTGGAGCGGAGATCACTAACACACTCACTGAGTGCTGGAGCAGAGGTCACTAACACTCACTGAATGCTGGAGCGGAGATCACTAACACACTCACTGAGTGCTGGAGCAGAGATCACTAACACGCTCACTGAGTGCTGGAGCGGAGATCACTAACACACTCACTGAGTGCTGGAGCGGAGATCACTAACACACTGAGTGCTGGAGCAGAGATCACTAACACACTGAGTGCTGGAGCAGAGATCACTAACACACTGAGTGCTGGAGTAGAGTTCACTAACACACTCATTGAGTGCTGGAGCAGAGATCACTAACACTCACTGAGTGCAGGAGCGGAGATCACTAACACGCTCACTGAGTGCTGGAGCGGAGATCACTAACACGCTCACTGAGTGCTGGAGCGGAGATCACTAACACTCACTGAGTGCTGGAGCAAAGATCACTAACACTCACTGAATGCTGGAGCGGAGATCACTAACACACTCACTGAGTGCTGGAGCAGAGATCACTAACACGCTCATTGAGTGCTGGAGCAGAGATCACTAACACGCTCACTGAGTGCTGGAGCAGAAATCACTAACACGCTCACTGAGTGCTGGAGCGGAGATCACTAACACACTGAGTGCTGGAGCAGAGATCACTAACACACTGAGTGCTGGAGCAGAGATCACTAACACACTCATTGAGTCCTGGAGCAGAGATCACTAACACTCACTGAGTGCAGGAGCGGAGATCACTAACACGCTCACTGAGTGCTGGAGCGGAGATCACTAACACGCTCACTGAGTGCTGGAGCGGAGATCACTAACACTCACTGAGTGCTGGAGCAAAGATCACTAACACTCACTGAATGCTGGAGCGGAGATCACTAACACACTCACTGAGTGCTGGAGCAGAGATCACTAACACGCTCATTGAGTGCTGGAGCGGAGATCACTAACACGCTCACTGAGTGCTGGAGCGGAGATCACTAACACGCTCACTGAGTGCTGGAGCGGAGATCACTAACACGCTCACTGAGTGCTGGAGCGGAGATCACTAACACGCTCACTGAGTGCTGGAGCGGAGATCACTAACACGCTCACTGAGTGCTGGAGCGGAGATCACTAACACTCACTGAGTGCTGGAGCGGAGATCACTAACACTCACTGAGTGCTGGAGCGGAGATCACTAACACACTGAGTGCTGGAGCAGAGATCACTAACACACTCACTGAGTGCTGGAGCAGAGATCACTAACACACTGAGTGCTGGAGCAGAGATCACTAACACACTCACTGAGTGCTGGAGCGGAGATCACTAACACGCTCACTGAGTGCTGGAGCGGAGATCACTAACACTCACTGAGTGCTGGAGCGGAGATCACTAACACACTCACTGAGTGCTGGAGCGGAAATCACTAACACACTCACTGATTGCTGGAGCAGAGATCACTAACACACTCACTGAGTGCTGGAGCAGAGGGCCTGATTCAGAGCCAAACGCTCTGACCAGAGCGCTCGCTCTGAATCAGGGCCCTCCTCCATGAAAATGGAACGGCCTCCTGGACGCTCGCATAGCTGTGGGTGACCACCCACAGCTTATGCGAGCGTCCATGATGACCATCGGGCTTGCGATGAGACCCTGCGGTAGGGTCTCGGTGACCACAAGCCCTGGAGTGATTTTGGCTTTATCAGAGCCAAAATCACTCCCACTGACATCACTAGTGATGTCAGTGGGGCCGGCTTCAGACCGCACGGCCGCCTCGATGTTTGTCTAGTGCGCATGCACACGAGGGAGCCGGCTCCTTCGTGCGCATGCCTAAGACCCGCTATGACCGACAGCGCCGGTCATAGCGGGTCTCTTTCCAAAGGGGGCGAACTGTCGATGTTGATTGACAGCTCGCCCCGTTTGGAAGGCGGGCCGGGGGGGTGGCAGCCCAAACGGAGGCGTTCCCATGGGAACGCCTGCCGTTTGGGGGAGGCCCCAGTGACATCACTAGTGATGTCAGTGGAGAGCTTCCGGCTCTGACAGAGCCAGAAGCTCTCCGGGGCTTACGACAAGTGAGACCATACCCTAGGGTCTCGTCGTAAGCCCCGATGGTAGCGATGGTCAATGACCATCGCAACCATCACCCTAGCGGTCGTTAGAGCTGTGGGTGTTAACCCACAGCCTAACGACCGAAACAGAGGCGGCCAGTCAGGATGCAAGCGGCCGCCCAGTTTCTGAGCGACCGCTTGCATCCTCCGACCGCCTCTGAATGAGGGCCTGAGTGCTGGAGCAGAGATCACTAACACACTCACTGCGTGCTGGAGCAGAGATCACTAACACACTCACTGCGTGCTGGAGCAGAGATCACTAACACACTCCTTAAGTTCCTTAAGGATCGCCTGCCGTTTTTTTGGGCGGCCACACTGACATCAACAGTGATGTCAGTGGGGAGTTTCCTGCTTGATTACAGCAGGAAGCTCCCTGGGGCTTGCGGTTGCCGAGACCCACCCTTAGGGTCTCGTCGCAAGCCCCGATGGTCGCGATGGCCTTGACCATCGCGACCATCAACCTGGTCGGTCGCTAAAGCTGTGGGTGGTAACCTACAGCTTAGCTATCGACCAGGAGGCCGCACTTCAAAAGCAAAGCGGCCGCCCTCATTCAGAGCGACCGCTCGCATTTTGCGAGCGCCTCTGAATGAGGGACAATGTGGTGTGACCATCGTGCACGTGCAATCAGGTGTACACACCGCACAATCTATACGATATATCATTCCAATCCGCGGCGGAATATATTGTATAGTGAGTACCCAGCTTAAGTTGATTATTCTTAGCATGTTTTCTGCATATTTTTTAGTGTGTAGACTACAAAATTATAACCAGCACCGTAACAGGGCTTTACGGCACTCGGTGCTGGCCACGCCCCCTGAACGCATGACGTGATGCTGAGGGGGCGGGGTCTTAAGCGACCAGAAGTACAGCAGCACTGCGGGTGCATCCGGGGTGCTGTAAAGGTTGCAGGGTGCATGTCTGGAGCGTTCCAGGCAACCTGCTAGCCGGATGCAGGGACCGTGGGGCAGCGACAAAGCCCTGCGCATCGCCAACGCTCGCACACTCCTAGTTACAGCCCTACCATTAACTATCGAATATAGCGATTCATTCATTCTCCATTATGTCTGTTCGGCACGTCTCTGAAATGATCGGGTCAATGAGCTGTCATTTAAAATAAATCATTTTACAATCCTTTGTTGTACTGGATTCGCCTATTGTTGTATACCGTAAATCTGCCGCAACAAAACAATCCGATCAGTCAGTATATCGCACCTACACCTGTAGTCTGATTCATCAACACATTCAGAGCCAGTCCTACCGGACAATCACTGCATTGCTTTTATAACCTATAGGAACAGTTGTTACTGAAAGTAGTCTGTGTTGGGGCTCATACACAGGGGCTGGTAGGGCAATGCCTGTCCTCTGTGTTATCAGCTGACTGTGGAAGATAGCGGTGTACGCCCTTAGGCTCATTGCGGTCTCTGTTTAAGAATTACAGATGCCAATATACAGCACAACAGTCTCTTTTTCAAACATTGGCCCTCATTCAGAGCCGCACGTTACCAACAGTACGCTCGTTAGTTAGAGGAGGAGTCGCCTGAGTTTAGGGAGGAATTTTAGATGCGAAAGAAAATACGAGCGAGCCATTGAATTTAAATAATTTTGTACGTACGCCTAAAGTACGTGCGCCCGCTTGCGAGTGGGTCTGAATGAGGGCCATTGTATTAAGCACATGAATTATTACTGAGGCTGTAGACGCGTCATATTCTAGGATGAGCGGACAGACATTCTGATAGCCGGGGGAGGGAGGTGCTTCTCTATCTACACAGTTATACAGTGACTGACAGCGTTCATGTGCAGCAATGCACGGTATGGATTGGTCCCTTGATGTCACAATGACTATATGGGCCTTTGTGCATTACTGTTGGAGTATGACAACAGCTGCAGGCTATGTATTGCTTGAGAAGCTGTACTGGACAGTAAGTTGTCACTGTAGTAGTCTCTCCTTTATATGTACTGGTCACAGTCTAACCTATTTTTCCATGTCAGCACAAGAGAAGAATACATTTGTTCTCCATATCCCATGAACTATGTTGGATGAAGCCAGGCACGATAACACGGGTTGTGTACGGGATGCTGGCATTTAGGATCCCGCTGCTCAGAATCCCGAAGACGGCATCCCAACTGGGTTGCAATGCCGACACCTACCGGTAAGTAGGCTAACCTTCCCTACCCACACCCTATACCTAACCTTCCCTACCCTATACCTAACCTTCCTTACCCGCACCCTATACCTAACCCTCTACCCTCGCACCCTATACCTAACCCTCTACCCCCGCAGCCTAGACCTCACCCTCTACCCCCGCAGCCTAGACCTCACCCTCTACCCCCGCAGCCTAGACCTCACCCTCTACCCCCGCAGCCTAGACCTCACCCTCTACCCCCGCAGCCTAGACCTCACCCTCTACCCCCGCAGCCTATACCTAACCCTCTACCCCCGCAGCCTATACCTAACCCTCTACCCCCGCAGCCTATACCTAACCCTCTACATCCGAGAGCCTATACCTAACCCTCTACCCCCGAAGCCTATACCTAACTCTCTACCCCCGCAGCCTATACCTTACACTCTACCAACGCAGCCCATACCTAACCCCCAACCCCCGCAGCCTATACCTAACCCCCTACCCCCGCAGCCTATACCTAACTCTCCCTCCCCGCAGCCTATACCTAACCCTCCCTCCCCGCAGCCTATACCTAACCCTCCCTCCCCGCAGCCTATACCTAACCCTCCCTCCGCGCAGCCTATACCTAACCCTCTACCCCCGCAGCCTATATCTAACCCTCTACCACCGAGAGCCTATACCTAACCCTCCCTCCCAGCAGCCTATACCTAACCCTCCCTCCCCGCACCCTATACCTAACCCTCTACCCCCGCAGCCTATATCTAACCCTCTACCACCGAGAGCCTATACCTAACCCTCCCTCCCAGCAGCCTATACCTAACCCTCCCTCCCCGCACCCTATACCTAACCCTCTACCCCCGCAGCCTATATCTAACCCTCCCCCCCCGCAGCCTAGACCTAACCCTCTACCCCCGCAGCCTATACTTAACCCTCTACCCCCGCAGCCTATACCTAACCCTCCCCCCCCGCAGCCTAGACCTAACCCTCCCCCCGCAGCCTAGACCTAACCCTCCCCCTGCAGCCTAGACCTAACCCTCCCCCACGCAGCCTAGACCTAACCCTCCCCCCCGCAGCCTAGACCTAACCCTCCCCCCACCGCAGCCTAGACCTAACCCTCTACCCCCGCAGCCTAGACCTAACCCTCTACCCCCGCAGCCTAGACCTAACCCTCTACCCCCGCAGCCTAGACCTAACCCTCTACCACCGCAGCCTAGACCTAACCCTCTACCCCCGCAGCCTAGACCTAACCCTCTACCCCCGCAGCCTATACTTAACCCTCTACCCCCCGCAGCCTATACTTAACCCTCTACCCCCCACAGCCTAGACCTAACCCTCTACCACCGCAGCCTATACCTAACCCTCCCCCCCGAAGCCTAAATCTAACCCTCCCCCTAGTGCCTAAACTTAACTCCTAACCCTAACTCCAATACTTACCATCGGTATGTCAGTGGTTGGTATGCTGGCCCGGGGATTCTGACTGGTGTTGGGATTCTGCCGCCGGAATGGTGAGTGTCGGCATCCCGACCGCTGGGATCATAACTACATCCCAATGGAACAGATTACTATTACGCTTGGGATTTGTTTTTTCCTGGTAGGAATATTTTTTCCTCTTTTATCACTAATTTATCACTATAGGAATAAAGGTGACCATGGAGGGTCCGATGCTATCTCAAAGCAGATGGGACCGCACGTCACACGGAATAGCGAGGACCTATTGTAGAAAGGGGGGGGGTCACACTAACTTTTAGTGATTACTTTTCTTTTTTTTCCCATACATTCCAGTATGGAATGTAAGCCCACCTCGCGTCGCCCGCAGCTTTGCTTCACCCTCCAAATAATATTGGAGAGCGTCAGTTATTTCCAGTCATCGCAAAATCTGTAGCCCGTTACCCTCCCCCCGAAGTTGGCTAGTACAAAAACTTAGGGATATATCTTAACTAAAACAAGGGATTGATCCAAGAACATTGGGACACTTCTCCCGTTTGTCCAAGTGGCACCGCATTTTTCGTGCCTCCTCCTATAGTACGCCATGGTTGGCGTTTTCATTGCACATATTAAGTGCCTACAATGTATCTATGAAAATACGTTCACACGAAATAAAATTCCAAGAAATCTATTTGTTACGAACAGCGCGTAATACCTATGACCTGAACTGTCAGCATTTCCCCTCAGCCGCTCAGCCACTTAGGATCTGTTTGCGCAGGAGACCCCTTGTGGTTAATGGAACTTGCGGTCACTCCAACTCAGATGCGTCCAGCGTACCCCATGATGTAAATCTCACGTCAACATTATTTTTGACACGAATGCAACAACTGTAACTGGGCAAAAGTCTTGGAATGGAAAATTAAAATGTTATATAACAAATAAATCCAGAATTTGCATTAACAGATGAGGATTGTCAGGCAATAAGGCACCCTGATGGAGGTCACAGTGGCGGGCATTTGTAGCGAGCAGTTGCTTTTCGGTTTGTAATGTACAATATACATTATTATTATTAATGTATCACGATAAGATTCCGGCACATTGGTTTATTATCACTCTGCTGCAATGACGAGACATAGCTACAGCAATAAGGGTCCCTGTACACCTCTGGGACCCCTCATTCAGCCCTAGTGCACATGTGCGGGGCCTGACGAATGTCTGGAATTGGAAGCTTCTGCAGCTAGAACTCAAATAACAAAAAAAGCCAGAACAAGCCTTTAATATATTATATATATATTTATTTATTACCAGTTATTATATAGTATTTGTCCATTCACAACTGTCTCTGCCCCAGTGGAGCTTACAATCTACAATCTCGTATATTCCCTATCACATGTACACGCACACACATACACACTAGGGTTAATTTTTTTGGGGGGAGCCAATTAACCTATCAGTATATTTTTGGAATGTGGGAGGAATAAAAAGCAGATATTTTCATTCATCCGTTAATGCCGCACTGAAGCTGCGATGACAAAATGCCACTTTCCTGCCAGTCACTGTGACAGGGCACAACACTGACCCAAATGATTATTATTTCCTTGATTTTTTTTTTTTAGTAAAATATGAGATAAATGATGACTTTAGCTCCATAATACTAGCTTACATGGCCTTATAGTTCAGGTTATATGTTTTTTCTGTGCGCTACAAATCTTTTCAATAAAAACAGTTAAAAAATAAAAACAATAGAATAAGTGACAGCGGGTGCATTTCTCATGCTCCCCCTAAGTTCTGGGGTGTCTCCTCTGTATACTTAATTATGTGATAGAATTTATCGCTAATACACGCACGGTAATGTCACAGGTTTCAGCAACTGAATAGTGTTTTTCCCTCTGCCTATGGAGCCTATTCATAATTGGGGGCAGCATTTGAGTATGCAGTATAGCCCTGGTAGAAGTGCTACTTACCGGTGCCATGCTGGCCGGCTGCACATGTCTGACCTGAGATCACACATGTACACAGTTTGGTGGAGGCAGAGGGAAACTTGGATCCCTCTTCGCAACCCCGGACCTCCTTCATATCGGCCCTGGGTATCAACGCCATCTTAAGATGTAAAAGGCCGATAACGGGTAATGAACAGCCCCCTTTATCTCTGTATATGGCAGTGTTTCTCAAAATGGGTCCTCATGGAACCCAAACAGTGCATGTTTTCATGCTATCCTGAGGAATAATTAGCAACACCTGTAGATTGACAAAAGCCGGGTCTGTTTCCCCTGCCTGCCGGGTCACTTACCGATCCTGCCAGCATTCTCTATCACATCCCAGATGCACAGGCTTCAGTGTTTCTCGGCCTGCTAGGCCTCAAGCAAGATCTAAGCCTGCTACAGAGTACTGCAGTGACAAGTCCCGATCACCTGACTGTAGCGGCCAATCGAGTGATAGCATGAGCCTCTCTGTACCACCTGTCTCTGCTCAGCCTATCCCAGGTAACCCAGAGGTATATATCCCAGCTACTGACTCTACCTAATTGCCAGTACAATGTCTAACCTCAGTCCATATTGAGTGAGCTATGCAGAGTGCCTATTGCTAACCTGTATCCTGTTGTGCAGTTTTGTTCCTTCCTGCTACACGGACTCCTGCAAGTGATCTACACCTGTGGCAGCTATTCTACTGGCTACACAGAGAATCTCAACCAGTTCCCGTTATCCGAATGTCACGCTGGGAGGCGGGTTTTTGAAAGCCGAGGTCTGAGGCTGCGAGAGGAGGCGAAGGCGAGGGGCCTGGACGTATGATCTCCGCATCCACAAGTCTTGGTCGTTGGCTAGACCTAGTCAATGGTGCGGAGTCTAACTCACAAGGAGGTGTTCACCAGTGACCCCTCCAAGCGGGATATGGGCTTGTGCGGCTCCCTGTAAGCAGGTTGCGGTCCTTTGACTTGGTGACCAAGGCCTGCAGGGAAAAGAGAATCAAAAACACCCGTGGCCCAAGGGTAATGCCTGGAATAGGCACGTGGGGAGTGGGATAGAACTCCTGGCTGGAGAAAGGCACTTGAGGTGCTGGCTAGAGAGGTGTGGAGATTTATTGGTAGGCTGAGGTAACAGCTGGATATCCCACGAAGTATATAACGGATTGCCGGCCGGAGATCATGCACTAGGGTGCAATGAGACGAAGGGTTAACCTGCACACAGGCTGTGATGGTGAAAGCACTGTGATGAGATGAAGGGTAAACTTGCAAACAGGCTGTGATGGTAAAAGCTCTGCGATGAAACGAAGGGTTAACCTGCACACAGGCTGTGATGGTGAAAGCACTGCGATGAGATGAAGGGTTAACCTGCAAACAGGCTGTGATGGTAAAGGCTCTGTGATGAGATGAAGGGTTAACTTGCACACAGGCTGTGATGGTAAAAGCACTGCGGTGAGATGAAGGGTTAACTTGCACACAGGCTGTGATGGGAAAAGCACTGTGGTGAGATGGAGGTTAACTTGCACATAAGCTGTTGATTAGTAAAGGCACTGTGGAGAGATGGAGGTTAGCTTTCACACAGGCTGTTGATAGTAAAGGCACTGTGGAGAGATGGAGGTTAGCTTTCACACAGGCTATTGATAGTAAAGGCACTGTGGAGAGATGGAGGTTAAACTTGCACACAGGCTGTTGATTAGTAAAGGCACTGTGGAGAGATGGAGGTTAAACTTGCACACAGGCTGTTGATTAGTAAAGGCACTGTGGAGAGATGGAGGTTAGCTTTCACACAGGCTGCTGATAGTAGAGGCACTGTGATGAGATAGCTCAGAAGCTCTGGAAGAAACACACTGGAAGCACGGGAACCTGAAACGAGACTCCTCTAGTTACACTAGTGGCGACAATGATTGTTCAGGCAACTACCTGGAGCACAGGAGCTGGATATATACCCCTGGAAGCCTGCTGATAGGCCCACAGCATCAGCTGACCAGCCGGGCCACTCAGGGAAGGAAGTACTGACATAGGGAAAGTGTCATGGTGGCGCCCATGATGGAAACTGCGATCCCCGCTCACCGGGTCGCCTGACACCACAGCTACAGGGTGAATGCTCAGCTCCTCCCACGTCGCCGCGCCAGCCGCCGACTGCCCGGGAAGTCAGAGGAAGCCGGCGGGACAGTAAGGAACGGCCGATCCCCGGCTGAACTCTGACAGTACCCCCCCCTTTCAGGGTGGACACCGGACACCCACCAGGCTTACCAGGAAGTTTGATGTGGAAGGCTCGAATTAATTGAGGTGCATGAACATCTGTGGCTCTGATCCAGGCCCTCTCCTCAGGACCATAACCCTTCCAATCAATGAGGTATTGGAGAATGTTGGATCTGAACCGAGAATCCAGAATCTTACCTACTTCTAATTCTGTACCTTGAGAAGTTTGTACTTGAGGTAATTTAGGAGAGGTGGTTTGGAACCGATTTAACACCAAAGGTCGCAATAGAGAAATATGAAAGGTATTAGATACCTTCAATTGAGGTGGGAGTTCCAATTTATACGCAACAGGGTTGATCACTCTGTGAATGCGGTACGGACCAATGAAGCGTGGGGCCAGCTTCATACTGGGAACTTTCAGTCGGATGTTCCTAGTAGATACCCAGACTTTATCTCCAACTCTCAGCAGAGGAACCGCGACCCGTCGTCTGTCAGCGAATCTTTTATAATTCTTGGATGATTGTTTCAACGAGGCATGTATCTTCTTACAAATGGCTGAAAAAGATTCTACAACGTCAGTAACTGCAGGGACCTCCACCAAAGGTAAATGTTGGAAATCTGGAATCCGGGGATGTTTACCAAACACAGTATAAAAAGGTGTGGAATTGGAGGAAGTGTGGTATTTGAAATAATGTGAAAACTCGGCCCAAGGTAGTAAGTCCACCCAATCGTCCTGTGAAGAGGACACAAAAAGTCTTATAAAGGTCTCCAGTTCCTGATTAACCCTCTCGGTTTGCCCGTTAGTTTGTGGGTGGTAAGCTGATGAGAATTTTAATTTGGTTCCACAAGCACTGCATAAGGCCCTCCAAAACTTGGCTACGAATTGGACTCCTCGGTCAGAAACAACCTCTCTAGGAAGACCGTGTAACCTAAAAATCTCTAACAAAAATTTTTGCCAAATGGGGAGCAGATGGCAGGCCTACTAATGGTATAAAATGCGCCATTTTTGAAAAACGATCCACCACTGCCCATATGGTGTTATGTCCTTTGGAGCGTGGAAGCTCAGAGATAAAATCCATGGATATATGGGTCCAAGGAATAGTAGGAACGGGTAACGGGCATAGAAGACCTGCACTTTTTTTGCGAGAAACTTTATGCTGTGAGCATTTTACACATGACAAAATAAATTCTTGAACATCTTTTCTCATCGAGGGCCACCAATAAGAACGCTGAAGAAACTTGTATGTTTTGAAAATACCAGAATGCCCAGCAAATAGAGAACTATGAGCCCAGGTTAACAACTTTTTCCGTAATTCGGGAGTCACAAAAATTTTCCCCGGAGGCGGAGTCATTATTTGAGTTGAAGCGAAGCCCATAGGATCCAGGATTGGGCGAGATCTTAGATGATCTTCTTCCTTTGTGTCGAGTAGAAAATACCGGGAGAGAGCATCTGCTTTTTTGTTCAAATTACCGGGGCGAAATTGAAGCTTAATGTTAAACCTTGAGAAGAACAAGGACCAGCGGGCCTGCCTGGCGTTTAAGCGATGAGCCGTCTGAAGATAAATTAAGTTTTTATGGTCAGTAATAATGGTAACTGGAAACTTGGCCCCTTCCAGAAGATGACGCCACTCCATTAACGCCAGACGCATAGCCAGGAGTTCTTGATCTCCAATCGCATAGTTTTTCTCTGCAGAGGAAAATTTATGAGAGAAGTATCCACATGGATGATTCTTCCAGTCACTGGAAATTTGGGATAATACCGCCCCTACACCCACCGAAGAGGCATCCACTTCCACAAAAAATGGTTTATCCAGTTGGGGTTGGCAAGGGATAGGGGCAGTAGAGAATGCCTCTTTCAATCTCTGGAAGGCCTGTATGGCTGAGTCCGGCCACTGGAGACACCACAGTGGAAAAATTCGGTATGAATCGCCTATAATAATTTGAAAATCCCAAAAAACGTTGGGTAGCTTTTAAAGATTTTGGTAATGGCCATTCAGAGATCGCTTTCAGTTTCTCTGGATCCACCTGAATGGTTTCCCCAGAAATTATATGTCCTAGGAAAGGAACTATGGTTTGTTCAAAGAGGCACTTGGATAACTTTCCATAAAGGTGGTGTTTTCGAAGGCGAGCTAGAACTTCTCGAACATGTTGGCGGTGAGTTTGGAGATCCTTAGAAAAGATTAGAATATCATCTAAATAGACGATGACAAAGCTGTAGAGAATGTCCTGAAAGATCTCATTTACATAGCCTTGGAATATAGCCGGCGCATTGCAGAGTCCAAAAGGCATCACTAGATATTCGAAATGACCATCTCTGGTATTGAAGGCGGTCTTCCACTCATCCCCAGCTTTGATTTGTATCAAATTGTATGCCCCACGAAGATCTAGTTTAGAGAACACTTTAGCTCCACGGACCTTGTCGAAAAGCTCAGGAATTAAAGGTAAAGGATACCGATTTTTTACGGTAATTTGGTTGAGGCCACGGTAATCTATACAGGGCCGGAGGCCTCCATCCTTCTTGCTCACAAAAAAGAACCCTGGAAGGCCGTATGAACCCTTTGGCTAGATTTTCCTTAATGTAAGTTGCCATGGCGGCTGTTTCTGGAACTGACAAAGGATAGGTCCGGCCCCGAGGGGGGATCTTCCACGGGAGAAGTTCTATTCCACAATCCCACGACCGATGAGGAGGGAGTTGATCAGCAGCCTGCTCGCAGAAGACATCGGCAAAATCTTGATATGCTTGTGGTAGACTGGAGACAGAAGGATCTTTTGGCTTGTCGGTCGGGGGGAACTTTGCACCTGTACTGGGGTGCACAGAGTGGGTACGTACAGGAAGTACTTGGGTTAGGCACCTATGGAAACAGTTTGGTCCCCATGATACAATTTGCATATTAGACCAATCAAAGGTAGGATTATGCTTCCTTAACCAAGGTAAACCCAGAACTAGCTCGTAAGCAGAGTTAGGAAGTGTGACCGGACGCCTTTCGCCTAGGCCGTCCCTGGTCACGGGTTAGCGCTTTTGGACTCCCACTCACCGTCAGTGACCACCTGTCACTGACTCCGCCCACTGCGCCGTGGGCGTGTAACATGCTGCCACCACCAAACTCTACCATCGGCGTTTGGAACCGCTTATTAGGTACACTCAGGCTCCTGCCTTGGAACCTGGAACCGCTTCTGCTGCGTATGCATTTGATTAACTGCAGACACACCTCCTGTTTGGTGTCGGCTGTTCGCACCTGATCCCTCGCAATGGACCAGGTCTGCACGGTAGCTGGCAGAGAGCTTGAACTTGGAGACACGGAGCTCTTACCCAGAACAGCAGGAGAATGGAATAGCGTTCTTGCGCAATTCTGTTGGTCGCAAGATTGAGGCAATTGGTAAAGGCAAACGGTGTTTATTTGCTCAATGTCTTAAAGAAGACCCTCCCTTCCGCCTGATGGGGAATATCACACAGAAATCAAACAGCAATTCTCCACAAAGGATTTCCAAAGATGTACCACATACAGGAATCTTATCAGCAGCTCTTCTCCTCATAGAAGTTACAGGGTTGTACACATACAGGGCTCACAGTCCCTCTTTTTATGTCATTCTAACACACACTTCCACAGGGAGTAAGTCTGCCCTGTGGTTTCCAACCAATCACCTTAAGTGCATGACCTGTGCATGTGCTAGCCACATGCACATTTAATATTGTCCCTTATGGACAGTGGGGAGTGGTCACTCCCCTGAGCCTGAGACTACCTGGTGTTTTGGTCACCACCCAGGAGTCAGCTCGTCTAGGGCCGGGGGAGGTATTCCCAAAAAAACCATACTTCCAGGAATCTGCTAAGGGACCAGCCCAGCCACCTTTGCCTGAATCTGAGCTCCAGAGGTGGGAAAGCAGGGTCCCCAGGCACGCTTTCCTGGCCATGGAAGGGAAGCTATTTTGAAGCTCCCTGAAATGGTTAGCTGGCTGCCTTAGCCAGCTCCCTATGCACCCCCTCATACCACCTCCAGGCATGAGGCTGCATAGGGGAACATTTTATTTCCTCTGGAAGGGGCTGGGGGTTCCAGCAGCCCACGGAGGACTCTGGATCCCCTGGCTGTCCAGAGCATCACAGTTAAGTGCACTTTACTTAAATTATACATTTAAACACTTTAAATACATTCACCATTTGTGCCTGTGCCCAGCATCAGCCCAAGACCTCCTGTTCTGGCTCAATGCTGCACATACATTTTATATACATTTTGTGTTATAACCACATGTACATCTGTGCTATTTATACTGTGCCCAGCGCTCAGCGCTAGGCTCCCTTATTCCTGCAGTCCTGGACTGCTGGGGCTCCACCAGGGGTTAATCCTGCTGAGCGCCGCAGCACAGAACTCTGGCTGCGAGCGCTCCATACTGCCCTCTCTCAGCTCTGCGCACCAGGGGTTAAACCTGCCATCGCCGCTCGGCCGGAGCTCAACTCCGGCAGCATGCAGTGCTTCAGACAGTCCCCCCACACACCCGGCGCCTAGTGCCGGTAATACATTTTAACATGGAGCCTAGCGGCCCTTTGTCCATTTAAAAATGGCGCCGCAGCACAGGGGTTAACCCCTTCAGTGTCGTGGCAGCCATTACCCCTGTGTGGCTGGCCTCCGGCCACAGGAAGTATGAGGAATTCAATGTTCTCTTGGTGCAGGCAACCAACCCTGAGAGTCACGGGCTGGGATTTCAAGGATATGGATTCACCTAGCACGGTTTTACCATCTACACCGGAGAGCAGTAGTTTGTCAGGTAAAGGTACCACCGAAATACCAAGGGACTGGATTAAAGATTTGGAAATAAAATTTCCCGCAGCACCGGAATCTATAAGGGCTTTAACATCCCTTGTCCCAAACTGGTGGGAAAGAAATACAGGCAATAAACTGTCAGTTAATTGGGAGTGCTTAAAAATGCTCCCGACATCAACTAGGGTCTCGCATTTCCCGCCAGCAGGGGACAATTCTTTAACATGTGCTCAGGGGCAGCGCAATAAAGACACAATTTATTTTGAAAGCGCCGATTGCGTTCGGCCGTGGTTAGCCTGGTTCTGTTGATCTGCATAGGTTCCTCACCCCTGGAGGTGGGGGGAATAGGATTGACTTCCTGAGGCCGGACGATCTCGAGGGCGATCCCCATGACCTCTATTACCCCACCGCTCCCTATGGCGTAAATCAATCCTTATGCAGAGGGAAATAATCTCAGAAAAAGACGTAAATCCCTGGATGCTAATTCGTCTTTCATCCTTTCGGACAACCCATGGAGGAAGGCTGCTTTGAGTGCTTCTCCGTTCCATCTAAGTTCTGATGCAGTGGTCTGAAACTGCACCACGTACTGTCCCACCGAGCGAGTACCTTGGCGGACATGGAGTAAGTCGGAGGAAGCAGAAACCGATCTGCCGGGCTCATCAAAAATCCGTTTGAAGGCTGTCACAAAGTCTTCGTATCTAGAAACTAACAGATCAGCCCGTTCCCAAAGAGGGGAAACCCAGTCCAATGCAGCCCCAGTCAGTAATGAAATTACATAGGCGACCTTGGACCGGGAGGTAGGGAAATTCTGGGGGAGGCACTCAAACTGGATTTCACATTGGTTTATGAAACCACGACAACATTGTGGAGTACTGTCAAACCTTTCAGGGGTGGCCAAGTGGAGACGAGACTTCTGTGGCGTAGCCCCTTGAGGTAACCCTGGAGAACCAGCAGGAACGACAGGTGGCGAGGCAGTGGACATAGATGCCAGTGTATTTTGTATGGTCATTAACTGTCCGGACAATTCTTGCAGGTACTGAGCCACATGTCGCTGTGCCGTCTCTTGGTTATCCATACGGCTTGTTAACTCTTGAAGAGTCCCAGTACCTTGGGCACCTGCGGCTTCCATTGGGCCTGAACAAACTGTCACGCTGGGAGGCGGGTTTTTGAAAGCCGAGGTCTGAGGCTGTGGGAGGAGGCGAAGGCGAGGGACCTGGACGTATGATTAGCCGCATCCACAAGTCTTGGTCGTTGGCTAGACCTAGTCAATGGTGCGGAGTCTAACTCACAAGGAGGTGTTCGCCAGTGACCCCTCCAAGCGGGATATGGGCTTGTGCGGCTCCCTGTAAGTAGGTCGCGGTCCTTTGATTTGGTGACCAAGACCTGCAGGGAAAAGAGAATCAAAAACACCCGTGGCCCAAGGATAATGCCTGGAATAGGCATGTGGGGAGTGGGATAGAACTCCTGGCTGGAGAAAGGCACTTGAGGTGCTGGCTAGAGAGGTGTGGAGATTTATTGGTAGGCTGAGGTAACAGCTGGATATCCCACAAAGTATATAACGGATTTCCGGCCGGAGATCATGCACTAGGGTGCAATGAGACGAAGGGTTAACCTGCACACAGGCTGTGACGGTGAAAGCACTGTGATGAGATGAAGGGTTAAATTGCAAACAGGCTGTGATGGTAAAAGCTCTGCGATGAGACGAAGGGTTAACCTGCAAACAGGCTGTGATGGTAAAAGCACTGAGGTGAGATGAAGGGTTAACTTGCAAACAGGCTGTGACGGTAAAAGCTCTGCGATGAGATGATGGGTTAACTTGCAAACAGGCTGTGATGGTAAAGGCTCTGCGATGAGATGAAGGGTTAACTTGCACACAGGCTGTGATGGTAAATGCACTGCGGTGAGATGAAGGGTTAACTTGCACACAGGCTGTGATGGTAAAAGCACTGTGGTGAGATGGAGGGTTAACTTGCACACAGGCTGTTGATTAGTAAAGGCACTGTGGTGAGATGGAGGTTAAACTTGCACACAGGCTGTTGATTAGTAAAGGCACTGTGGAGAGATGGAGGTTAGCTTTCACACAGGCTGTTGATAGTAAAGGCACTGTGGAGAGATGGAGGTTAGCTTTCACACAGGCTGTTGATAGTAAAGGCACTGTGGAGAGATGGAGGTTAAACTTGCACACAGGCTGTTGATTAGTAAAGGCACAGTGGTGAGATGGAGGTTAAACTTGCACACAGGCTGTTTATTAGTAAAGGCACTGTGGAGAGATGGAGGTTAGCTTTCACACAGGCTGTTGATAGTAAAGGCACTGTGGAGAGATGGAGGTTAAACTTGCACACAGGCTGTTGATTAGTAAAGGCACTGTGGTGAGATAGCTCAGAAGCTCTGGAAGAAACACACTGGAAGCACGGGAACCTGGAACGAGACTCCTCTAGTTACACTAGCGGCGACAGTGATTGTTCAGGCAACTACCTGGAGCACAGGAGCCGGATATATACCCCTGGAAGCCTGCTGATAGGCCCACAGCGTCAGCTGACCAGCCGGGCCACTCAGGGAAGGAAGTACTGACCTAGGGAAAGTGTCATGGCGGCGCCCATGATGGAAACTGCGATCCCCGCTCACCAGGTCGCCTGACACCACAGCTACAGGGTGAATGCTCAGCTCCTCCCACGTCGCCGCGCCAGCCGCCCGATTGCCCGGGAAGTCAGAGGAAGCCGGCAGGACGGCAAGGGACGGCCGATCCCCGGCTGAACTCTGACACCGAACCTGCAATTCACTGTGTCTCAGGCCACGATTTGGTCGGGAGCCTCCCGAATATCAGGTGCCGCTCTCTACCACCCCCCTCGGGAAGGCAGGAAAGCCTCCCGGCTGCCGCCTGCCCACAACCTCATAGAAACCCCTGCAGCAGGGTGGGGGGGGGGGCAGTGGAGCAATTTGCGCTGAATTGCGTCATCCTGGCCCCGCCCCCTACTTCACGATGCCAATATTTTCAGCATTGTAAAGAGGGTCGGAGCCATGATGATGCGATCGTGTGGCTCCGACCTCAATGCCGCGTCACTAACGCCACGCTCCTGCTGTGCGCAGACATTCATCTCCCTCCCGGAAGGAGGGAGCTGAATGTCGGCAAGTATGCTGTGTATACTATTCTCATTGCATGGTGGGTGTTTCTGCTCCATTGATGCCGTTCCTGGTATCATTATCCACTATCCATTTCGGTGTTTGGTCTGCATCCAGTCCTGCTAAAATCTGAGTGATCCTAGACTACATCAACAACCTAGTTCCAGCCTGGTGAATACGTTGCCAAGATCTACCACTGCAGCATTCCGGTTACAGTCAGAAGTGTATTAAATAATTTTCTAAAGTATCAACCCAGTACCAGCCTGGTCAATCTACTGCCACACTTCTCTAATGGGTACGATACGGCATCTCTCCGCCGAGACCCGGGTTGGATTCCCGGTCAGGGAAGTGTTCTACATTTCATGCCAGGAGGTCTCCTTAGGCCTACCAGCTTTCTGTACACGCCTCCAGACACCAACACAGACGAATATCAGACACCGGGTCCACAAAAAAATACTCGTCTGACATAGAGATATTGTGTAAGTCCATTAAAACAGCTGTACTCCAGCTAGATGATCTTGAAAACATGCACTAGTAGGCAGGGCCGTAGCTAGAGTAGTGCGGCCGGTGCCGTGGCACAGGGCACCACAGGGCAGGGGGCACTGTTTGGGCCTGTCAAATTTCTGTTTATTATCATTCTCACTTGTAGCCTCCTCTTATTTCATCCCCAGTATCTCCTGGCCTCTCCTATATCTTCCCTGAACCTTCCCCATGAGGCCATGGCCCTATTTTGGGTGCATTATGTCCCTTTGAAAAATGAGGGGGGCGCCAATGCTCTTTCTGGCACAGGGCACCAAAAAGTCTAGTTACGGCTCTGCTAGTAGGCTTCCAAAAGGAATCGGTACGGAATCCCGGCTGCCGCATGGTCGGCAGTTCGATTCCCGGCAGCGGCAGCCCGACAGATCAGCAGAGCCCAGCGCTGGAAATCCCGATCTTCGATCAGGTAAGTATATACTAACCTATCCTCACCCCCTAACCTCCTTAGGGGTGCCTAACCCTAACCTCCCTCCCAAGTGCTGAACCCTAATCCCCCCTCTAAGTACCTAACCCTAACCCTCCCTCCCCCTAGCCTAACGCTAAGTCCCCCCGGGTGCCCTAAACCTAACCCTCCCCCCCGCGGCTGTCCGCTCGCGGCGCCTGGCATCCCTTCGATCGGGAATGCCGGGCGCCTGTCTCCCGGCGTTGGGGAAATGACAGGCGTCTAAATATAGACGCCCGGCATTTCACCCTCGCCGGGATACGACAGCCGGTTTCCCGATTGTATACCTTCCAAAAGAACTGGATTTGAGAAACACTGGTATAGGATAAAAATATCTGGTCATGAGTATGATGCTTGTAAGTGTGAAATAGAGGTGAAGTTGGTTTTTCCAGGGAAGTCATCTGTGACAGAATTGGCGCCTAACACTATGGGCCAGGACCAGCAAATGCCAGAAGGGCCGCCTCAGGGTCAGCTCGAGGAGTGCGGCTGCACTGATCAGAAATCACCGGGCCGTCTATGGAGGTGTTCCCGCCCGCTGGGGTTCATGGTATGAGCGAGGGGGGGGGGGGACAATGCAGCACATGGCGCACTGCCGCCCTGAGACGGCCCTGGATGGTCTGATGGGCCGGTCTGATCTTATATCCTGGCCGAACAGCACCGCCTCCCGGAGCACTGCTTGGCCGGGAAACTTAGAGACGGAGGCGTGTCATGAGGCCAGGCCCTCATGAGATTCAACCACGCCCCTTTTGCGAACTAGGCCACGTCCCTATTGTGAGTGCGCACAGCACAGGGGGCTGCCAGGGGTGATCTAGAGCCTCAGTCCGTCCCTGCTATGGGCGCTGTGGCAGATCACCCCTGTCAGTCCCTCTACGTGGACAGGACACGCTCTGTTGAAAAGATATAGGACCTCATTCAGAGTCGGTCATTGCGGCTGCACGGTCGTACGCCACCGATGTTCGCTATACTGCTCATGCGTAAAGTTCGCAATGCGTGTGCGCAAACTAGCCACTACGATCAGAAATTTCTCTCTCCTTGAACACAGCCAGGTCGGTAGTTTGAGTGACAGAATGAGGCGTTTGTGGGTGGTAACAGGGGAAGGTGCTTGAAAACGGGGGAGTGGAGATCCGAACGCAGGAGTGCCTAATTATGCGAACGGCGTTTTGTGGGAGTGCATACGGATTATGGGAGTGCATAATTAACAAAGTAGCATCATGGCACACGTGACATGGGAGGTTTTTACACTGACATGATCGTAGAGCTTAAGAGAGCGTTTGGTCAACCTTAAGCTCTACGACCAGTTTCGATGGTTCCCAATGGTCTCGATTAATCCTTATATGCCCGGAGATGAAGTGTAATGCGTACGAGAAGGGGGCGTATTTTTTTGTCTTCCGACCGCTTCCTCCCCTTGGTCGGCCAGCTACCGATCCGAACTTAGGGACGCAACTTGCGAGGGAATCATTTGAATATCCGGCCCCTTTTTCCGTACGACCGTGCGGCCGCTTCCACAGACTCTGAATGATGTCCACAGTAACGTGATCGCATGTGGGGGATGACACTTGCTGGTCAGGAACATGTGAGCCTCAGACAGTCCCCGCGGCTCAGATTGTTGCTCCAGCGGGTGACGCAGGCGGTGACGGTCAGGCGTGGATCTACAAACCGGAAACCAATCGTGCAAATAATGCAGCTATCAGACCAAATTTGCAGCACGGGATGAGATACTCTGTAATATATATGTGTATATTTATTTATTACCAGTTATTTATATAGCGCACACATATTCCGCAGCGCTTTACAGAGAATATCTGGCCATTCACATCAGTCCCTGCCCCAGTGGAGCTCACACTCTATATTCCCTATCACATGCTCACACACTATGGTCTATATATATATATATATATATATATATATATATACACACACACACACACACACATACGCACACTTCTGTATAATGTATGACAACTTCTGAAGAGGAGGTGTTACCCATAGCAACCAATCAGCTTCCAGCGATCATTTTAAACACCATACTAGGTAATCGACAGCTAAAATCTGATTGGTCGCTACGCACAACACGTCCTCCTGTCCTCGTAGAAGGTTTGATACATCTCCTCGCAGTCCCTTATTCTGTTTCCAGTCCACGTTATCTGGTAACAGTCTCACACGTGTGTTCCGTCACATCACGGCAGTTCTCGGGCTCCGTCCTGTAAAGCCTATGACGTGTAATTGTGTAACATGCGCGGTGACTGTTCCAGTTTATTTATAGTTAATGTAAAGTGACCCCCGGTGAATGTGACATTCTGTGATGCTCCGTGCAGAAACAGAGGCCGGGGGTATATGATTTGTGCTCTGGTCAGTGATATCTCCTCGGTATATGACGTATATGTCAGGGTTAGCTCCTGCTATCTCTCCGCACGGGCCAGAATATCACACTTGCCGAGATCCCCGTGTCTGCGTTCCCGGTCCCCATAATGCTGGTTCACGTTCTGATTCCCTCTGAATTACGCTGACATTATCCGGTGCTATGTGAACACTCTGTCACAGGTCTCTGAGCTCCCTCCCAGGACATTTGTGTACAGTACACAGAACAGACCTGGAGGAGGTAATGATTTATCACCATCTGTGCTCATCTCACCGTGATGACAAAACATCAGTTACCTGAGGTCAGTGCAGGAGAGAAACGGTCACTGAAGGGTTAACGTGGTGAGAAATGATAGCTCGGGGTTAATCGGTTCTGGGCGCCCTTATCAGACAGCGTTACCTGGGGCACAGGTCTTAGGGCACCTCTGCCTGGACATGAAAGAGTTAAGAGTACGAGACGGCGGAATTAGCTGCTCGGGGTAACAGCTGGCAACAGATGGGTTAATGGGTGTTATTGTCACAGACTCACCTCCGACTGCATCCTGTGCCAGGGCTTCCAGATACGGGTAGCGCCTCCAGATGGCACATACAGAAAGCAGTCACCCTCCGACCGACATCTGGGCAGCTGCGCGCTGGCAGCGTTTTCTGTGTAAGGCTATGGTGCCCCCTGCTGGGCAAAAGAGACCACACACCACAATTATTATCATTTATTTATACGAAACCACAATAATCTGCAGCGCGGTATGGCGGGGAAATAGAGCGTATGACATAGAGGCCAGCAGGCAGAGTACCGTACATACAAGAAGCATAATACTGTACATAACGCGTAAACGGGAAGGTGTACAGCAATATGTTATAGGGAACAGGCAGGAGGCAAGATGCAGGGACGCACAGGAGGGCGAGGTGGGAGCAGAGAAGAGGGAGGTTCCTGCTCACAGGAGCTTGCAATCTAATGGGGAGGGGGTGAGACTGTTTGCACATGGAGGCTAGGGCAGTTAGAGTGGAGTTAGGTAGAGACTGGTGGGTTATAAGGAGCGTTAGAAGCATTGGAGGCTGGTGGATTATAAGCAGCGCTAGAAGCATTGGAGGCTGCTGGGTTATAAGGAGCGTTAGAAGCATTAGAGGCTGGTGGGTTATAAAGAGCGTTAGAAGCATTGGAGGCTGGTGGATTATAAGGAGCGCTAGAAGCATTGGAGGCTGCTGGGTTATAAGGAGCGTTAGAAGCATTGGAGGCTGCTGGGTTATAAGGAGCGTTAGAAGCATTGGAGGCTGCTGGGTTATAAGGAGCGTTAGAAGCATTGGAGGCTGGTGGATTATAAGGAGCGTTAGAAGCATTGTAGGCTGGTGGGTTATAAGGAGCATTAGAAGCATTGGAGGCTGGTGGGTTATAAGGAGCATTAGAAGCATTGGAGGCTGGTGGATTATAAGGAGCGTTAGAAGCATTGGAGGCTGGTGGGTTATAAGGAGCGTTAGAAGCATTGGAGGCTGGTGGGTTATAAGGAGCATTAGAAGCATTGGAGGCTGGTGGGTTATAAAGAGCGTTAGAAGCATTGGAGGCTGGTGGGTTCTAAGGAGCGTTAGAAGCATTGGAGGCTGGTGGGTTATAAAGAGCGTTAGAAGCATTGGAGGCTGGTGGGTTCTAAGGAGCGTTAGAAGCATTGGAGGCTGGTGGGTTATAAGGAGCATTAGAAGCATTGGAGGCTGGTGGATTATAAGGAGCGTTAGAAGCATTGGAGGCTGGTGGGTTATAAGGAGCGTTAGAAGCATTGGAGGCTGGTGGGTTATAAGGAGCATTAGAAGCATTGGAGGCTGGTGGGTTATAAAGAGCGTTAGAAGCATTGGAGGCTGCTGGGTTATAAGGAGCGTTAGAAGCATTGGAGGCTGGTGGGTTATAAAGAGCGTTAGAAGCATTGGAGGCTGGTGGGTTCTAAGGAGCGTTAGAAGCATTGGAGGCTGGTGGGTTCTAAGGAGCGTTAGAACCATTGGAGGCTGGTGGATTATAAGGAGTGCTAGAAGCATTGGAGGCTGGTGGGCTATAAGGAGCGTTAGAAGCATTGGAGGCTGGTGGGTTATAAGGAGTGTTAGAAGCATTGGAGGCTGGTGGGTTATAAGGAGCATTAGAAGCATTGGAGGCTGGTGGGTTATAAGGAGCGTTAGAAGCATTGGAGGCTGCTGGGTTATAAGGAGCGTTAGAAGCATTGGAGGCTGCTGGGTTATAAAGAGCGTTAGAAGCATTGGAGGCTGGTGGGTTATAAAGAGCGTTAGAACCATTGGAGGCTGGTGGATTATAAGCAGCGCTAGAAGCATTGGAGGCTGCTGGGTTATAAGGAGCGTTAGAAGCATTAGAGGCTGGTGGGTTATAAAGAGCGTTAGAAGCATTGGAGGCTGGTGGATTATAAGGAGCGCTAGAAGCATTGGAGGCTGCTGGGTTATAAGGAGCGTTAGAAGCATTGGAGGCTGCTGGGTTATAAGGAGCGTTAGAAGCATTGGAGGCTGCTGGGTTATAAGGAGCGTTAGAAGCATTGGAGGCTGGTGAGTTATAAGGAGCGTTACAAGCATTGGAGGCTGGTGGTTATAAGGAGCGTTAGAAGCATTGGAGGCTGGTGGGTTATAAGGAGCGCTAGAAGCATTGGAGGCTGCTGGGTTATAAGGAGCGTTAGAAGCATTGGAGGCTGGTGGGTTATAAAGAGCGTTAGAAGCATTGGAGGCTGCTGGGTTATAAGGAGCGTTAGAAGCATTGGAGGCTGGTGGGTTATAAAGAGCGTTAGAAGCATTGGAGGCTGGTGGAGAGTCTGATTGGCATCAGGTTTTGTGTTCACATTTTTCTTTAAAAGTGTTTTTCCTCATGTTGCTCTGTGCGGGGTCAGCAACACATAAAGCAGCAAAATGCTTCATATTTCACCTAAACGTGTTCAGATCAGTTCAACTTAATATTATTATTATTATTATTTTTAACCAGCTCTAAATTCCGGAAACTCCATTAAATTTTACATTTTTCCAATCATTCACTGACCAAACGCTGGAACAATCTGAGCGTCTCCATGTAATTCACGGGGCCAATAATATGCCAATAAATTTCTAATCAGTAAATGATGTTATTTTTCTTTCCAATGGTCACATAATGCGAATACCGTCCTGAAATACATGATGAATAGGCTTTCCCATGTACAAGGGCCCGATTCATTAAGGATCGCTATTGCTAAAGCGTACGCAGATGGGCGACTGTTGCGTACTGCGCATTCGCGAAGGCACCACTGCTATCGCACTGCGATCACACAGACCACGGAGAGCCATCGCAGAGTGAGTGACCGGCAGTAAGTGTTTGGGGGCGGTGACGGGGGAGTGGTCAGAGAAACGCAGGCGTGTCTGTCTGATTGAAGGCCGTAGCTTAAATTAGCCAGTGTGATTGCATACGCAGCCTGAGAGCTCACTGCGTGCAACGAGGTCAGCGTGAGGGGCGGACAGGGGGCCTGATTCAGAGCTGGGCGCTCTTGAAGAGCGCTCGCTCTGAATCAGGGCGTTTTTTTTTGTTGTTGTTGCGGCCTCCTGGCCACTCGCTAAGCTGTGGGTGACCACCCACAGCTTTTGCGAGCGGCCAGGTGATGGTCACGATGGTCACGTCCATCGGGGCTTGACGAGACCCTTGGGGTAGGGTCTCGTCCGTCGCAAGCCCCAGAGAGCTTCCTGCACTAACAGAGCAGGAAGCTCTCCACTGACATCACTGGTGATGTCAGTGGTGCCTCCCACAAACGGCAGGCATTTCTTTGGGAGCGCGTCCGTTTGTGTAGCCACCCCCCCCTCCCCACCTACAAAACGAGGCGAGCTGTTGATCAACTGTAGTGAGTCCCGGAGCGAGAGAATTTCTCTCTCGCTCCGGGGCTTGCACATACGCGCAGCGCAGTACCACACCATCGACCCGCTTGCGAGCGCTATGCGCTAGCGAGCGTGTCTGAATCAGGCCCAGTGCTTGATGTTACCGATGTTTACAAGGTATTACGGGTATGAGATAGCGGAAGTGGGAGGCAGTGGGCGTCTCTATGCCGGTAGTGCAATAGCAATCATTAGCATATTTTCGCAGATGATCTGCGTGCGATTACGTAGCTGTGATCGCAATAGCGATCCTTAATGTATCAGGCCCTTAATATGAAAACCTGGCAGCCTATCGCCAGGGACAATGGCGTGATTACTGTATGCTTCACATCACACCGCGCTCATAGGTGCTGCTTTCACAATCTCCCTGAAATGCTTTTACAAAAGTAGGCAGGTGTGACCTGTACGCTCCTTGTCCGGTGCAGATGCCACCATCATGCTCCCCAAACCCACCCAGAGCCACCAAAGATGTGTATATACACAGGGAGCACACGTTGCCCTCTGCCCAGTCCCCCCGCCACCCCCTACCAGGTCATCCCTGTAATCTGGGACACACATGTAAGTTACACAGGTTCTGGGGCGGATTAATACCAGGGGTTATATTCATCATTACATAATTATCACTTAATTATAATAATTATGTTTTAAACTCACTGCAAGTTTAAAAAAACTGTTTGGAGACATTCCTCATGCCTCATTCCTCATTTTTCATGCCTCATTCCTCACTAACAAAAGTATCACTTCCAAAAAGATGCTCTTTTTGCAGAGTCAGCTTTTCCCCCTACATCTGCAGTGTTCCTATGGATTTCCCCAGTGACTGTGACCCCTCCCCACCCAGCCCCGCTGCTGTGTGTAATAACGCGTCCCGTCCCCCCCCGTGACTTCTCCCCTTCCCCCGCTGCTGTCTCCCGTCCCCAAATTCTTTCCCCGGCGCAGTGTCCGCTCTGTCCCCCACTCCGTCCTCTCTTCTCCCCCTGATGCTGTCTCCCGTGCACTACATACTCAGTGTCCGCTCCCACTCACCTGTCTCCCGCTCACCTGTCTCCCGCTCACCTGTCTCCCGCTCACCTGTCTCCTGCCGGGGAGTTCAGCAGAAGCAGTATGGGCTGCAGACGTGCGGTGCTCTCAGCCCCCGGGGCTCCGCAGTGCAGACACAGCAGGGAGGGGTGTGATGTTACTTTTCACCTGCTTATCTATAAATCAGGTGATGATGATGATGATGATGATGAATAGACCCCAGGTGATATGGAGACTTGGGGGTAAATTTACTAAAGTGAGAGTTTTTAGAAGCGAGTTTTAGAAGAGATGTTGCCCATAGCAACCAATCAGAGTCTAGCTATTATCTTCTAGAAGGTGCTAGTTAGAGGGTAAGTAGAATCTGATTGGTTGCTATGGGCAACATCACTTTTAAAACTCACTTCTAAAAACTTTCACTTTAGTAAATTTACCTCCTGAAGTCAGCCAGCCACAGAGTCTATGTAATTCATGTGTCCTACCCCCATCCCCCACTGGTCTTCTGCCTGGGTCACTACCCACCCCCAGGTGCCTCATTCCTGTGCCTCTACCTCACTGCACAGCATGCTGATAATGTGCTATATCTGTGATACCTCCTTCCTGTACTGCAGGCAGTGACTGGGCACCAGCAGGGAAGGTGCTACTTATATTATCCTGCACTTACCTGGGGGAGCAGGGGCCCCTCCATGTACACTGACAGGGGCCCGTCCCACATACTGACTGTACGTGACATAGCACAGAGCCTCAGCCAATCAGGAGCCCTCTCCCATCTAGAGGGAAGAGAGAACAGCCAATCACAGCCCCTGGTACACACTGATCTGCAGGAGGACTGATGTAGGCTCCGCCCCCCTCCTGTCACATGACCAGCTGCTCCCTGTACATGGAACACAGACCTGGCACCCAGGGACGTGTTATCCACATGTATGTTAGTGCCTGAGTCTAAGGCCCCAATGTGGCCACGTGTTACGAGTCTCAGCAGACTGCGCATGCGCGGTTGTGAACATGTATGGTGGGGTAGGTGTAAGTGCCGATGATAATGATGACAGCTGCTCACGTACACGGGGAAAGTGGGCCGGTGCGATGCCTACGCATTCAGACGTACATATAAAATATTAGCGTTGTGTCCGCAATCCAACCCCATAGCGTATTCGGACCTGCGTGCGACTCGTGGGATCAGGCCCATTAGGCTTATTACGTGTGAGATGCACCCAGATTACGCAGCCAATTAGAATTTCCTTTAAAGCAGCATCATGTGACCGGGCACCTACTGCGCCAGGGGTAAGGTAAGTGGCCGCGCATAAAATAACTAGTAGGTGTGGCCATGATTGCACCTGGCCCCCACTATGTAGCTGTTATAGTAAAAAAAACAACCAGATATATACATTCAAATGGGATAATTACTATGATTTCCCTGCATTGGGTATAAGGGCACAATGATCCCTATGGCTACATGTATTTTCTGGAAAGTGTCATTGTGTTTTCATCAACATATAGCTCTTAAGGCCCCCATACACGGTGCGATTTGTAATCGTATCTGAAGTCGCATACGATTTCCCATGAAAATTCTTCCCATCAGATACAGGACGATTTGTATTTAAAATGCAATGATTCCACATAGGACCACACGATTTGATCAATCGTATACGATTGGCGGGGCAGTGGGTTTATTATACACATTGGTGGGGCAGTGGGTTTATTATACACATTGTTGGGGCAGAGGGGTTTATTATTGCTGCAAGTTTATCTTCCTGTCTGCAAAAATCTATTGATTACTGGGTAAATCCATACCAGGCATTGCTGCAAGTTTATCTAGCATATATATATATATTTTTTGTCATAGGTTGTAGCTGTATAGATCCAGTTCTTAGCTCTGTGGTATTTCTTGTTTGTTTGTTTAATTAAATTTATTGCTACCCATCCAGTGGGTGGGGTTTGGGGGTTGTTTTAGTGATTGCATACACATGCTAGGTCTCATTACTTAAGAGCCTTTACATGGCTGTAGTGCTCAATATAGAAGTGCGAAATTAAAAGTGCAATTTAAACATAATTGTGCCGTTATACCGCCATTAAACCAAAGTCAAACAGAAGGATAACATGCTAACTGCACCAGAAATCTGAACAACATTTGCACAACATAACATCATGAAATGAGAGCGCAAAATATTACTTATTCAATACAAACACCGGATGTCAGAATTGCCAGGACATTATTCACTGGATTCTGCTTGCTCATTGTAAGAACTTAACACTGTACTTACTAAACTTTGTCCTAGACCTCAAAGCCCACTGTATTCTGCACCAAATTCCGTTTTCTTCTTAGTAAATATGTCTTGTTCCCTAAGTCCTATGCCCTGCCACATGTAATCTAACTTCTAACAGTCTACTTTCACATTCATTTTCTCCAACTATTAAATCTCCACTTTTACTCCCCTCAATAATAAACTTTTGTTATTGTGCAGACACCTTTTATCCACTGTATTCTCACGTGATTTTCTGCAAATCTCCTGCACTGTCACTCACACTCATACTTTATTCCTTCTTCCAGTCTTCTTCCCCCTAACCACCTCTACCTCACCTTGACCATGTTTTCTTCCACTTCCACCCTCACTCAGTGTCTACCTAATCCTCTGCTCTGCCCCTTTCCTCCACCTTTATCCTTTTCCCCTTGCCTCCTTCTCCTTCCCTTATCTCCCCTCCTCTGTCTGCCTTCTTCCCTCTACTCTCCCACTAATACACTTGCATTCTCTTCTAGCCCACCATGGTCCTACTACCCCACTGGTAATCCCTCCTCCAACCCTCCTCTCCATGCCACCTCAACCCCCCTCCATACACATCTCGTTAAGCCCCCTCCCTACTTACCACCTAAAGGTTCCCTTCCCAGCATTGGTGACCGCACAATCTCTCCACTCTATTCATCTCGGTCCCCAAAATCAATCTCACATACTCGTTACAGTAATCCTGAAAATCTCATTCACATCTCTCCCACAAACACTGTCACTTTATCCTGTGCCCTCTGGAATGCCAGATCAGTCTGTAATAAACTGGTTCCCACCCATGACCTTTTCATCTCCAACAACTTGCATCTCCTAGCCATTACTGAAACCTGGATTTCACCCTCTGACACCACTTCTGCTGCAGCTCTCTCCTCTGGGGGCCTCACCTTCTCTCACACCCCTCGGCCTGGGGGTCGCCATGGTGGTGGTGTTGGCGTCCTTCTGTCCCCTGGTTACACCTACCAACTTATACCCCCTGAACCATCCCTTACATTCTCTACATTTGAGGTTCATACTATACGTCTTTTCCAACCAGTACACCTGCGAGTAGCTATCATTTACCGTCCCCCTGGCAATCCCTCCAAATTCCTTGACAACTTTGCTTCCTGGCTCCCTCACTTTCTCTCCTCAGACCTTCCCTCCATTATCTTAGGTGACTTCAATATTCCAATTGATATCCCCACTGAACTCTCTGCCTCCAAACTTCTCACCCTCACATCCTCATTTGGTCTCTCCCAATGGACCTCCTCACCCTCCCATGTGAGTGGGCATTCGCTTGATCTGGTCTTTACTCACCGTTGTGATATTTCTGATTATTCCAATTCCCCATTCCCCCTCTCTGACCATCACCTTCTCTCTTTTAACCTATCCCTCTCCCCTTCCCCCCCTCTACCTCCCAAGACCACTATCACTAGGCGTAACATTGAGGCTATCGACACCGTATCCTTTTCTTCCCTACTTGACTCGCTTCTTTCTCCTTTGCTCTCTCTCTCCTGCCCTGAACAAGCTGCTTCCCTATACAATACCTCCCTTACTTCTGCTCTGGACTCTGTTGCTCCGGCGATCACTACTCACCCTCGCAGATCCACACTTCAACCCTGGCATTCCAAATGCACCAGATATCTGCAAAAGTGTTCCCGAACCGCCGAGCGACAGTGGAGAAGGTCACGCTCTAAGGCAGATTTTCTCCATTTCAAATTTATGCTCTCATCCTACAGTGCTGCCCTTTCCCTTTCTAAACAGTCATACTTCAAGCACCTCATCTCCTCTCAATCCTCAAATCCGCAGCGTCTCTTCACCACCCTGAACTCCCTCCTCTGCCCACTCCCTCCTTGCCTTCCCTCCTTGCTCTCTGCCCTTGACTTTGCTTCCTACTTCACATCTAAAATTGACTCCATACGTCAGGATATCATATCCCACCAGTCGCCCAGCACTACACCTCCTCCTTTCCCGAGTCATCCCTCCCCTTCCATTTTACCTACACTAACCGCCTTCTCCCCCGTATCTGGAGAGGAAGTCATGGCCCTTATCCAGTCCTCCCCCCCTTCCACCTCCCCCCTTGACCCTATCCCTTCACGTCTCCTCCGCTACCTCTCTCCCTGTGCCTGTTCCCATCTTGCCCACCTCCTCAATCTCTCCCTCTCATCTGGCACTGTCCCTTCTGCATTCAAACATGCCCTTGTCTCCCCCATTCTTAAAAAACCTACTCTTGATCCTAACACTCTCGCCAACTACCGACCCATCTCACTCCTCCCTTTTGCATCCAAACTCCTTGAGCGTATTGTTTACAACCGCCTTACCAGCTTTCTTTCCTCCCACTCCCTCCTTGACCCTTTTCAGTCTGGCTTCCGTTCTCTCCACTCCACAGAAACTGCCCTCACTAAAGTCAGCAATGACCTCCTTGCTGCCAAATCCAAAGGCCACTACTCTCTACTCATTCTCCTTGACCTTTCTGCTGCTTTTGGTACTGTGGACCACCCTCTCCTGCTGCAAATCCTTCACTCCCTTGGTCTATGTGACACTGCCCTCTCCTGGCTATCCTCCTACCTTTCTGATCGATCCTTCTCTGTCTGCTCTCATGGCCTATCTTCCCCCCCACATCCTCTCACAGTAGGTGTTCCCCAAGGTTCTGTTCTTGGACCACTCCTTTTCTCCCTCTATACATCCTCTCTAGGTGAACTCATCAGCTCTTTTGACCTCCATTATCATCTTTATGCTGACGACACTCAGATCTACCTTTCCTCCCCTGACATCTCTCCCTCTCTCCTCACTCGGATCTCCAACTGTCTTTCTGCTATATCTTCCTGGATGTCCCAGCGATTTCTTAAACTTAATATGTCTAAGACTGAGATGATCATCTTCCTACCCTCCCACATAACCTCACCTCCCACTATTTCTTTATCAATTGACGGCACAACTATCTCCTCTAGCCCCAAAGTGCGCTGTCTTGGAGTTATCCTGGACTCCTCCCTCTCCTTTAAACCACATATCCAGAACCTCTCACAGTCCTGTCATTTCCATCTTAAAAATATTTCCAGGATCAGACCCTTTCTCACCCAGGATGCAACTAAGACGTTAATACACTCACTGGTCATCTCAAGATTGGATTACTGTAACCTTCTCCTATCTGGCCTCCCCAAATCCCATCTTGCTCCTCTCCAGTCTATCCTTAATGCTGCTGCACGGCTTATCTTCCTCTCCAAACGCTCTACATCTGCCTCCCCTCTCCTACAAGCCCTCCACTGGCTCCCCTTCCCCTTCAGAGCCCAATTCAAGGTTCTCACACTCACTTACAAAGCCCTCACACACTCCTCTCCCATTTACATCTCTGACCTCATCTCCCTTCACTTTCCTGTCCGCCCTCTTCGTTCAACAAATGCACCCCTCCTCTCATGCCAGCTGATTACTTCCTCCCACTCCCGCCTCCAAGACTTTGCCCGTGCCGCTCCCCACCTCTGGAACTCTCTCCCTCTCCCCATCAGACTCTCCACCTCTCTACAATCCTTCAAACGGGCTCTCAAGACCCACTACTTCATCAACGCTTTGCAGCTCTCATCCTAACTTGCTACTACATGCTCCCTCCTCCCTGTCTTCCCCAACTGTATCACACCCATCTGTCTGCCCCTCCCCTTGAGAATGTAAGCTCTTGCGAGCAGGGCCCTCTACCCTCTTGTGCTTCTCCTTACTATATGTTCATCTACCTCTTACTCACCACTAGGACACCTAACACTTGGTGCCTATGCTTTGCTGCTTATGTGGGTGTTATGGCCACCTATGTATCAATGAATATTATCCATGTCCTTGTCCTTCATTGTATTGTATTTTACTGTAAGTCACTTTTTGGATATGTACCTTGTAAGGTGCTGCGGAACACTTGTGGCGCCATATAAATAAACGATAATAATAATAATAATATTATACACATTGGCGGGCGGGGCAGTGGGTTTGTTATACACATTGGCGGGGCAGTGGGTTTGTTATATACACTGGCGGAGCAGTGGGTTTATTATACACATTGGCAGAGCAGTGGGTTTATTATACACATTGGAGGAGCAGTGGGTTTATTATACACATTGGTGGAGCAGTGTTATGCATTGGTGGGGCAGTGGGTTTATTATACACATTGGTGGGGCAGTGGTATGCATTGGTGGGGCAGTGGGTTTATTATACACATTGGTGGGGCAGTGGGTTTATTATACACATTGTTGGGGCAGTGGGTTTATTATACACATTGGTGGAGCAGTGGGTTTATTATACACATTGGTGGGGCGGTGGGTTTATTATACACAGTGATATGCATTGGTGGAGCAGTGATATGCATTGGTGGGTTTATTATACACATTGGCGGGGCTGTGGGTTTATTATACACATTTGTGGGGCAGTGGGTTTATTATACACATTGGTGGGGCAGTGGGTTTATTATACACATTGGTGGAGCAGTGGGTTTATTATACACTTTGGTGGAGCAGTGGGTTTATTATACACATTGGTGGAGCAGAGGTATGCATTGGTGCGGCAGTGGGTTAATTATACACATTGGTGGGGCAGTGGGTTTATTATACACACTGGCGGAGCAGTGGGTTTATTATACACATTGGCGGAGCAGTGGGTTTATTATACACATTGGAGGAGCAGTGGGTTTATTATACACATTGGCGGAGCAGTGGGTTTATTATACACATTGGCGGAGCAGTGGGTTTTTTATACACATTGGAGGAGCAGTGGGTTTATTATACACTTTGGTGGAGCAGTGGGTTTATTATACACATTAGTGGGGCAGTGGGTTTATTATACACATTGGTGGGGCAGTGGGTTTGTTATACACATTGGTGCGGCAGTGGGTTTATTATACACATCGGTGGGGCAGTGGGTTTATTATACACATTGGTGGGGAAGGGGGTTTATTATACACATTGGTGGGGCAGGGGGTTTATTATACACATTGGTGGGGAAGGGGGTTTATTATACACATTGGTGGGGCAGGGGGTTTATTATACACATTGGTGGGGCAGAGGGTTTATTATACACATTGGTGGGGCAGTGGTATACATTGGTGGGTTTATTATACACATTGGTGGGGCAGTGGTATGCATTGGTGGGGCAGTGGGTTTATTATACACATTGGTGGGGCAGTGGGTTTATTATACACATTGGTGGGGCAGTGGTATACATTGGTGGGTTTATTATACACATTGGTGGGGCAGTGGTATGCATTGGTGGGGCAGTAGGTTTATTATACACATTGGTGGGGCAGTGGGTTTATTATACATATTGGTGGGGCAGTGGTATACATTGGTGGGTTTATTATACACATTGGTGGGGCAGTGGTATACATTGGTGGGTTTATTATACACATTGGTGGGGCAGTGGTATGCATTGGTGGGGCAGTGGGTTTATTATACACATTGGTGGAGCAGTGGGTTTATTATACACATTGGTGGGGCGGTGGGTTTATTATACACAGTGATATGCATTGGTGGGTTTATTATACAGATTGGCGGGGCAGTGGGTTTATTATACACATTGGTGGAGCAGTGGGTTTATTATACACATTGGTGGAGCAGTGGTATGCATTGGTGGGGCAGTGGGTTTATTATATACATTGGTGGAGCAGTGGGTTTATTATACACATTGGTGGGGCAGTGGGTTTATTATACACATTGGTGGGGCAGTGGGTTTATTATACACATTGGTGGGGAAGGGGGTTTATTATACACATTGGTGGGGCAGGGCGTTTATTATACACATTGGTGGGGAAGGGGGTTTATTATACACATTGGTGGGGCAGGGCGTTTATTATACACATTGGTGGGGCAGTGGGTTTATTATACACATTGGTGGGGCAGTGGTATGCATTGGTGGGGCAGTGGGTTTATTATACACATTGGTGGGGCAGTGGGTTTATTATACACATTGGCGGGGCAGTGGGTTTATTATACACATTGGCGGGGCAGTGGGTTTATTATACACATTGGCGCGGCAGTGGGTTTATTATACACATTGGCGGGGCAGTGGGTTTATTATACACATTGGCGGGGCAGTGGGTTTATTATACACATTGGCGGGGCAGTGGGTTTATTATACACTTTGGCGGGGCAGTGGGTTTATTATACACATTGGCGGGGCAGTGGGTTTGTTATACACATTGGCGGGGCAGTGGGTTTGTTATACACATTGGCGAGGCAGTGGGTTTGTTATACACTTTTGCGGGGCAGTGGGTTTGTTATACACATTGGCGGGGCAGTGGGTTTGTTATACACAATGGCGGGGCAGTGGGTTTGTTATACACAATGGCGGGGCAGTGGGTTTGTTATACACATTGGCGGGGCAGTGGGTTTGTTATACACTTTGGTGGGGCAGTGGGTTTATTATACACATTGGTGGGGCAGTGGTATGCATTGGTGGGGCAGTGGGTTTATTATACACACTGGCGGAGCAGTGGGTTTATTATACACATTGGCGGAGCAGTGGGTTTATTATACACTTTGGTGGAGCACTGGGTTTATTATACACATTGGTGGAGCAGTGGGTTTATTATACACATTGGTGGGGCAGTGGGTTTATTATACACACTGGTGGAGCGGTGGGTTTATTATACACATTGGTGGAGCGGTGGGTTTATTATACACATTGGTGGAGCGGTGGGTTTATTATACACTTTGGTGGGGCAGTGGGTTTATTATACACTTTGGTGGGGCAGTGGGTTTATTATACACATTGGTGGAGCAGTGGGTTTATTATACACATTGGCGGGGCAGTGGGTTATTATACACTTTGGTGGAGCAGTGGGTTTATTATACACATTGGTGGGGCAGTGGGTTTATTATACACATTGGTGGGGCAGTGGTATGCATTGGTGGGGCAGTGTGTTTATTATACACACTGGCGGAGCAGTGGGTTTATTATACACATTGGTGGGGCAGTGGTATGCATTGGTGGGGCAGTGGGTTTAATATACACATTGGTGGGGCAGTGGGTTATTATACACATTGGTGGAGCAGTGGTATGCATTGGTGCGGCAGTGGGTTTATTATACACATTGGTGGGGCAGTGGTTTATTATACACATTGGTGGGGCAGTGGGTTTATTATACACATTGGTGGGGCAGTGGGTTTATTATACACATTGGTGGGGAAGGGGGTTTATTATACACATTGGTGGGGCTGGGGGTTTATTATACACATTGGTGGGGCAGTGGTATGCATTGGTGGGGCAGTGGGTTTATTATACATATTGGTGTGGCAGTGGTATACATTGGTGGGTTTATTATACACATTGGTGGGGCAGTGGGTTTATTATTCACATTGGTGGAGCAGTGGGTTTGTTATACACATTGGCGGGGCAGTGGGTTTGTTATACACAATGGCGGGGCAGTGGGTTTGTTATACACATTGGCGGGGCAGTGGGTTTGTTATACACTTTGGTGGGGCAGTGGGTTTGTTATACACTTTGGTGGGGCAGTGGGTTTATTATACACATTGGTGGGGCAGTGGTATGCATTGGTGGGGCAGTGGGTTTATTATACACACTGGCGGAGCAGTGGGTTTATTATACACATTGGCGGAGCAGTGGGTTTATTATACACTTTGGTGGAGCACTGGGTTTATTATACACATTGGTGGAGCAGTGGGTTTATTATACACATTGGTGGGGCAGTGGGTTTATTATACACACTGGTGGAGCGGTGGGTTTATTATACACATTGGTGGAGCGGTGGGTTTATTATACACTTTGGTGGAGCGGTGGGTTTATTATACACATTGGTGGAGCAGTGGTATGCATTGGTGGGGCAGTGGGTTTATTATACACTTTGGTGGGGCAGTGGGTTTATTATACACATTGGTGGAGCAGTGGGTTTATTATACACATTGGCGGGGCAGTGGGTTATTATACACTTTGGTGGAGCAGTGGGTTTATTATACACATTGGTGGGGCAGTGGGTTTATTATACACATTGGTGGGGCAGTGGTATGCATTGGTGGGGCAGTGTGTTTATTATACACACTGGCGGAGCAGTGGGTTTATTATACACATTGGTGGGGCAGTGGTATGCATTGGTGGGGCAGTGGGTTTATTATACACATTGGTGGGGCAGTGGGTTATTATACACATTGGTGGAGCAGTGGTATGCATTGGTGGGGCAGTGGGTTTATTATACACATTGGTGGGGCAGTGGTTTATTATACACATTGGTGGGGCAGTGGGTTTATTATACACATTGGTGGGGCAGTGGGTTTATTATACACATTGGTGGGGAAGGGGGTTTATTATACACATTGGTGGGGCTGGGGGTTTATTATACACATTGGTGGGGCAGTGGTATGCATTGGTGGGGCAGTGGGTTTATTATACACATTGGTGGGGCAGTGGGTTTATTATTCACATTGGTGGGGCAGTGGGTTTATTATACACATTGGTGGGGCAGTGGGTTTATTATACACATTGGTGGAGCAGTGGGTTTATTATACACATTGGTGGAGCAGTGGTATGCATTGGTGGGTTTATTATACACACTGGCGGGGCAGTGGGTTTATTATAAGCATTGGTGGGGCAGTGTTATGCATTGGTGGGGCAGTGGGTTTATTATACACATTGGTGCGGCAGTGGGTTTATTATACACATTGGTGGGGCAGTGGGTTTATTATACACATTGGCGGAGCAGTGGGTTTATTATACACATTGGAGGAGCAGTGGGTTTATTATACACATTGGCGGGGCAGTGGGTTTATTATACACATTGGCGGGGCAGTGGGTTTATTATACACATTGGTGGGGCAGTGGTATACATTGGTGGGTTTATTATACACATTGGTGGGGCAGTGGTATGCATTGGTGGGGCAGTGGGTTTATTATACACATTGGTGGGGCAGTGGGTTTATTATACATATTGGTGGAGCAGTGGTATGCATTGGTGGGGCAGTGGGTTTATTATATACATTGGTGGAGCAGTGGGTTTATTATACACATTGGTGGGGAAGCGGGTTTATTATACACATTGGTGGAGCAGTGGGTTTATTATATACATTGATATGTTTATTATACACATTGGTGGAGCATTGGGTTTATTATACACATTGGTGGAGCAGTGGGTTTATTATACACATTGGTGGGGCAGTGGGTTTGGTGGGGTAGTGGGTTTATTATACACATTGGTGGAGCAGTGGGTTTATTATATACATTGGTGGAGCATTGGGTTTATTGTACACATTGGTGGAGCAGTGGTATGCATTGGTTGTGCAGTGGGTTTATTATACACATTGGTGGGGCATTGGGTTTATTATATACATTGGTGGAGCATTGGGTTTATTGTACACATTGGTGGAGCAGTGGTATGCATTGGTGGGGCAGTGGGTTTATTATACACATTGGTGGGGCAGTGGGTTTATTATACACATTGGTGGAGCAGTGGGTTTATTATACACATTGGTGGAGAAGTGGGTTTATTATACACATTGGTGGGGCAGTGGGTTTATTATACACATTGGTGGGGCAGTGGGTTTAATATACACATTGGTGGAGAAGTGGGTTTATTATACACATTGGTGGGGCAGTGGGTTTATTATACACATTGGTGGGGCAGTGGGTTTAATATACACATTGGTGGGGCAGTGGGTTTATTATACACATTGGTGGGGCAGGGGTTCTCAGACTTGTGTAATCACTGTGTGTGATGAGGTTAGTAATTCCTGAGTAAGGTCAGAGCCTGTGTTAGTGTGTGTGAGGCTGTGATGGTACTCCATGTTACTGATGGTGTCTCAGTCTTGTGTAATCACTGCGTGTGATGAGGTTAGTAATTCCTGAGTAAGGTCAGAGCCTGTGTAAGTGTGTGTGAGGCTGTGATGGTACTCCATGTTACTGATGGTATCTCAGTCTTGTGTAATCACTGTGTGTGATGAGGTTAGTAATTCCTGAGTAAGGTCAGAGCCTGTGTAAGTGTGTGTGAGGCTGTGATGGTACTCCGTGTTACTGATGGTTTCTCAGTCTTGTGTAATCACTGTGTGTGATGAGGTTAGTAATTCCTGAGTAAGATCAGAGCCTGTGTAAGTGTGTGTGAGGCTGTGATGGTACTCCATGTTACTGATGGTTTCTCAGTCTTGTGTAATCACTGTGTGTGATGAGGTTAGTAATTCCTGAGTAAGATCAGAGCCTGTGTAAGTGTGTGTGAGGCTGTGATGGTACTCCATGTTACTGATGGTGTCTCAGTCTTGTGTAGTCACTGTGTGTGATGAGGTTAATAATTCCTGAGAAAGGTCAAAGCCTGTGTAAGTGTGCGTGTAGCTGTGATGGTACTCCATGTTACCGATGGTTTCTCAGTCTTGTGTAATCACTGCGTGTGATGAGGTTAGTAATTCCGGAGTAAGGTCAGAGCCTGTGTGTGTGTGAGGCTGTGATGGTACTCCATGTTACTGATGGTATCTAAGTCTTGTGTAATCACTGCGTGTGATGAGGTTAGTAATTCCTGAGTAAGGTCAGAGCCTGTGTAAGTGTGTGTGAGGCTGTGATGGTACTCCATGTTACTGATGGTATCTCAGTCTTGTGTAATCACTGTGTGTGATGAGGTTAGTAATTCCTGAGTAAGGTCAGAGCCTGTGTAAGTGTGTGTGAGGATGTGATGGTACTCCGTGTTACTGATGGTTTCTCAGTCTTGTGTAATCACTGTGTGTGATGAGGTTAGTAATTCCTGAGTAAGATCAGAGCCTGTGTAAGTGTGTGTGAGGCTGTGATGGTACTCCATGTTACTGATGGTCTCTCAGTCTTGTGTAGTCACTGTGTGTGATGAGGTTAGTAGTTCCTGAGTAAGGTCAGAGCCTGTGTAAGTGTGTGTGAGGCTGTGATGGTACTCCATGTTACTGATGGGTTCTCAGTCTTTTGTAATCACTGTGTGTGATGAGGTTAATAATTCCTGAGAAAGGTCAAAGCCTGTGTAAGTGTGCGTGTAGCTGTGATGGTACTCCATGTTACCGATGGTTTCTCAGTCTTGTGTAATCACTGCGTGTGATGAGGTTAGTAATTCCGGAGTAAGGTCAGAGCCTGTGTGTGTGTGAGGCTGTGATGGTACTCCATGTTACTGATGGTATCTAAGTCTTGTGTAATCACTGCGTGTGATGAGGTTAGTAATTCCTGAGTAAGGTCAGAGCCTGTGTAAGTGTGTGTGAGGCTGTGATGGTACTCCATGTTACTGATGGTGTCTCAGTCTTGTGTAATCACTGTGTGTGATGAGGTTAGTAATTCCTGAGTAAGGTCAGAGCCTGTGTAAGTGTGTGTGAGGATGTGATGGTACTCCATGTTACTAATGGCATCTCAGTCTTGTGTAGTCACTGCGTGTGATGAGGTTAGTAATTCCTGAGTAAGGTCAGAGCCTGTGTAAGTGTGTGTTCTCCATGATACAGTTGTCATGGCTAGGGTATTTCAGCATGGCGCTAGGCATGTGTTACCTGTGAGGTCGTTGTGGCGCGGGCTGTCTGGTGGCGGAGCTGGTGTCTGGCGGGAGGCTTTGGCTGCACGCGTTGTTGTGCGCTGGTAAGGCCTGGCGGCGTCTCCGTTCCATTTGGCATGGGAGCCGCCATTTTGCCTTCTGGCCATGTGATTCGGCTGGCCAATCCTGGTGAGTCACATGTTCCCTCCGGCCAGTAACAGCACGGCATGGGGTATTTAGGAAGGTTCAGTGCCGACCTTCTTTGCCAGTGCAACGTGTATCTCAGCCTAGCTGAGAGGGAGTTCTCTGTGCTTATCCTGTTCCTGTGAAATTCGCTGTTTGTCAGGCTGCCTGTCAGCTCCTAGCTCCCGCTGGACTACCCCGCTTCCTCCACCACCCTTGCCCATACCTAAGTGCCTGAGCCTGCTGACATCCTGCTCAATTGCCTTAGGGTCTGATTCAGAGCTGCTCGTAAGCGGCCGCTCGTTCGCACTTACCGATGTTCGCACAACTGCGCATGCATACGGATTGTAATACGCATGCGCGAACCAGTCAGTGCGGCCGAAAATCGTTTGTTCGCTATATAGTGAATGCCTGCTATTTTGAGTGACAGGAGGAGGCGTATGTGGGTGGTAACAGGGGAAGGTGCTTGAAAACGGGGAGTGGAATTCAGAACGCAGGCGTGCTTAAAGGTCAAAACTGGCGTTTTATGGGTGTGCATAATTAATACAGCAGCGTCATTGACCACGTCACTTGGTTGTTTTATAGTCAGAACTGCTCGCAATATAGTGGTAGGAAAAACCAACCACAAGAATAGCGAGCAGTTCATACGCTGTTCGATGTACTCGATTAATCTGATAAATAGCGGACATGACGTATGGTGCGAGCGGCAAGGGGGCGTATTTTTCAAAATTTCGACCGCAAGTTTTGCTCACTCATTCAGACTTAGAGGCGTGAACAGACGCAAAGTGCGAACGGTTCATTTGAATAGCCACCCCTTTTTTTTTTAAACGAACGACCGCAAATAGCGAGCGGCTCTGAATGAGGTCCTTAGTTCACTACCTGCATACCTGGCTTATTATTTTCCTGCATCACTACCTGCATACCTGGCTTATTATTTTCCTGCATCACTACCTGCATACCTGGCTTATTATTTTCCTGCATCACTACTTGCATACCTGGCTTATTATTTTCCTGCATCACTACCTGCATACCTGGCTTATTATTTTCCTGCATCACTACCTGCATACCTGGCTTATTATTTTACTGCATCACTACCTGCATACCTGGTTGATTATTCCAGTCTCACTACCTGCACACCTGGACAGTTCTAATTGTTTCTACGTGGACATTAACCCATTACTCCCACCACAGAACTCTAGTGCACGTTTATATATACCTGGACTTTTATTTTCTGCCATAGTTTATGTCTACTCAAGCACATATTAAAAAACCTAGTTTTTATTCAAACCCGCTTCTGTGATCGCTCCTACTACCACCCCGGGTCCACAAACAATGCAGAACATAACAGTTTGCACTGGCCCCATGGAGCCGGCCACGGATCAGGAGTCAGGAGTGGATTTGTTCCGATGCATTTCTGGTCGTTTAGAAAATCTTGAAAACATGCAGCATCAGATGGCTCAATTCCTGCAAGAGATGTCTAAGCGACAGGATAGTTTGCAAACTTCCTTTTCTACCCCTGGAGTACCAGCATCTACATCCGCATCAGCATCTGGGAATATAGGAGGTAGATCATATCCCCGCTTACATCTTCCTTTACCAAGTAAATTTGATGGCAACCCTAAACTCTGCCAAGGATTCCTAAACCAGTGTGACATACATTTTACCCTGCAGCCTGACAACTTTCTAACTGCAAGAACTAAAGTGGCTTATATAGTCTCTCTGTTATCCGGCCAAGCCTTGGAATGGGCTTCCCCACTCTGGGAGCGCTCAGATCCGCTGATGGATAATTACGCAGGCTTTGTGTCATCCTTCAGGAGGATTTTCGATGAACCTGGGTGTACTGTATCAGCATCATCAAACATCATGACACTGAGACAAGGGGTCCGTCCTGTCAGTCAATATGCCGTGCAATTTCAAATTTTAGCATCAGAGCTCAAATGGATGAGGAAACCCTCACCTCGGCCTTCTGGCATGGGTTGTCAGACCGACTAAAGGATGATCTAGTCACTCGAGAGCTTACTACTAATCTGAACTACATGATTTCGTTGTGTATCAAAGTTGACCTATGCTTCATGGAACGTCAGGCTGAAAAACACAGAACTGACCGGCAAAGGTCATTTGTCCCCTCCATTTCTACCCGTCCCACTCCTCCTACTGAAGAGGAGCCTATGCAGGTGAATCATACACACCTCTCCAAAGAAGAACGTCAGAGAAGAATGCAAAAGAACCTCTGTCTGTACTGCGGAGAGTCAGGAAACCTGCTGATCTCCTGCCCCCGTAAACCGGGAAATGCCAAATCCTAACTGACCCTGGAGACATCAAGTTAGGAGTTATGAGCCCGTCTCCAAAAATTAAAGATTTCACGATTGCCCTAGCTTTGGATCTTAAACCCAAACCTGTCTTTGCTACTGCTCTACTTGACTCAGGAGCAGCCGGAAATTTCATAGCGTCTAGTTTCATAGATAAATTTCAGATTCCTTGTTTGTCTCTCAACCATGCCATCTCTCTGACCTCTATAGACGGACACCCTCTAACTAGGGATAGTCACCAAGGAGACTCAGCCAGTATTGGTCCGAATTGGGGCACTTCATTCTGAGTCCTTAAAATTCCTGGTGATATCAGAGGCCTCTCAAGAAATTGTTCTTGGTCTACCCTGGTTGCGTCAACATAATCCCAGGATAGATTGGAGTTCTATGCAGATTCTGTCATGGGGTATGGACTGTCAGAAATCCTGTCTTCCAAAAATTTGACCTGTAAGAAAGACAGTTCCATTAGTTTCTTCTGCCATTCCCAAGGAATATCAGATGTTCGCCGACGTGTTCTCTGAGCAGCAAGCAAATATCTTACCTCCTCATAGGGAATGGGACTGTCCAATTGATTTGATACCTGATAAGATACCACCTCGTGGTCGTACCTATCCGCTGTCCTTGCCTGAGACTCAAGCCATGACCGAGTACATCCGGGACAACCTGGCAAAGGGGTTCATTCGCCCCTCTACTTCACCTGCCGGAGCTGGGTTTTTCTTCGTTGGCAAGAAAGACGGTGGTTTAAGACCATGTATCGATTATCGAGGCCTTAATGACATTACTGTAAAGAATCGATACCCTCTTCCCCTGATTACTGAGTTGTTTGATAGGGTCAAGGGCTCTATCATTTTTTCTAAATTAGATCTGAGAGGGGCTTACAATCTCATTTGTATTCGAGCTGGCGATGAATGGAAGACCGCTTTTAATACCAGAGATGGACATTTTTAATATTTAGTAATGCCTTTTGGATTGTGCAATGCCCCTGCTGTCTTTCAGAGTTTCGTTAATGAGATTTTCCGGGACCTGTTATATGTGTCAGTTGTTGTCTATCTGGACGATATACAGATTTTTTCATCCTCTGTAGCTAAACATCATGAACATGTTAAAGAAGTTTTGACCCATTTGAGAGAGAACCACCTTTACTGCAAACTGGAGAAGTGTGTCTTTGGAGTGCCCAGTGTACCTTTTCTCGGCTATGTAATTTCTGGCTCCAGTTTGGAAATGGACCCCAAGAAGGTACAAGCAATTCTGGATTGGACCCGACCTCAGACACTGAAAGCCATCCAGAGATTGTTGGGCTTCACCAATTATTATAGACGCTTCATTAAGGGATTTTCTACATTGCTGGCTCCCATTACAGCCTTGACCCACAAAGGTGCTAATCCTGCCCAATGGTCACCTGAGGCAGAGTCTGCTTTTCTTCTTCTAAACAGGCCTTTATTTCAGCACCTGTTCTTCGACAACCAGATCTGGACAGGCCTTTTTTGTTGGAAGTAGACGCATAATCTGAAGCTGTGGGAGCAGTCCTGTCTCAACGTTATGAGGACAATCGAGTCCATCCTTGTGGGTTCTTCTCTAAAAAATTCTCACCTGCCGAAAGAAACTACGCCATAGGTGAGCAAGAACTACTAGCTGTAAAGTTGGCGTTGAAGGAATGGAGATATTTGCTAGAAAGTGCTAAGTTTCCATTTACTGTATTTACGGACCATAGAAATCTCCTATTTCTCAAAAACCTTCAATGTGTGAGTCCTCGTTTGGCCCGCTGGGCAATATTCTTTGCCAGGTTTCAGTTCACCCTGACCTTCCGGTCTGGAGCACTTAATCAGAAGGCTGATGCCCTATCGAGATCTCTCCTCTGTGATGATCAATCTGAAAATCAAAGCAATACCCCTGTCTTGGAATCAAGAGTTTTCGCCGGATTACAGGTTCAGCCTCCTACAGGAAAATCGTTTGTGGCCCCGGAATTAAGGAAGCGGCTTCTCACTTGGGCACATTCCTCTCGCTTCGCAGGGCACTCAGAAGACCTTGGAGTTCCTGAAAAGACACTATTGGTGGCCTTCTATGAAGGCAGATATAATGGGGTTCATCTCTTCCTGCTCCTCCTGTGCCCAGCATAAATCATCACGACCGACAAGCTCCAGCTGGGGAATTGCTTCCACTACCTACTCCATCACGTCCATGGACGCATCTCTCCATTGATTTCGTCACAGACCTGCCAGTCTCTCAAGGCTTCAATACTATCTGGGTTGTAATAGATCGATTCTTTAAGATGGTCCACTATATACCTTTGAAGAAGTTACCTTCTGCTCCTGACCTGGCACAGTTGTTCTTTCAACACATATTTCGTCTTCATGGCCTTCCTGCTGAAATTGTCTCTGACCGTGGTGTGCAGTTTACTGCAAACTTCTGCAGGGCTTGTGTTCTGTTCTTCAAGTGAAGTTAAACTTTTCCACGGCCTACCATCCGCAAAGCAACGGCTCCACCGAGAGAGTTAATCAAGATCTAGAGACTTTCTTAAGAATCTTTATGACATCTTCCCAGGACAATTGGGCTGCCTTGCTGCCGTGGGCTGAGTTTGCACATAATGCTTCCTACCACTCGTCAACTAATCAAACGTCATTTCAGGTTGTTTATGGCCTTCATCCTCGTGTTCCCGAATTCCAAAGCCTGCCTGTTTTTGATGTTCCGGCCGTGGAGGACACGGTGCGGAATTTTGCTGCCATCTGGACTCAAGTACGGTCTGATTTGCTGAAGGCATCCTCTCGCTATAAGACCCAGGCTGATAAGAAGCGTAGAATAGTTCCACGCATGCAAGTTGGAAACCAGGTTTGGTTGTCCACCCGGAATCTTCGTCTAAGAGTTCCTTCAATGAAATTTGCACCCCGCTTCATTCGTCCCTTCACCATAACAGAACTAATTAATCCAGTGGCCTATCGTTTACAGTTACCCCCATACCTAAAAATTCCTAATTCCTTCCATGTTTCCTTATTAAAGCCCCTGGTTCTGAATAGGTTCCATAATGCTCTACCTGCTTCTCCTCGAGTCCAAACAGAGAGAGGAGTTGAGTTTGAGGTCGCCCAGGTCTTGTACTCTCGTCTGCGCAGAGGTCATTTACAGTATTTGCTGGACTGGAAAGGTTACGGTACAGAGTAATGTTGCTGGATCGATGCTCGTGATGTCCACGCTCCCACGCTCATCAGGAGATTTCATTCTGCCTATCCGGAGAAGCCTGGTGAGTATCCTGAGGCCACCCCAAAAGGGGGGGGTACTGTCATGGCCAGGGTATTTCAACATCGCGCTAAGCGGGTATTACCTGTGAGGTCGTTGTGGCGCGGGCTGTCTGGTGGCAGAGCTGGTGTCTGGCGGGGGGCTTTGGCTGCGCGCGTTGTTGTGCGGGCCTGTTGTCACTCTGCGCTGGTAAGGCCTGGCGGCGCCTCCGTTCCGTTTGGTATGGGCGCCGCCATTTTGCCTTCTGGCCATGTGATGCGGCTGGCCAATCCTGGTGAGTCACATGTTCCCTCCGGCCAGTAACAGCACGGCAAGGGGTATTTAGGAAGGTTCAGTGCCTTTCTTCTTTGCCAGTGCAACGTGTATCTCAGCCTAGCTGAGAGGGAGTTCTCTGTGCTTATCCTGTTCCTGTGAAATTCGCTGTCTGCCATTCTGCCTGTCAACTCCTAGCTTCCACTGGACTACCCCGCTTCCTCCATCACCCTTGCCCATACCTGAGTGCCTGAGCCTGCTGACATCCTGCTCATTTGCCTTAGTTCACTACCTGCATACCTGGCTTATTATTTTCCTGCATCACTACCTGCATACCTGGTTGATTATTCCAGTCTCACTACCTGCACACCTGGACAGTTCTAATTGTTTCTACTTGGACATTAACTCATTACTCCCACCACAGAACTCTAGTGCACGTTTATATATACCTGGACTTTTATTTACTGCCATATTTTATGTTTACTCAAACACGTATTAAAAAACCTAGTTTTATATTCAAACCCGCTTCTGTGATCTCTCCTGCTATCATCCCAGGTGATTACGCAGGTAAAAGGTCTGGAGTTGATTCTAGGTGTGACATTTGCATTTGGAATCAGTTGCTGTCGACTCTCAATATGAGATCCAAAGAGCTGTCACTATCAGTGAAGCAAGCCATCATTAGGCTGAAAAATCAAAGCAAACCCATCAGAAAGATAGCAAAAACATTAGGTGTGGCCAAATCAACTGTTTGGAACACTCTTAAAAAGAAAGAACGCACCGGAGAGCTCAGCAACACCAAAAGACCTGGAAGACCACGGAAAACAACTGTGGTGGATGACAGAAGAATTATTTCACTGGTGAAGGAAAACCCCTTCACAACAGTTGGCCAAATCAAGAACACTCTCCAGGAGGTAGGTGTATATGTGTCAAAGTCAACAATCAAGAGAAGACTTCACAAGAGTGAATATAGAGGGTTCACCACAAGATGTAAACCATTGGTGAGCCACAAAAACAGGAAGACCAGATTAGAGTTTGCCAAACAACATCTAAAAAAGCCATTACAGTTCTGGAACAACATCCTATGGACAGATGAGACAAAGATCAACTTGTACCAGAGTGATGGGAAGAGAAGAGTATGGAGAAGGAAAGGAACTGCTCATGATCCAAAACATACCACCTCATCAGTGAAGCGTGGTGATAGCGCCATGGCGTGGGCATGCATGGCTGCCAATGGAACTGGTTCCCTTGTATTTATTGATGATGTGACTGCTGACAAAAGCAGCAGAATGAATTCTGAAGTGTTTCGGGCAATATTATATGCTCATATTCAGTCAAATGCTTCAGAACTCATTGGACGGCGCTTCACAGTGCAGATGGACAATGATCCGAAGCATACTGCAAAAGCAACCAAAGAGTTTTTTAAGGCTAAAAAGTGGAATGTTATGCAATGGCCAAGTCCATCCCCTGACCTGAATCCGATTGCGCATGCATTTCACTTGATGAAGACAAAACTGAAGGGAAAAAGCCCCAAGAACAAGCAGGAACTGAAGACATTTGCAGTAGAGGCCTGGCAGAGCATCACCCAGCGTCTGGTGATGTCTATGCGTTCCAGACTTCAGGCTGTAATTGCCTGCAAAGGATTTGCAACAAAGTATTAAAAAGTGAAAGTTAGATTTAGGATTGTTTAGTTTGTCCCATTACTTTTGGCCCCTTAAAAAGTGGGAGGCACATATAGAAACCGTTGTAATTCCTACACCGTTCACCTGATTTGGATGTAATCACCCTCAAATTAAATCTGAAAGTCTGCAGTTAAATCACATCTTGTTTGTTTCATTTCAAAGCCATTGTGGTGGTGACTAGAGGCCAAAATATGAAAATTCTGTCAATGTCCCAATATTTATGCACCTGACAGTATATATTCATATGTATACCTGTGTGTGTGTGTATATATATATTAGGGGTGAGCGGGTTCGGATTTCTGAAATCCGAACCCCCCCGATCCGAGTCCGATCCGAGTCAGGGTCGACTTTTCCCGCCTGACTCGGATCTGAAATCGAGGCAAAACGTCATCATCCCGCCTTCCGAGTCTCGCGGGTTTTGGATCCTATATAAGGTACCCGCGTCGGCGCCATTTTCTCACTCGGCTGTGGACAGTGAAGAGGGAGGGTGGGAGTTAGGGCTGTGTAGTGTAGTGTAGTGCTGCTGTTGTCCACTACTTCAAAGTCCATAGGGGCTGGCTGTGTTGTGCTGTGCTGCTGTTGTTAATAGGGGCTGTGTCCACTACTTCAAAGTCCATAGGGGCTGGCTGGACTGTGTTGTGCAGTCAGTTCTCCATAGGGGCTGTGTCCACTCCAAAGTCCTGTGCAGTGTCCCAGTCCTAAAGGGGTGCTGTAGTGTTGTCCAGGGGGTGCTCTGTCCATCAGGGGTGCTCCCCCCAAGTGCTAAAAAAATAATATATTTTCTGTGTTTGTGAATTGTGTGCGCAGTAGCCGCACGTGCATCAACAAAGTAGTGCCAAGCGTGCGCCTGTGTCATAAGTAAAGGGCCGGCTGGCTTGACCGTTAAAGGGTGCTGTAACCCCAAAAGTACACTCCAGTCCAAACCAAAAAAAAAATTATTTTCTGTGTTTGTGAATTGTGTGCGCAGTAGCCGCACGTGCATCAACAAAGTAGTGCCAAACGTGCGCCTGTGTCATAAGTAAAGGGCCGGCTGGCTTGACCGTTAAAGGGTGCTGTAACCCCCGAAAGTACACTCCAGTCCAAACCAAAAAAAAAATTATTTTCTGTGTTTGTGAATTGTGTGCGCAGTAGCCGCACGTGCATCAACAAAGTAGTGCCAAGCGTGCGCCTGTGTCATAAGTAAAGGGCCGGCTGGCTTGACCGTTAAAGGGTGCTGTAACCCCCGAAAGTACTCTCTAGTCCAAACCAAAAAAAAAATTATTTTCTGTGTTTGTGAATTGTGTGCGCAGTAGCCGCACGTGCATCAACAAAGTAGTGCCAAGCGTGCGCCTGTGTCATAAGTAAAGGGCCGGCTGGCTTGACCGTTAAGGGTGCTGTAATCCCCGAAAGTACACTCCAGTCCAAACCAAAAAAAAAATGATTTTCTGTGTTTGTGAATTGTGTGCGCAGTAGCCGCACGTGCATCAACAAAGTAGTGCCAAGCGTGCACCTGTGTCATAAGTAAAGGGCCGGCTGGCTTGACCATTAAAGGGTGCTGTAACCCCAAAGTACACTCCAGTCCAAACCAAAAAAAAAATTATTTTCTGTGTTTGTGAATTGTGTGCGCAGTAGCCGCACGTGCATCAACAAAGTAGTGCCAAGCGTGCGCCTGTGTCATAAGTAAAGGGCCGGCTGGCTTGACCGTTAAAGGATGTTGTAACCCCCGAAAGTACACTCTAGTCCAAACCAAAAAAAAAAAATATTTTCTGTGTTTGTGAATTGTGTGCGCAGTAGCCGCACGTGCATCAACAAAGTAGTGCCAAGCGTGCGCCTGTGTCATAAGTAAAGGGCCGGCTGGCTTGACCGTTAAGGGTGCTGTAATCCCCGAAAGTACACTCCAGTCCAAACCAAAAAAAAAATTATTTTCTGTGTTTGTGAATTGTGTGCGCAGTAGCCGCACGTGCATCAACAAAGTAGTGCCAAGCGTGCACCTGTGTCATAAGTAAAGGGCCGGCTGGCTTGACCATTAAAGGGTGCTGTAACCCCCAAAGTACACTCCAGTCCAAACCAAAAAAAAAATTATTTTCTGTGTTTGTGAATTGTGTGCGCAGTAGACGCACGTGCATCAACAAAGTAGTGCCAAGCGTGCGCCTGTGTCATAAGTAAAGGGCCGGCTGGCTTGACCGTTAAAGGGTGCTGTAACCCCCAAAGTACACTCCAGTTCAAACCAAAAAAATAATATTTTTTGTGTGTTTGTGAATTGTGTGCGCAGTAGCCGCATGTGCATCAACAAAGTAGTGCCAAGCGTGCGCCTGTGTCATAAGTAAAGGGCCGGCTGGCTTGACCGTTAAAGCGTGCTGTAACCCCCAAAGTACACTCCAGTTCAAACCAAAAAAATTATATTTTTTGTGTGTTTGTGAATTGTGTGCGCAGTAGCCGCACGTGCATCAACAAAGTAGTGCCAAGCGTGCGCCTGTGTCATAAGTAAAGGGCCGGCTGGCTAGACCGTTAAAGGGTGCTGTAACCCCCAAAGTACACTCCAATCCAAACCAAAAAAAAAAATATTTTCTGTGTTTGTGAATTGTGTGCGCAGTAGCCGCACGTGCATCAACAAAGGAGCAGCGCCAAGCGTGCGCCTGTGTCCCATAAGTAAAGAGCCGGCTGGCTCATTTCTTAAAGGCTGGTGTAACCCACAAAGTGCACTACTCTCCAGCAAAAATAAAAAAATATTTTCTGTGTTTAGCCGCAAGTATATATCAAATCGATATAACATAAATGGAGGACCAAACTTTCTCCGATAAAAATAAAATAGAGAAAGATCAAGAACCACTTCCTCCTAGTGCTGAAGCTGCTGCCACTAGTCATGACATAGACGATAACATGCCATCAACGTCGTCTGCCAAGGCCGATGCCCAATGTCATAATAGGGGGCACATACAATCCCAAATGACAAAGTTCAGGAAAATGACCTTGAAAAAAACATTTAAATCATCTGAAGAGAAACGTAAACTTGCCAATATGCCATTTACGACACGGAGTGGCAAGGAACGGCTAAGGTCGATCCCTAGTATGTTCATGACTAGTGGTTCAGCTTCACATGACGATGGAAGCCCTCCTCCCACTAAAAAAATCAAAAGAGTTAAGCTGGCAAAAGCACAGCGAAGAACTGTGCTTTCTAAGAAGATATCACAAATCCCCAAGGAGAGTCCAAGTGTGGTGGTGGTTGCGATGCCTGACCTTCCCAGCACTGGACGGGAAGAGGTGGCTCTTTCCACCATTTGCACGCCCCCTGCAAGTGCTGAAAGGAGCACCCACAGTCCACTTGCTGATATGCAAATTGAAGATGTCACTGTTGAAGTACAACAGGATGAGGATACTGGTGTAGCTGGCGCTGAGGAGGAAGTTGGCGAGGAGGATTCTGATGGTGATGTGGTTTGTTTAAATCAGGCTCCGGGGGAGACAGTTGTTGTCCGTGGGATGAAAAAGCCCATCACGGTCATGCCTGGGCAGAAGACCAAACATTCCACCTCTTTGGTCTGGCAATATTTCTATCCAAATCCGGACAACAACTGTCTTGCCATATGTACCTTATGTAAAGATGGAATAAGTAGGGGTAGGGACGTTAACCACCTAGGAACATCCTCCCTTATACGGCACCTGCAGCGCGTTCATAATAAGTTACTGTCAAGTTCAGAAACTTTGGCTAAGACCGTAAGCAGTCCAGGGACACCTAAATCCCGTTGTCCTGTTGTATCCAAGCGCCTGCAAACCACACCGTCAACTCCCTCCTCGTCAATTTCCTCCTTAGTCAGGATCGGAAGTAATCCTGCAGGCCATGTCACTGGCATGACTGACTCTCCTATCCCGGATTCCTCCGGAGGATCCTGCATTGCTACGCCTCCTGCTGCCACTGCTGCTGTTGCTGCTGCTGGGAGTCGTTCATCATCCCAGAGAGGAAGTAGGAACACCACTACTTTTACTAAACAATTGACCCTCCAACAGTCCTTAGCGAGGAGGATGAAGTACGACAGCAGTCATCCTGAAGCAAAACGTATAACTGAGGCCTTGACTGCTATGTTGGTGTTAGACGTGCGTCCGGTATCCGCCATTAGTGCAGTGGGATTTAGACAATTGCTGGAGGTAGTGTGTCCCCGGTTCCAAATCCCGTCTAGATTCCACTTCACTAGGCAGGCAATACCGAGACTGTACAGAAACGTCAGAAAAAGTGTCCTCAGTGTCCTGAAAAATGCCGTTGTACCCAATGTCCACTTAACCACGGACATGTGGACAAGTGGAACAGGGCAGACTAAGGACTATATGACTGTGACAGCCCACTGGGTAGATGTATCACCTTACGCAGCAACAGCAGCAGCGTCACCAGTCGCAGCATCTCAGAAACGCCAACTCGTTCCAAGGCAGGCTACGCTGTGTATCACCGGTTTCAGTAAGAGGCACACCGCCGACAACCTCTTAGAGAAACTGAGGGAAATCATCGCCCAGTGGCTTACCCCACTTAGACTCTCCTGGGGATTTGTGATATCTGACAACGCCACCAATATTGTGCGGGCATTACATCTGGGCAAATTCCAGCACGTCCCATGTTTTGCTCACACAATAAACTTGGTGGTGCAGAATTTTCTGAAAAGCGACAGGGGCGTGCAGGAGACGCTTTGGGTGGCCCGAAAAATTTCTGGCCACTTTCGCCATTCAGCGACTGCGTGCCGAAGACTGGAGCGCCAGCAAACACTCTTGAACCTGCCCCGCCATCACCTGAAGCAAGAGGTTGGACGCGGTGGAACTCAACCCTCTATATGCTTCAGAGGATGGAGGAGCAGCAAAAAGCCATTCAAGCCTATACATCCACCTATGACATAGGCAAAGGAGGGGGTATGCACCTGACTCAAGCGCAGTGGAGAATGATTTCCGTGTTGTGCAAGGTTCTCCAGCCCTTCGAACTTGCCACACGTGAAGTCAGTTCAGACACTGCCAGCTTGAGTCAGGTCATTCCCCTCATCAGGCTTTTGCAGAAGCAGCTGGAGAAAGTGAAGGAGGAGCTAAGACGGAGCAATTCCGCTCGGCATGTGGGACTTGTGGATGAAGCCCTTCATTCGCTTTGCCAGGATTCCAGGGTGGTCAATCTGTTGAAATCAGACCACTACATTTTGGCCACCGTGCTCGATCCTAGGTTTAAAGCCTATGTGGTGTCTCTCTTTCTGGCCGACACAAGCCTGCAGAGGTGCAAAGACCTGCTGGTGAACACACTGTCAGCTGAAGCGGAACGTGACACGTCAACAGCTCCTTCTTCATTTTCTCCCGCAACTGGGGCTGCCAGGAAAAAACTTAGGTATCCTAAGCAACCCGCTGGCGGTGATGCAGGGCAGGCAGGACCAAGTTTGGACATCTGGTCCGGACTGAAGGACCTGGCAACAATTTCTGACATGTCTACTGTCACTGCATATGATACTGTCACCATTGACAGAATGGTGGAGGATTACATCGGTGACAGCATCCAAGTAGGCATGTCAGACAGTCCATACCTGTACTGGCAGGAAAAAGAGGCAATTTGGAGGCCCCTGTACAAACTGGCTCTATTTTACCTGAGTTGCCCCCCCTCCAGTGTGTACTCCGAAAGAGTGTTTAGTGCAGCCGGGAACCTTGTCAGCGAAAGGCGTAGGAGGTTGCTTCCACAGAATGTGGAGAAGATGATGTTCATCAAAATGAATTATCAGCTCTTCCAGGGAGACCAGCCTCCAGAATGTACAGAGGGACCTGTGGTGGTGGATTCAAGTGGGGACGAGTTAATACTTTGTGAGGATGAGGATGTACACACTGAAGAGGGTGAGGAATCGGTTGATGAGGAGATGAGGATGACATCTTGCCTCCGTAGAGCCAGTTTGTGCAGGGACACATTAATTGCCAGCTTGTTTTGTGGGGGCCCAAACGAACCAATCATTTCAGCCACAGTTGTGTGGCAGACCCTGGCGCTGAAATGATTGCTTTGTTAAAGTGTGCATGTCCTGTTTATACAACATAAGGGTGGGTGGGAGGGCCCAAGGACAATTCCATCTTGCACTTCTTTTTTTTCTTTGCATTATGTACAGTTTGGGGCCTAGTTTTTCAAACTGCCATCCTGTCTGCCACTGCAGTGTCACTCCTAGATGGGTCACGTGTTTGTGCCGCCCACTCGTGTCGCTTAGCATAGTCATCCAGCTACCTCGGTGCAACCTTTTGGACATGAAAACACTATTGTGAGGTGTGAGGTGTTCAGAATAGACTGGAAATGAGTGGAAATTAAGGTTATTGAGGTTAATAATAGCATAGGAGCAGAAAAACCTACAAATTCTGTGATTTTAGCTGTTTTTATGCTTTTTTAAAAAAAAATACAGATCCAAAACACAAAACCCAGAACCCAAAACACGGAAGGGTGGTTTTGGCAAAACCAATCCAGATCCAAAACACGAAGAAAGATCCAGATCCAAAACCAAAACACAAAAAGTGGCCGGTGCACACCCCTAATAAATATATATATATACACACATATGTATATATATATGTGTATATCTATATACATATAGATATACACACACACACACATATAATGTATGTATATTATATATAATATATATATATATACACACACACACACATATATACACGCATATATATATATATATATAAATGTAGGTATATATATATATACACATACATACACACATATATATTATATATATATATATATGTGTATATGTATATATATTATATATATATTTATTACACATATATAACATACAAATGAGATTACACCACCTCCTCTCATAGTCACTGTCAGACGCAGCACTGACAAAACCACTGTAATATAACCAGAGTTGGGGTGAGGAAGCTGCCTCCTTGTTTTTTAATTATGCTGCTGGCACTGTGGTGAAGTACAGCTAAATGTAATGATTCTGTGCTGTGTGTTGTTATTACGCTCTCTCTTACCTGCCGCCTGCCTTCTTCACAATGGCTGGCTGGGGGCCTGGGCGTCTATTAGATGGAGGCGGAGCCGTGAGTCGTTACTCTCTGCTCCGCAAAGGCCCATGGGAGGTGTGGCAGCGGCAGGGCATGCGCAGCACGCCCTCCCGCGGCCATCTTGGTTTCTCCTGTAGACAGAATGAGCTTCTAAGCTCATTCTGACTAAGGGCCGGGCGGATGCGGATCCCGGTCAAAAGTCACATGACCGGCCTGCCATCTGCTGCGCTTCCCGATCGGAGAGCTCCGATCATGGCAGCGCTCTGGGAGAGAGTGCGGGTAGCAGCGCCAGCACCGGGGTTGACTGACAGAGGTGGGAGGCTGGGAGCAGCGGCTAGCAGCGGTGGGGGGAGACAGACAGAGGCAGAACCCTGGAATGCCCCTAGCATTCTGAGTCGCCCCTACGCATTTGCTTATAAGGCCTATGTCTAGGGCGCACACATCACGTGGATTTGTTTTCTGCCAGTTTTTATATTTATCATCATTTCATGAATCATAATACTCCTATTAAACCTGCTGCATTTCAATACTGCAAACCCGTTCCAGTTTTCTCTCCTGCATCCACCCCGGGTTCAAAAAATAATCCAAACCTGACACTTACGCAGGAACAGGAAATACAATGATATATTATGCAGACCCTCCAACATGACCCCTTCCATTAGGTATAAAATGGAACAGCAATCATACATTGGATGGGAAGTCCAGGAGAAGAGCGTTTTGTACCTGATGGAAGGGGTCATGTTGGAGAGTCGGTATTATGTAAAGAGCCTGATACATCCTTTATTACCAGACACTATTACACGTATGACCAACCCATAGCTGGGACGTCTAGGAACACAAATAGTGGCTGCAGCATATTTCATTTCATTTCACACCCCTTGTAGATCTTTAGCAGAATAATGTCTCTTTCCTGTCACTATAAATGTGTGTTATTATGTATAAATGTGCCAGCACTGGGGCTATACCTGTACACAGGATGCTTTCCAGTAATGGTTAATCAATACCGATATCTTCAGCGATTATTTTCTATAACCCCAGTCTTGTTCTTTCTGTGTTTACCTCCCAGACATACAAACTCTATGCAGATGACACATTCAGCAATATCCCCCATCCCGCTGAGAGTGTATAAATGAGACCAGTTGTTCCTAGGTGGTGTCAATGAAGAGCGAGTGTTTAGTTCCTCCAATCAGGTCTCAGCACAGCTCCTGTGATGGCTGGTACTCAGTGTCATGTGTCTGAGGCTGAGCCAATGGAGGCAGCACAGCAGAAAGGACCTCCCCTGCGGTCCTGTCATTATAGGCGACATGACTGTGACATTAACCCTAGAAGAGCTGTTCTGGTCACACAATCAGAATTCAGGGTCTCCTTCCCTCAGGACATACCTGATAAGTGATAATAGTAAAACCAGTTTTATATAACCCAAATGTGCATTGGGCATAGAATTAGGTACATTAATAAGCGATGTGCCATTGATTCACATATAACCCTGAATTAGTACTAGTGACCTAAATCACTGATATGCGCACAGTATAATGTATGATCAGCTAATAAATCACACTCCGGATTGTAAAAGAAAGTCACAGATTTATTGATATCAGAAATAAACTGAAACAAGACCAGTACACAGAGGTAGTATAGAAATGTTTGCATTATACAATGTATAGGAGACATACTGTATTGTATTATACAATATATAGGAGACATACTGTATTGTGTTATACAACGTATAGAAGACATACTGTATTGTGTTATACAACATATAGAAGACATACTGTATTGTGTTATACAACATATAGAAGACATACTGTATTGTGTTATACAACGTATAGAAGACATACTGTATTGTGTTATACAACGTATAGAAGACATACTGTATTGTGTTATACAACGTATAGAAGATGCATTGCGTTATACAGTGTAATGTAGTTTATAGCAGTTATCCCAAAAGTTCCCCAGGCTGTTTCCTCTTTGGAACATTTTTTTTATGCGATTTAAAACCAAATGTACAATTCTGTATGGGATCTTTAAATGACTGAAGTGACTGAGAATGTGGAACTTGGCCATAATACCTGTACTCCGCAGATAGCCAGCCTAGTAACTGGCCCATTACTAGGAGGAAGACTGGCTGGTAATAGACTGCACATTTTAATAAAGGTAGGTCCAGCCAATCCTTATTAATCTGTCCTTTTTCTCTTTGGTGGAAAGAAGCCTTTGTTTATGCATAGATGTGATAACCTAACATTAGTAAATGGTACAATTATATGAAACAAGTAACAAAATGGTGCAATTTGCCTGAAATTAGTCCCATGTTCCATCAGTTAGGAAAAGTCATAGTATTGCTATAAGCCATGAAACAAAAAAAAGAAAGCCTGAAAAACTATTTTCCCACAATGAAGGTTCTAGATATCACAAACATACAGCTCCTGTTTTGGGTGAACTATTTGCTATAGCTAGTGAAACCGTGATTCTTTACAGCATAAAAACTAAAAAAAAAACCAAAACATTGGGCCTGATTCAGAGCCGGACGCAATTAGCGCTCGCTCGTCCAGAAAATAGGGGTGGCTATTCAAATGAACCGTTCGCTCTTTGCGGTCTGTTCACGCCTCTAGGTCTGAACGAGCGTACAAAACTTGCAGTCGTTTTTTAGGAAACTACGCCCCCTGGCCGCTCGCATCCTACGTCATGTCCGCTATTTATTAGATTAATCGAGTACATCGAACAGGGTATGAACTGCTCGCTATTCTTGTGGTTGGTTTTTGCTACCACAATTTTGCGAGCAGTTCTGGCTATAAAATAACCCAGTGACGTGGTCAATGACGCTGCTGTATTAATTATGCACACCCATAATACGCCCGTTTTGACCTTTAAGCACGCCTGCGTTCTGATCTCCACTCCCCGTTTTCAAGCACCTTCCCCTGTTACCACCCACATACGCCTCTTTCTGTCACTCAAATTAGCAGGCATTCGCTATTTTGCGAGCACATGAATTTAACGATCCGTACGCATGCGCAGTTGGGCAAACATCGCTCAGAGCGAACGAGCTGCCGCTTACGAGTGGCTCTGAATCAGGCCCATTGTGGCTGTAAATGTGGAGCTTTGCTTTTAATTTCTTTCAAAACATTTATTTCTTGGTCACCTCTAACATAAGCAGACCAGTATCTGGATCCTGGACACATCTCTGGAGCAGCTGCAGATAGGTGAGGTTTTCGTGACTGTTTGGGTCAAAAAACCCTTTAGTGTCATCGGAGGGATCGGAAAGAATCTGGTTCATCCCTTCATCAAAGTAGCCACGTGTATAGGCCACTTCCACAGGCACACGGTGACTGTGCACTGGGTCAATGATTCCACCGGTGGCAATCTGGGCTTCCAGCAGACGGATGCCATGATCTTTTACAATGAGGTCTTTTTGTATAGCCTGGAACAGGGAGATTTTCTGATTGGTGGTGGGGTCTGTGTAACCAGTCACAGCTTTCTCCGCAGAGAGTAGTTTTGAGTGGAGCTCTTTCCCAAACACACGAGCGGCTACTGCTTCATCCACAGTGAGCTTGGTATTTTTAATTGGGTCGATAATGAAGCCAGTGGCTGCCTGGGCTTCAAGTAAGACAAGTGCTGTCCCGGGTCTTAAAATATTCTTCAACATGGCATCATAGATGCTCATTTTCTCTTTCTTGGTGGAATCGGTCTTGGATGGTATAAGTACACCTGCAATGCAGCTGGTGCCCTCTAGATATCTCCTCACTGAGTCCATTTGTGTTACTTCACTTAAGGTCTTGGTTCCATGAGTTAGCTCTAGAAGAGTACTTTGGTCAATGATTTTGGATTGTATTAACTCAGAGGCTGAAACCTGCTTGCGCAAACCCTTAAACTTGAGGTTCCTGCTTTTTTCCTCAGTCTCTTTTATGATTGTTGTAATAACACTGAAGATTTCTTCCCAGGTTATAGCTTTGGATTCAAACTTCTCAAGAAGTTCCTTTCTTTTTTCATCTGTGACGTATTCGGTGTGAAGTAGCTCCCACAGAGAATGCATTTTGCCTTCTAATTTGAATTCCCCAATGTTGACCTGCACTTTGACGGATTTCAGGAATGTAGCGGTGTCTGCTTTTACAGCCAACGGAGGGTCCGTTTTGTGCAGCGATTGTTTTAGTATTGTAACAACCCCTTCGATGGATAAATAGTACTTTTGCAGCAGTCTGCGCCATTCGTCTTTGGTAATTGTTTTAGAATGGAGAATATCCCATAGTGAGGTATTTTGTCCTGTGAATTCATCACTGGAAATATCAACAGAAAATGCCTTTAGGGAATTTCTAACTGCATCTGGATATTCAAAATCTAATTGTCCTTGTGAAGAATGATGAATGGACACCTCCGTGTTGGCTTTCTCACCCTGCATAAGGATCTGTAGGACACTTTTCATGACATCTTCAAGGGCAAGCGTACCAGCTTCATAACTTTGAAGAAGTTCATTCTTTTTGTCACTCGTGATCTGTGAAGAGTTCAGTAGCTGCCACAGGGAAGTTTTGTGACCTTTGAGGTGACCGACATCAACTTCTACAGACTGGAAAAAGTTCTGGGTTTGAGCCCTCTTTTTTGCTTGCTCAGTTTCCTCAGGAACGGTCTGGCTGATGGTGGTGCTTCTCGTCTTCTCCAGTTGCTCGATTAGAGATACAATTCTGGTGGTGAGATTTTCTACACTTATAGAGCCTGATTTGTATTTGGTCATTAGTTCCTGCCTTTCTTTTTCCACGTCTGCCAGGTGGTGAGAGCTGAGAAGTTCCCAAAGAGAGATCTTTTGGCCTTGGTATTGCCCAATCTTGATATCTACAGTCTGCATCTGCAAGGTGTTCCTCATTGCCTGATCTATTTGGAAAAGAGGTGACCTAGAGTCTTTTACTTCTAACATGCAAAGTCCGGTGTCTGGATCCTGAATGCCCCTCTTGAGTAACTGCAGATAGGTTAAATTCTCATTAGTGTTAGGGTCAAAGAATCCCTTTGTGTCATCAGAGGGGTCAGAGAGGACTTGATTCATTTCTTCATCAAAGTAGCCACGTTTGTATGCGACCTCCACTGGGACACGGTGACTGCGCACTGGATCAATGATGCCGCCGGTAGCAATCTGGGCTTCCAGCAAACGAATGCCATGCTCTTTCACAATTAGACTTTTCTTCATTGCTTGAAAGAGAGAAATCTTTTCACCTGCATAAGGATCATTGTATCCTGTCACAGCGCGTTCGGCAGATAAAAGTTTAGCATGGAGTTCTTTCCCAATTACCCCAGCAGATACAGCCTCATCCACGGAGAGCTTTTTATTGTTGATCGGGTCAATGATAAACCCAGTTGCTGCTTGAGCCTCTAAGAGCACCAGTGCAGTACCCGGCCGTAAGACATGTTTCGACATCGCCTGGTAAATGCTCATTTTGTCTTTCTTTGATGGATCCTTTTTAGATGGAACAAACACACCAGATATACAGCCAGTGCCTTCCAGGTACCTTCTCACATTGTCCATCTGAGTGACCTCCTCCAGCGTTTTGCTGCCCTGAGCCAATTCACTGAGTGTTTTCTGGTCAATAATTTCAGAACTCAGTAGCTCTGTGGCTGTGACTTGTCTCCTGAGTCCTTTGAACTTTAACTTGCTTGATCTCTCTTCTGTCTCCTCTAATATGGTAATTATCATTTTAATAATGTCCTCAACAGTTAAAGTTCCTGCAATATATGCTAAGAGGATGTCCTTCCTTTTCTCTGAAGTGATGCTTTTAGAATGCAGGAGATCCCAGACAGATAACGTTTGACCTTTGAACTGACCCACAGAAATTTCAGTCATGGCAGCCTCTAATGATTTTTGTTTTACTTCATCGATGAAGATGGTCTCAACGGCAGAGGCTTCCCTGGAACTTCCAGTAATAATGCTGGTGCAAGCACTCATAATCTCTCTTACAGAACATTTATACGTCTGCAGTAGCTCATTTTTTTTACCCTCAGACAAACTCTCACTATGCAAAAGCTCCCAAACTGAAGCACTCTCCTGTTGGGTTTGCTTCGCTGAAAAGTCATTCGGAATTGCTTGCAGTGCTTTCTGCAATTGTTCTTCTGGAGGCCAACTTTCAGCCTCACCAGAAACCAATGATGCTTTCACCTCCTGTACAATTACCTCAGTCTTTGCGGTAATATGCTCTGATTTTTGAATCATAGATACAACTATGGTGACTATCTCTTCAATAGTTAGTGTTCCAGACTTAAATTTCTCCAACAATTCCTCCCTTTTATCATCAGGGATATACTTGGAATGTAGAAGGTCCCAGAGTGACATGGATTTTTCTTGGAAACTTCCTATAGAGATGTCTATTTTTACAGATTGGAAAGACCGCTCAACAGAACTAACTTCCTTGAGTGATGCACTTGCCTTTGCTGCTTCAGTTTCTGTAATGATTGTGATAATGATGGTTATCAGTTCTTCAATAGTAAGAGAGCCTGAACGGTATCTCTTCAAAAGTTCTTCTTGTTTTTCTACTGAAATGTAGTGAGAATAAAGAAGATCCCATACAGAAATATCTTTCCCTTGAAATTCACCAGCTGCAACCTGAACGGTTTTAGACTGAAGAACAGATTTGTGTTTTTGGTCTACCTGAGAAGCCTGTGTGCTGTCCTTCATTTCCAACATACATAAGCCTGAGTCCGGGTCTTGAATGCATCTCTGGAGCAGCTGCAGGTAGGTGAGGTTTTCGTGGGTATTTGGATCAAAGAATCCCTTTGTATCATCAGTAGGATCAGAGAGAACCTGGTTCATTTCTTCATCAAAGTAACCTCGTTTGTATGCTACTTCCACAGGTACGTGATGACTGTGCACTGGATCAATGATGCCACCAGTAGCAATCTGGGCTTCCAGAAGGCGGATCCCATGGTCCTTTACAATCAGGTCTTTTTTCATGGCCTGGAAGAGAGAAATTTTTCCACCGGTGTACGGGTCATTATAACCAGTAACTCCTCTTTCTGCTGACAGAAGTTTATCATAAATCTCATGCCCAATTAGTCCTGCGGCTAAAGCCTCTTCAACAGACAGTTTCTTATTCTGGATGGGATCAATCACAAATCCAGTAGCCGCTTGTGCTTCAAGAAGAATTAAAGCTGTTCCAGGTCTCAGTATATGTTTCAACATTGCATCATAAATAGTCAACTTTTCTCTTTGTGAAGGATCTTTCTTTGATGGGACAAACACACCTGCAATACAACTGGTTCCTTCCAGGTATCTCTTAACAGAATCCAACTGAGTGACCTCTTCTACTGTTCTGCTACCTTGGGTCAACTCATTCAGGGTGGTCTGGTCAATGATTTCAGACTGGAGCAGTTCAGTGGCTGTCACTTGCCGCCTAAGACCCTTGAACTTCAAATTGCGACTCTTTTCAGTCTCTTCAATAATTGTTATGAGAATTTTAAACAATTCTTCACTTGTCAATGTCCTTGATTTGTACTTTTCAAGTAGTTCTTGTCTCTTCTCCTCAGTTATATATTTGGAATGGAGAAGGAGCCAGACAGAGACATTTTGTCCCTTGAATTCTCCTACAGTGACCTCAGTGAGCTTAAGTTCCAATTCTTCTTGTATTTGTTCGTCAGTTTTTATTTCTGAGTCCTCAATTAATACTGTAATTACTTTCTTTAGTTTTTCAACAGTTACCTGGTGTTTGTTCAGCTGCTCTTTCCGTTTGTCCTCTGAAATATATTTAGAGTGGAGGATTTCCCAAAGAGTAACTTTTTGTTCTTGAAACTGAGCAGTTTTGATGCTGAGAGCAATGGCGTTTAAGGCTTTGTTGAATTCACCAGTATCAATATTTACATTTTCCTGTGGCTTGGTCACAGAGACTGTGCCAACCTCTACTTTCTCATTGGTGGCTTTATTCTCTTCAGTCTCCGTAATAATGACTGTAATGATTTTAATGACCTCTTCTAGATTCCAGATCCCTGAAGAATATTTCTGTAAGATCTCTTCCTTCTTACTCTCAGTAATGTACTCAGAGTGCAGAAGTTCCCACACGGAGAGATTTTGCCCCTGAAATTTGCCCTTAGTGATCTCAATGAATTTAGACTGCAGGAGATTTGTCTGTCTTTCTTCTGTAATTTCTTGGTTTAATTGACCCACGGTGGATTCATTGAGGATCAGATTAGTTTTTCTCTCTTCCCATTCTTCAATGGTTGTAATAATGATTTGGATCAGCTCTTCTATGGTAATCGTTCCTGATTTGTATTGTTTCAGGAGTAACTGTCTCTTTTCTTCCTCCTCTGTAAAATAACAAGAGTTTAGGAGTTCCCAAATGGAAATAGTCTGTCCTTTATATTGACCGACTGTAACTTGGACAGTACGTGTCTTCAAAGAGACTTCTATGGCCTTGTCTGCTGACAAAGCTTTCTTGTCTTTCATATCCAGCATGTACAATCCAGTATCTGGGTCCTGAATGCACCGATTCAGCAGCTGCAGGTATGTGAGATTCTCATGAGTATTAGGATCAAAGAATCCTTTTGTATCATCTGTGGGATCTGAAAGGATCTGATTCATCTTTTCATCAAAATAGCCACGTTTATAGGCAACTTCCACAGGGACATGATGGCTGTGTACTGGGTCAATGATGCCACCAGTGGCAATCTGGGCCTCGAGCAGACGAATGCCATGATCTTTTACAATCAGATCTTTCTGCATGGCTTGGAAGAGAGAGATTTTGTCTCCGGTGTATGGATCAATGTAGCCAGTTAATGCTCTCTCTGCAGACAGGAGCTTTGTATGAAGCTCTTGGCCAATTACACCAGCAGCTGCAGCTTCATCAACAGAAAGTTTCTTATTATTCACTGGATCAATGATAAATCCAGTGGCTGCCTGAGCTTCCAGGAGAACCAGTGCTGTCCCGGGTCTAAGGATGTTCTTTAGCATTGCATTATATATGCTCATCTTATCTTTCTTTGAAGGATCTTTGAGTGTTGGGACAAGGACTCCTGCAATACAGCTGGTTCCTTCCAAGTATCTCTTTACATTGCCCATCTGAGTTACTTCTTCCACAGTTTTTGTCCCCCGAGCCAGCTCTGTCATTGTTTTCTGGTCAATGATTTCAGATGTGAGCAGTTCGGTTGCTGTAACTTGTCTCCTGAGGCCTTTAAATTTCAACTTTTTGCTGCGCTCTTCTGTCTCCTCTATAATAGTGGTGATAATTTTGATGAGTTCATCTATACTGATTGTCCCCGATTTCAGTTTCTCTAGTAGCTCCCTCCTTTTCTCTTCTGAAATGTATTTGGAGTTCAGTAGATGCCACACAGAATGTTTCTGACCCTTCAACTCGCCTATAGTTACTTCAATCTGGACAGTCTGCAGAGAATGATATACTTCCTCCGTCAAATTATATTCTGTTCCTAGAAGATTTTTGATGTTTTTGTGCTCAGTCTCTTCAATAGACTGTACAACCAACCCAATTATATCTTGGACAGTTAACTTGTAATTCCCAAGCAGTTCTTGCCTTTTCTCCTCTTGAATGTATCTGGAGTGAAGAAGATCCCACACGGAAACCTCCTGTCCAGCATACTGTCCATTCCTGATGTCAATGTTTATACTTTGCAGGGCCTTTTTAATTTCATCATCTTGCACAGAACGGTCAACTTCCACTGGTTGTTTTACTGTTACTGCCACATCTTGCTGGATTTTCTCAGCCTTTTTACTCTCATGCTCAGTGATGATTGTAATGAGAATTGTAATAATTTCTTGCACAGTTATGGTCCCAGATTTTATGTTTTGTAATAATTCTTTCCTTTTCTCTTCAGAGATATAATGAGAGTTTAGGAGCTCCCACAATGAGGCCTTCTGTCCTTTGAAGTCACCTACAGATACCTCAGTGTTTTCTGATTGGAGCAATGTCTGAACTTGTGTATCTTGATCAGTACTGTCCGTCATATCCACTTGGGGTGATGATCCCTCTGTTTCATGAATGATTTTGGTGACTACTGTAATAAGTTCATTGATGGATAAAGTGCCAGTTTTATACTTTTTCAGCAGCTCCTCTCTTTTTTCTACAGAAATATAAACAGAATTCAGAAGTTCCCAGACCGTAACCTCTTTGCCTTGTAAGTGACCCTGTGTGATCTGAACAGTTTTTGACTCAAGAATAGTTTCTATCCCTATTTGGGAGGAAGGTAACTTGTTTACATTCACTTCCAACATGCATAGGCCTGTGTCCGGGTCTTGAATGCTTCTCTGGAGCAGCTGCAGGTAGGTGAGGTTCTCGTGGGTATTTGGGTCAAAGAATCCCTTTGTATCATCAGTAGGATCAGAGAGAACCTGGTTCATTTCTTCATCAAAGTAACCTCGTTTGTATGCTACTTCCACAGGGACACGGTGACTGTGCACTGGATCAATGATGCCACCAGTAGCAATCTGGGCTTCCAGAAGGCGGATCCCATGGTCCTTTACAATCAGGTCTTTTTTCATGGCCTGGAAGAGAGAAATTTTTCTGCCCGTGTACGGGTCATTATAGCCAGTAACTCCTCTTTCTGCTGACAGAAGTTTATCATAAATCTCATACCCAATTAGTCCTGCGGATAAAGCCTCTTCAACAGACAGTTTCTTATTCTGGATGGGATCAATCACAAATCCAGTAGCCGCTTGTGCTTCAAGAAGAATTAAAGCTGTTCCAGGTCTCAGTATATGTTTCAACATTGCATCATAAATGGTCAACTTTTCTCTTTGTGAAGAATCTTTCTTTGATGGGACAAACACACCTGCAATACAACTGGTTCCTTCCAGGTATCTCTTAACAGAATCCAACTGACTGACCTCATCTACTGTTCTGCTACCTTGGGTCAACTCATTCAGGGTGGTCTGGTCAATGATTTCAGACTGGAGCAGTTCAGTGGCTGTTACTTGCCGCCTAAGACCCTTGAACTTCAAACTGCGACTCTTTTCAGTCTCTTCGATAATTGTAATGATGATTGTTAAGAGCGCTTCTTTTGTTAAGGTCCCTGATTTGTACTTTTCAATTAGTTCTTTTCTCTTCTCCTCAGTAATATACTTGGAATGGAGAAGGAACCAGACAGAGACATGTTGTCCTTTGAATTCTCCGACAGTGACCTCAGTGAGCTTAAGTTCCAATTCTCCTTGTATCTGCTTATCAGATTCTATTTCTGAGTCCTCAATAAATTTTAAAATAGTTTGTTTCAGTTTTTCAACAGTGGCCTGGTGTTTGATTAGCTGGGTATTTCTTGTGTCCTCCGAAACATATTTAGAGTTGAGGATTTCCCAAAGAGATACCCTCATACCTTGAAATTCTTCAGATTCATCTTGTACAGTGAAAACACTTAAGGCATTATGGAGTTCCTCATCATCTGTCACATGTTCCTGTGACTTGGGCAAAGAAAATGTGCCATCAACCTCTACTTTCTCAATGATATCTGTATTTTCTTCAGTCTCCGTAATAATGATTGTAATGATTCTAATGACCTCTTCTAGATTCCAGATCCCTGAAGAATATTTCTGCAAGATCTCTTCCTTCTTACTCTCAGTAATATACTCAGAGTGCAGAAGTTCCCACACGGAGAGATTTTGCCCCTGAAATTTGCCCTTAGTGATCTCAATGAATTTAGACTGCAGGAGATTTGTCTGTCTTTCTTCTGTAATTTCTTGGTTTAATTGACCCACGGTGGATTCATTGAGGATCAGATTAGTTTTTCTCTCTTCCCATTCTTCAATGGTTGTAATAATGATTTGGATCAGCTCTTCTATGGTAATCGTTCCTGATTTGTATTGTTTCAGGAGTAACTGTCTCTTTTCTTCCTCCTCTGTAAAATAACGAGAGTTTAGGAGTTCCCAAATGGAAATAGTCTGTCCTTTATATTGACCGACTGTAACTTGGACAGTACGTGTCTTCAAAGAGATGTCTATGGCCTTGTCTGCTGACAAAGCTTTCTTGTCTTTCATATCCAGCATGTACAGTCCAGTATCTGGGACCCGAATGCACCGATTCAGCAACTGCAGGTATGTAAGATTCTCATGAGTATTAGGATCAAAGAATCCTTTTGTATCATCTGTGGGATCTGAAAGGATCTGATTCATCTCTTCATCGAAGTAGCCACGTTTATAGGCAACTTCCACAGGGACACGGTGGCTGTGTACTGGGTCAATGATGCCGCCAGTGGCAATCTGGGCCTCAAGTAGACGAATGCCATGATCTTTTACAATCAGATCTTTCTGCATGGCTTGGAAAAGGGAGATTTTGTCTCCGGTGTATGGGTCAATGTAGCCAGTTACTGCTCTCTCTGCAGACAGGAGCTTTCTTTGAAGCTCTTGGCCAATTATGCCAATCGATACAGCTTCATTTACAGATAGTTTCTCATTTGTCAGTGGGTCAATGATAAATCCAGTGGCTGCCTGAGCTTCCAGGAGAATCAGTGCCGTCCCGGGTCTAAGGATGTTCTTTAGCATTGCATTATATATGCTCATCTTGTCTTTCTTTGAAGGATCTTTGAGAGATGGGACAAGTACTCCTGCAATACAGCTGGTTCCTTCCAAGTATCTCTTTACATTGTCCATCTGAGTTACTTCTTCCACAGTTTTTGTCCCCTGAGCCAGCTCTGTCATTGTTTTCTGGTCAATGATTTCAGATGTGAGCAGTTCGGTTGCTGTAATTTGTCTCCTGAGGCCTTTAAATTTCAACTTTTTGCTGCGCTCTTCTGTCTCCTCTATAATAGTGGTGATAATTTTGATAAGTTCATCTATACTGATTGTCCCCGATTTTAATTTCTCTAGTAGCTCCCTCCTTTTCTCTTCTGAAATGTATTTGGAGTTCAGTAGATGCCACACAGAATGTTTCTGACCCTTCAACTCGCCTAGAATTACTTCAATCTGGGCAGTCTGCAGAGAATGATATACTTCCTCTGTCAAATTATATTCTGTTTTTAATGTAGATTTGTTGCTCCTCTGTTTAATCTCTTTTACTGACTTTAAAACCAGCTCCATGATGCCTTGGACAGTTAACCTGTAATCTCCTAACAAGTCTTGTTTTATTGTGTCAGGGATGTATTTAGACTGAAGAAGATCCCATACAGACACATCCTGTCCTGCATAGTCCCCTTTCCTAACGTGAAGGTTTATACTCTGCAGGGCCTTTTGAATTTCATCGTTGTTTACAGACTGATCAGATTCGGCCGCCTGTTCTGTTGTTACAGCCACACTTTGTGAGACCGTTTCAGTCCCCTTAGCCTCAGCCTCAGCGATGACCATTGTGACATATGTAATAATTTCTTGCATGGTCAGAGTCCCAGATTTCACTTTTTCTAATATTTCTTTCCTTTTCTCTTCTGAGAAATAACGGGAACTCAGGAGCTCCCACAATGATAAACTTTGTCCTTTGAAGTCGCCCACAGACACTTCCACCTTTTCTACTTGGAGTGACTTCTGAACATTGGAATCTTGACTATCTGAGACTGCTGCATCCACTTCGGATACATTTCTTTCTGTTTCAGTCATGACCTTGATAATTATAGTTATTATTTCTTCAACAGACAATGTACCAGACTCATATTGTTTCACCAGCTCCTCTCTTTTCTCTACAGAAATATACTTAGAGTTAATAAGTTCCCAGATGGAAACATTCTGTCCTTTGAACTCCCCGGTAGTGACCTGAATCATTCTGGATTGTAATTTGTTTTGGATCTGTGAAAGGGAGAACTTCTGGTCTTTTAGTTCCAGCAGATATAATCCAGAATCTGGGTCTTGGATGCATCTCTGGAGCAGCTGCAGGTAGGTGAGGTTTTCATGGGTATTTGGATCAAAGAATCCTTTAGTGTCATCAGTAGGGTCTGAAAGACTCAGGTTCATTTCTTCATCAAAGTAACCCCGTTTGTAAGCCACTTCCACAGGGACACGATGGCTATGCACTGGGTCAATGATGCCACCAGTGGCAATTTGAGCTTCCAATAAACGAATGCCATGCTCCCTGACAATTAAATCTTTCTGCATAGCTTGGAACAAGGAGATTTTCTCATCAGTATATGGGTCGGTGTAGCCCGTAACACCTTTCTCTGCAGATAAAAGTTTTTCATAAATCTCATATCCAATCAGTCCAGCAGTTAAAGCTTCATCGACTGAATGTTTTCTGTTTTTTATGGGATCAATGACAAATCCAGTAGCTGCCTGAGCTTCTAGCAGGATAAGAGCAGTGCCTGGTCTTAGCAGTCTCCTTAGCATGGCATCATAGATGTTCATTGTCTCTTTTTTGGTGGGATCATGTTTTGAAGGGATGAGGAGCCCAGCAATGCAACTGGTTCCTTCAAGATATCTCTTAACCGAATCTGTTTTAGAAATATCACTCACAGTCTGTTTCTCCTGCTTTAAACCATCAAGAGTTTCTTTGTTTATAATTCCGGAATCAAAAAGTTCTGCTGCAGTGACCTGTTTCCTTAATCCCTGGAACCAGATATCAGTCTGACCCTTATACTTTTCTTCAATTATTGAAAGGATCACAGTTATTATCTCTTTAAGTGTTGATGAGGTCTTTGTTTTGTATTTCTTAATGAGGTCCTTTCGCATTTCTTCAGAGATGTAAGTAGAACACAAAAGATCCCACAGGGAAACGTCCTGTCCCTTGAACCTGCCTTCATTCATCTTCACCATAGTGGATGTCAGAAGGTACTTAGTTGGTTCATCAATGTAGAAGTAGTCATCACGTTTTTCAGCCACTTGAAGTAAATACTGTCCAGTTTTAGGATCTTTGACACATCTTTCCAACAAACTTTTGTATGTTATTCTTTCATGAGTGTTAGGGTCCACAAATCCTTTCTTTTCATTAACAGCATCTGAGATCATAATGTAAAGATCTTCATCCAAATAATCTCTCCTGTAAGCCACTTGAAGAGGAAGTCTATGACCATGAACGGGATCGACAACCCCTCCAGTAGCCAGTTGGGCATCCAACAGAGCGATTCCTCGCTCTTTGGCTATGAGACCTTTCTTGATGGCTTGGAAAATTGAGATTTTGTCACCAGATTCAGGATCTGTAAATCCACTTACTGCTTTTTCGGCTATTTCAAGTTGTTCCTGAACATCGCTGCTAACCACTCCTGCGGACAATCCTTCGGTGATGGAGAAGGTCTGATTTTTTGAGGGGTCTATAAGAAATCCAGTGGCAACTTGGGCCTCCAGAAGTTTCACACCAATGTCTCTGGGTAGAATGTTTCTCTTCATAGCTTCATAAATACTGAGGATCTCATTGTTTGGTAAGGATATGACTCCAGCTATACAGCTTGTTCCTTCCAAGTATCTCTTAATGGACTCCATTTGGGAAACAGTTTCAACAGATTGCTTGCCTTTTTTCAGGTCATCCATGGTCTTTTTGTCAATTATGTCCACATTGTACAAGTCAGTGGCACTCACTTCTCCTCGAATTCCCTTGAACTTCAAGCTACTACTTTTGGTCTCATATTCTTCTATAAGTGTGGTGAGGTTAGATATGAGTTGTTCTATGGTAAACACTCCCATTGTATAGAGTTTAACCAACTCTCTCCTTTTTAGGTCTGTGACATAATGAGAAGTCAGGATCTCCCAGATTGTTACTGTCTGATTGGTGAACTTTCCAAACTGCATCCTTATGTTTCTTGATTTCAAGTCAGATTTCATTTGGTCAGTAATATAGAAATAATTATCTCCCTTTTTCACAACCTGTAGCAGATACAACCCGGTTTCAGGGTCCTGGATGCATCTTTCCACAAGTTGTAGATATGTGAGGTTCTCATGGGTGTTGGGGTCAAAGAAGCCTTTAGTATCATCACTGGGATCTGAGAGGATTCTGTTCATCTCTTCATTAAAGTATCCACGCTTATAGGCAACCTCTACCGGGACTCTATGGCTATGCACTGGGTCAATAATACCACCGGTAGCAATCTGGGCTTCCAGCAGCCGGATTCCATGGCATTCAACAATGAGGTTCTTTTGCATGGCTTGGAAGAGGGAAATCTTTTCCCCATTATATGGGTCAGTGTATCCTGTCACTGCTTGCTCTGCAGAGAGCAGTTTAGCATGTATGTCAAGTCCTATTAGTCCACCAGCCAGTGCTTCATCCACCGAAAGATTCTCATTCTTAACAGGATCCACAATAAACCCTGTGGCTGCCTGAGCTTCTAAGAGAACCAAAGCCGTTCCAGGTCTCAGAATGCGTTTGAGCATTGCCTCGTAAATGCTCATCTTAGTGTTGGTGGACTGAAGGAGAATTCCTGCAATGCAGTTTGTACCTTGCAGGTAACGCTTTACGTTGTGCATTTCTGTCACCTCTACTATTGTTTTCTTTCCCAGATTAAGCTCGTGAAGGGTTTGCTTGTCTATGACCTCTGACTTGAAAAGGTCACTTGCAGACACCTGCTTCCGAAGGCCTTTAAACTTTATTTTTGTGCTGCTTGCTTCGGCCTCCTCAATGAATAGGGTGGCTGTTTTTATAACCTCCTGCAGAACTTCAGAACTACTGTTTTTGTATTTAAGAATGAGTTCTTTCTGTTTATCGACACTTATGTACTCAGAGTTCAGAAGTTCCCAAACAGACACGGTTTGGCCTTTAAACTTTCCAGTGTTGATATTAACTGTGACTGATTTTAAAACATCGGTGAGGTGGCCTTCAGCATAAAAGGCAGCACTTTCTGAGAGAGACAGAAGCGCAGAGCCCGTATCCGGGTCAGTGTAGCATTTTTCTTTTAGCTGCTGATAGCTCAGTTTTTCTTTCGTGTTTGGATCAAAGTAGATTTTCAGCTCATTTGTTTGTTTGGCTATTTGTTCATCTAGAAACCCCAACTTGTAAGCCAGCTGCAATGGGACATAATGACAATGCAGAGGATCAATAATTCCACCACTTGCCAATTGGGCTTGGAGCAGGGGAATTCCTTCTTTTTGAGGAATAAGTTCTTTATGGATTGCCTGTCCCAGAGATATATTGTTTCCAGTGTAGGGATCATGGTATCCGGTCACTGCACTTTCAGCAATCAGGAGTTTTTCATGAAGTTCAGGTCCTATCACACCAGCCTTCACGGCTCCGTCCACTGTGTAATTTTCATTCTTTATTGGGTCAATTATAAATCCGGTTGCAGCCTGGGCTTCCAGAAGCATTAAGCCATTAGCAGGCAAGATTAAATTCTTTTTCATTGCTTGATAAATACTCAGTTTTTCCTTTGTTGATGGCAGAAAAACTCCAGTGATGTTGCCGGTGCCCTGGAGACATTTTTTTACATTTTCCAGCTGTGAAACTTCCTCAATGGAGATAAGGCCCTGTACAAGTTCATCAAATGTTTTCTGTGTAATAATACCCAAATCTAGAAGCCACACGACTGGCACTTTTCCTCTCAGTCCCTGAAAACTAATATGAGTTGTCTTCTTGATTTCGTTGTTCTTGACTATTTGCACAATTTCTGTGATCAGCACTTCCAGCGTCACTTTCTTTGACTTATATTTTTCCAGAATATCATATCGCTGTTCTTCCGTGAAGAATCCAGAATGAATCAGGTCCCAAACTGTAGTGTTTCGTTCTTCAATCCTGGTGTTCTTGAATGTTTGCCGTACCTCCTCATCAGAGTAAATTTCTTGTACTGGAACTTCGGCATAATCTTGTGGCAATGGGAGCAAATAAATGCCGGTAGATTCATCTTTTTGTGAGCGACTGATGAGTTCTGAATAAGTCACCTTTTCTTTGGTGTTTGGGACATAGAAGGACTTTGCGTCATCTGTAGGGTGAGAAAGACTTTCAAGCACTTCCTCGTTAAGATAACCATACTTCTTGGCAACAGAATCTGGTAGATGGATGCTGTGTATTGGATCAATAACTCCCCCAGTGGCTAGTTGGGCATCCAAGAGGAGTTTGGCATGTTTTTCTTCAACAAGGCCTTTCTTCATGGCTTGATAGAGTGAAATTTTCTTTCCTGAAAATGGATCCTGGTAACCTGTTACAGCTTCCTCTGCAGAAACAAGTCTATCATATATCTGTGGGTCAATGACTGCTGCTTTGAGAGCCTCATTCACAGACAGTTTCTGGTTGTTCTCTGGGTGTATTATGTGTCCGGTAGCAGCCTGGGCTTCTAATAATGGCAGGACGGTGCTAGGCAGCAAGATGTTCTTCTTGGTTGCTTCGTAAAAACTGATCCTTTGGTTGGATGGCTGAATGAGGATTCCGCCAAGCACACCAGACCCATGCAAGTACCTCTGAGCTGTCTCCATCTTAAATACATCCTCTGCTTTTAATTTTCCCTCTATGACTTGTTCAAATACCTCTTTATCAATTATCTCATACTCCAGCAAATCGTAAATGTTTACCTGTCCTCTCAAGGCAGGGATGCGAATCTCTGTCCACTTTTTCATTTCCTCCTCAATCAGTGTGAAGATTTGTTCCAATGTCAGCTTCTTCAGTCTGTACTGCTCTAGAAGTTCTCTCCTCCTCCACTCATTGAAGTACTCAGAGTTAATGAGAACCCAAGCTGAAACCGTTTGCCCCCTGAATCTTCCATATCTAACATAAATCTCCAGGTTTCTGAAAGAATCCTTGATGTGGTTATTGATGTTGAACCGCTGCTGTGTACTGATGAGGGGAAGAAGGCAGAGTTTGGTTGATGGTTCTGAGATACATTTCTCCTTCAGCTGTAGGTAGGTGAGGTTTTCATTGGTGTTAGGATCAAAGAACCCTTTAGTGTCATCACTTGGATCTGAGAGTATAACATTCATTTTCTTGTCAAAATACCCTCGTTTGTAAGCAACTTCAACAGGAATTCTATGGCTATTTATTGGATCAATGATTCCCCCAGTGGCAATCTGGGCTTCTAGAAGTCGAATGCCATGTTCTTTCACAATCAAGTCTTTGCTCATGGCCTGGAAGAGAGAAATTATTTCTTCTGTATACGGATCTTTATAGCCAGTGACTGATTTTTCTGCTGACAAAAGTTTTTCATAGAACTCTGGTCCAATTATGTTTGACTTCAGAGCCTCGTCAACTGAATATTTTTTGTTTTTCACTGGGTCAATAATAAAGCCTGTTGCTGCTTGAGCTTCAAGTAGAATTAAGGATGTTCCAGGTCTTAGAAAGCCTTTTCTCTTAGCTTGGTAGATGCTCATCTTTTCTTGGGTATCTGTCAGGATCAATCCACCAATGCTTCCAGTGCCTTGCAGGAATTTCTTGACTGTATCAATATTGACCACATCCTTTGCTGATGCTTCACCTTGTTGCAACTTCTCAAACAATTCCTTGTCAATAATTTCAGAGTCCAGCAACTGTCCAGGAGTAACAGATTCTCTTAGGCCCTCAAATGTGATTTTGGTGGAGGACACCAGTTGCTTAATTGTCGCTTCAACTTGGCTAGAAAACTCTTCCACTGAAAGGCTTCCTGATTTATACTGTTTAAATAGGGACTCTCTCAGCTCAATAGTGAAATATTCTGAGAAGAGAAGTTGCCACAGGGAAACAAGTTGTCCTTTGAATTTTCCATAAGTCAGTGTAAGTTTTGTTTCATCTAATGTCACCTTGGTCTTGAAATCTACAAATGAATGTGGTGCTTTGAGTGCATCCTGGGTATTGTCAAACACAGGGATCAGGTAGAGACCTGTATGGGAATCAACAAGGCATCTCTCCAGCAATTGTCCATAGGTAAGGTTCTCTTTAGAGTTTGGATCAAAAAATCCCTTTATGTCTTCTGTTGGATTGAGCAAACTCTTATTAATTTCCTGGTCAAAACAGCCACGTGTGTAAGCCACCTCCTCTGGGACTCGATGTCTCATTGATGGGTCAATGATTCCACCAGTAGCAAGTTGGACATCCAGAAGACGAATGCCATGATCTTTCATAACAAATCCCCTTTTCATGGCTTGAAACAGAGAAAGTGTTTCTCCAGACAAAGGATCTCTGTAGCCCGTGGCTGCTTTCTGCGCAGACAGAAGTTTTTCATAAAACTCTGGTCCAATCAAGCCATTTTTCACAGCATCATCCACAGAGAATTTCAAGTTCTTTATGGGGTCTAGCAAATATCCAGTGGCAGCCTGTGCTTCCAAGAGAGTGATGGAAGTTCCTGGCATAAGAAAATGTTCTTTCATTGCTTGGTAGATGGTCTTTCTCTCGTTGGTAGACACTACAGCCACTCCAGCAATGCACCCAGTTCCCTGAAGATACCGCCTCACCTTCTCCTGTTCAGCAACATCTTGTACAGAGATATTTCCCCGCTGTAAGTTTTCATAAGTCGTTTTATCAATGATCAGTGAGTCCAGCAGCTCATCACTTGTAACTTTTCCTCTTAAGCCATGGAAAGTGAGTTCCAAGGGGAAAAAGGAAAGTTTTGAGTCAGGATCAATTGTACAACGTTTTCTCAACTCTTGGTAAGTGACCAAGTTATTAGTGTTTGGATCCAGGAACCCACCAACATCATTATCAGGGTCAGATATTATATTTGCAGTGCCTTCATCAAGCAAGCCACGTTTGTAGGCAACTTCCAATGGAACGTGGAAACTGTGAACAGGATCAATAATGCCTCCTGTTGCAATTTGTACTTCTAGCAGATTAACACCCAAGTTCTTGTCAATAAGTTCCTTCTTGATTGCTTGGAAAAGGGAAATCTTTTCTCCAGTGTATGGGTCTTTAAATCCTGTCACTGCTCTTTCTGCAGTGAGCAGTTTCTCTTTGAGTTCAAGTCCCACCAGTCCTTCCTGAATAGCTTCAGTGACCGAGAACGTCTTGTTACTCACTGGATCAATAATGAAACCAGAGGCAGCCTGAGCTTCCAAAAGAGCAACTGCAAAGTCTGATGGAAGGAAGTTCTTTTTCATAGCCTCATATATACTAATTTTCTTATTGGTGCTCTTTATGTACACACCACCGACGCTTGCCACTCCATGTAGGTATTGCTGGACCTCTTGAAGTTCTCCCACCTTCTGGGTGGTCTGTTTGCCTTGCATGATTTCATCAAATTGTACCTGGCTAATGATGTTGGCCTTGAGTATTTGTTCGAGTGTTACTGTGTTCCTCAGTCCTTGCAGTGTCTCCTGTAGAGGGAGCAGTAGTGATCCACTGTCAGAATCTTTGGTGCATTTGGACAATAGTTCCTGGTAAGTGGATTTCTCCTTTGTGTTGGGATCAAGATAGCACTTGGAAAACTCAGAAACTTCAGTAAGCGTTTTAAGCATATGTTCATCTATGAAGTTAAGCTTCAAGGCCTCGGGCAAAGGCACACGGTGTCCATTTACATGGTCAATAATGCCACCGGTGGCCACTTGAGCCTCCAGGAAACGCACAACATCATTTTTGGCCACCAGACCTCTTTTAAATGCTTGAAACAAAGATAATGTTTCCTCTTTGTCTTTATACCCCGTTACTGCATTGCTTGCAAAGATGAGTTTCTCTCGATACTCTGGGCCGACAGCTCCCTGTTGGATGGCTGCCTCTACAGATAGATTTTGATTATTTGTCGGATTGATGATGTAGCCAGTGGCAGCCTGGGCTTCCAGCAGAGCTGTGGCTACTCTCTCAGACACAAGTTTTTTCTGTAGAGCTTGGTAGATCCCGACTTTCTCCTTTGTATGAGCCACTAAAAAGCCACCGATGCAGGGAGAGGCTTTGATAGGCTCGATCGCTGGCGAGGTCTCATGATGGCCAATGGCTCCATTAATGTGAGAGGTCTCGTGGTGGCTCCTGGACTGAACCGTATGTTTGGATATGTGATGGCTCTGAGAACTGACGGTGTGCGAGCTGTGCGTGACAGTGTGTGAGGAATGATGGCTTTGGAAACTCTGAATCTCCACTTTGCCCGTCGAGTGTTTCACTGTGTGAGTAGTTTTCTTCTCCATGGCTGTGGCTGGCTGAGTAGAGGAGCGTTTCTTCTCAGGTATTCCGTGGTTGCCTCAATCACTGTGGAAAGAACAGAGGTAAAAGTTATATTCATGACTGACATTTGTGCAGTCATCATCAAGCATTCTGCTCCTGTATCCTCGAAGGCTATGTGCACATGGCATTTACTATGCCTCCGTGGTCTGCTCAGCCTGAGCAACTTCCAGCTGAGAGAACACGACATAGAATATAGATTATTGATCGGCTGCACGCAGCTCATACGAGGGCTCATGAGTTGGACAGATTTCTGCACTAAACTCATGTAGGAAAAACGTATGTTAAAAAAAGTGCACCACATAATAAACAGCGCACTAACGTTTATTTGGCGAGTGGACACATCTCTATATGGAGCATTCGCTGCGCTTTTGCAGTGCAGACTCAGTTATTTCTATAGAAGACAACTAAGAAGAGACCCCTCTCACCCCATGGGCAAAAGTTATTGCTGCTATAATAATCTTGATAAACAGGCGGGGTATTATAAAAATATATAATGTGACTTGTAGAAGTTCTCAGAACACAGCGTTACATTTCGTAAGTAGTTTTATTCGAAAAGTAAAGATTTCTGAGTAGAGATGCTGCACTTTAGAGCACACGCATGGCCTATACAAGGCAGGAGCAGCCGATATTCAGCCTGGATAGGTGACGGGTACACTGTATATGCTGCGATAAGGCAGCCTGACCACTGGGTGGCGCAGGAAGTACACGCGTATAACGCCGGCCTAAAACCAGTGTGAAAAGGTCTCTAATGCACCTCCTAACTGTGTCGGTTTGGGCAGGACTGTCACGATTTGAAGAGACTGAAGTTTGTGATTGCACTTAGACGCTGTAAGGCGATAAGTGTAGGGGTGTTTGTAATCAATGACCTTTTTATGGCACAGAAGAATATTTTTTCTTAAAGACACAAGAAATATTGTCTTCCACAAGCACAATAAGGTCAGTTCTACCTATGATAATGATGAGGACTATGGAACCAAGGCCCTCATTCAGAGCCGCTAGCAAAAAGCGAGTGCTCGCTCTGAATGAGGGCGGCCGCTTTTGTTTAGAAAGGCGGCCTCCTGGCCGCTCGCTAAGCTGTGGGTTACCACCCATAGCTTTAGCGAGGGACCAGGTGATGGTCGAGACCATCGCAACCATCGGGGCTTGCGACGAGACCCTTGCAGTAGGGTCTCGTCTACCGCAAGCCCCAGGTAGCTTCCTGCTCTAACAGAGCAGGAGGCTCCCTACTGACATCACTGGTGATGTCAGTGGGGCCGCCCCCAAACGGCAGGCGTTCCTTCGGGAATGCCTCCGTTTGTCCAGCCACCCCACCACCCCACCTATAAAACGGGGCGAGCTGTCGATCAACATCGACAGCTGCCCCTTTTGTAGAGAGCCCTGGAGCGAGATAATTTTTTTGCGCAGTGCCCCACCATCGACCCACTTGCGAGCGCATAGGCCCAAAGCAGTTAGTAAGATCTATTTGTTGATGAAAACACACTCGAGGGCCTATTCATCAAACAATAAATGGCCCGGTAACCATGCTAGTTTCCGCATATTTAAGTTACCGGGCCATTCATCATTAGGGGTCCGATAGGACCCCCCCGGTATTCAGCAAACTCCGAAAACTGAAAGTTTTCTGCGTTTGCTGCCAAGAACAAGCGCCATCTGCAGACGGCGCTTGTTCTCGGATCCCCAAACCTTCCTATGGGAGGAGTTCAGGGGTTGTGAAAAGGGATCCGAGGGGATCCCTCTGCCTCCGCCGCCTCCCCATTCCCTCCCGGCGGCTTTGCGCATGCGTGACCCGAAGTCATGCATGCGTAGCCAGGACGACGGGGAGCAGGTAAGTAACGCAGCTACAGAAGTAGCTGCGATGCTTTCCATGGGGACAACTGCTTTTGGGAGCATGAAGCAGCGCCTCATCGGGTACCTCTGGGTACTGATCACTTCTGTTTCGTTCATAAAAATCATCTAGTGTGTATTTGGCTGTATTCTGTGATCTCCGACCACCTATAATCCACCAGTTATTATTATTCCCAGACCAACGCTTTACTGTATTCATAAATGGCACAATATTATTTATTAGAATATTTCTAGCTTTTTCGATGCTTTAACGACCCCTGTTCTTAATGATGGGCTTCATTCAGAGCCGCTCGTAAGCGGCCGCTCGTTCGTTCTGACCGATGTTCGCACATCTACGCATGCGTACAGATTGTAATACGCATGCGCGAACCAGTCAGTGCGGCCGAAAATCGTTTGTTCGCTATATAGCGAATGCCTGCTACTTTGAGTGACAGAAGAGGCGTATGTGGGTGGTAACAGGGGAAGGTGCTTGAAAACGGGGGAGTGGAATTGTGAACGCAGGCGTGCTTAAAGGTCAAAACGGGCGTTTTATGGGTGTGCATAATTAATACAGCAGCGTCATTGACCACGTCACTTGTTTTTTTTTAACTCAGATCTGCTCGCAAAATAGCGGTTGAAAAAACCAAGCACAAGAATAGCGAGCAGTTCATACGCTGTACGATGTACTCGATTAATCTAATAAATAGCGGACATGACGTATGGTGCGAGCGGCCAGGGGGCGTATTTTTCAAAATTACAACCGCAAGTTTTGCTCACTCGTTCAGACTTAGAGGCGTGAACAGACCGCAAAGTGCGAACGGTTCATTTGAATAGCCACCCCTTTTTATAAAACGAACGACCGCAAATAGCGAGCGGCTCTGAATGAGGGCCGATATCTTCTGCTGTAAATGTGAAACGTCTGATCGGTTGCTGCCGTTACTTCCTAACAGGAGCGGTGTTCCGCCCTGTTCCTCAGAACAGCATGAAGTCACCACAGAGCGCGTCCACCAGCCGGTGACATCATTTCGTCATAGACTCCTGGCAATTAGAGGGTTATTTTCTGAGATGAATGCAGGTGACACATACAGATATGGGAACTGTCCTAACCTGCCCACATTCCGTCTCTGCGATCAGAATTAGGTAACAATAAGCTGACGTCGATGATCTCAGCGCAGATCATGCCAAGCGTTGCCCAATGTAAGCTAATAACGACTGCGCTGTAAGTCGGCAGGATGATGCCGCCTTAAAAGGAAAATCCACAATCAGTATTAACAGCATTTATCAGTTATTAACGTTTTGCTGCCTTCTGATAAAGAATAAGCATATTTCAAATCTGTTCGTAACCTATCCACTTGTGAGCCGGGAAGACCACTTGACGTGTTTTGCGAGTTTGAAAAGATGATCGTCTGAGCCAGTGGCAGAATTATGGGGAAAGCAGGGAATTCGGACGCTATTGTGGCCGTAAGGGAGCCCCCCTCCCCCCCTCTGAGGGCCACACTCCCTACCCCGCAGTGATCGCAGAGCAGGGGACTTTTCTGAGCTCGTGTTTGCGCAGAAGAGGGTGTCCCGGTGACGCGAGTGGGCAGCTATCCAAATTCTGCAATGGGGCTCGGTGATACCGCTTCACCCCTCCCTACTGTATGTTCCCTAATGGCTGATATAGAAGTGTGAATGGCAGCCGCAGGTACTATAACGCCCTGTCCCCACCTGTCCTGAGTGACTGGGAGATCTGCGCAGATACACTCGTTACTGCCGGAATAGCAAGCGCACGCAACGCCGATCTTCATTTAGTGAAACGATTTTCTGCTACTGCGCACACGTGAGAATCCCTAAATGCTCCTACGGTGCATGCGTTACACATCGGGTAGGCACAAAGGCGCTGCTGCGAGCGAGGCGCACGGTATGAGAATGTCTGGGAGGTGGCTAAGCGCACGCACAGAGATGGTCCGTATTCTGGGCGTGTTATGGCAGTGTCGCTGCAGTGTCGGTTAAATTGGATGCGTCCACAGGTGCTCAGCCGCTCCCATAGGAGGCCGTACACGGATGGCGGATCTGCACCAGACATAGGGGCTGGGGCAAGAATCCCTGATGCGTCAGAGACCCACCACCACCAATCGGTACCTCAGCGCCTGCGGATGCTGACAGTGGGCGTCTAAGTCCTTTCACATTCGGACACAGATGTACAGCAGGGGAGGACTTTGTTGCAGCATTTCATTGAAGTCGCAGACAAGTGGCCGATAATAGACGCGGACGCGTCTCCACCCACCTCTGAATCAGTCTCTATCACTGGTTAACGTTCACACACTGAGGTACTAATTAAGTCACCTGTAGTCAAGCATGGATATCCTTAAATCCTGGACTGTTAGCGTGCCTTGAGGACTGAGGGCCTCATTCAGACCCACTCGCGAGCGCAGGATGCTCGCAAGCGGGTCGATGGTACCCAAATGCGCATGCGCACGACGGAGGCTGCTCCGTCGTGCGCATGCGCGAGACCCGGCGAGCAACGTGGCAGGCAATGATCGGGGTCTCGCACCAAAGGGGGCGTGCTGTCGATGGTGAGTGACAGCACGCCCCCTTTGGTGGGCGTGCCGGGGGCGTGGCTGCCAGACGGAGGCATTCCCATGGGAACGCCTACCGTCTGGGTCCGGCCCCACTGACATCACTAGTGATGTCAGTGGGAGTGATTTTGGCTCTGATAGAACCAAAATCACTCCAGGGCTTGCGGCAGCGAGACCCTACCGCAGGGTCTCGTCGCAAGCCCGATGGTCGCGATGGTCTTGACCATCGCGACCATCATCATGGACGCTCGCATAAGCTGTGGGTGGTAACCCACAGCTACGCGAGCGTCCAAGAGGCCGCTCCAATTTTAGGTAGCCCGGCCCTGATTCAGAGCGAGCGCTCTGGTCAGAGCGTCCGGCTCTGAATCAGGCCCTGAGTTTGGAATCCTCTGCAATAGGCTTCTATCTTTAGATGGCGCTGCCAACCGCTTCCAAGTCCCAGAATGTATCGTATTCCGGGGCTTGGCGCATATGAGAAATGCAGACAAACAGGGTCGGCTCCAGGGCTAATAACGCCCTGTGCCGGCCGAGTGCTCTGCGCTTCTCAGCGAAATTGGGGGTGTGACCTAATTACCATAGGCCACGCCTCCTTACGTGACATTATCTGAGGGGCATGCCCACATGGCACGCCTCCAAATAACGTCAGGCTGGGGGGAGCCTCACTAGCTGGGCTTCCCACAGCCCTCTCACGGCACTGAATGGATACCGCGCAAATGCGTGCAGCATCCATTCAGACTCCGGGGTCCCGGCGCCGCCACACAGCTGCGGCCCTAGTGATAACTGGTCAAGATGCAGCCGACTGAGAAACGCTCGTGCGTTCGTTGAGCTGCGTCTGCGCGCGGTTTACCAAATATCGCACAATGAATGCAGACCAGGCCCATAGCGTAGAGACGACTGAGCAATGATTATTCCTGGACGGTTGTAGCCTGCGGCCTGCGTGTGTCTGCGACTCCCGAGATTAGGTGGAGTCCCCTAATTACCATACTCCTCTCTGAATCATTTTCTTCTATTGAATTAATAAACCAATTATTAATTCAAATTAGACGCTGAGACAGAAAGGACAAGATGGGCGATTAGATAATCCGCTGTAATGTGTGCAATGACACGTATATTATCCGTACTCTGCCCGTCTATTATCCAGCGCGGGGGAAGTAGATATTTGCATTCTATGATCTTGTTTGTACTCGTGCCCAGAATGCATTGCTGCACTCGGCCTTTTTTCATATAAACAAATGATCACACGCCCACATGGACAAGTGTTACTGAGTGATAAATGTGGGTGTTACATCCGGGAATTGTGGGTAGTAAAATGCTAATGACTGTAAGCCATACTTGCCTACCCTCCCGAATCGGCCGGGAGCCTTCCGAAAATCGGGTGCCCCTCCCGGCCCCCCAGGAAGGCAGGCAGATGTATTGCCCTTTGTTACTTGTGTACTGTATTGTACTGTTACCCTGTACTGTAAGAGCTATGGCGCACACAAGGGGCGGCATACATGCAGGTACACAGGCGTAGCAGCATTTAGTAACGCCGTATGTTTGTACGATTGCTGCTATCTCCCGATAAGAGCTGTCCTATGTGATATAAGCACTTCCGTGATCCCCTTCTTGGCGAAAGCACTGAAGAGAAGCCCTTAGGCTTCTATTATACAACGCCATCTACAGACGGAGGGGGCCTATTGGGTCCAAGCTGGGGAAAGTTTCACCTTCCGGAACATGGTGCATATGGGGAATGCGGTCAGACAAACCTCCAAACATGGCGTTTTCTGAGGTTTGACCACATTTATTGGTGTTAATCAGTGGTGGCTCCTATCTCTTTTTTGTGGGGGGGGGGAGGCTGCCCCCGCTGCAGTCCACACCTCCCGTGAGCTGCGGAGGCTGTGCGCAGTTCTCATTTTTCAATGCACATGCGCAGAAAAAACAAACACACAAAAACCGCGTATGCGCAGAAAATAGCCCACAGTCATATAGTCCCGCCCACAGACATATAGTCCCGCCCACATTTATATAGTCATACCATGTTACACTGCAGGGGGGCACATACATTTATATATTTTACTCCGGCAGCTGAGGGGTTAATGCTGCAGGCTGCAGATACCTGGCCTGGTTACACCGACACCCTACATTGTATATATTACAAGGCACTTGGCAACGGGCTGTCCTGTTTACATTGGGCTCTACAATGGGAGGGGACCAGTTCCACAGACCGGGGCACATTCCTGTCTGTGATCTGCATTGTGGAGCCCAGTGACACCTAAGGGTAAATTTACTAAGATGGGAGTTCTATTAAGAAGTGATGTTGCCCATAGCAACCAATCAGATTCCAGGTATTATCTTCTAGAAGGTGCTAGATAAATGAGAAGTAGACTCTGATTGGTTGCTATGGGCAACATCACTTCTTAAAAGAACTCCCATCTTAGTAAATTTACCCCCTCTAGTTATTATATTGACAAACAAAGGAGACATCACATTCCAGATTTGCATGAAAGAGCTGAGGAGATGTCAGTGTCCTGAGGTCACCAGGGGAGCCAGACAGAAGTCACACACACCTGAGGTAAAGGATGGAGACACTGTCACACACATCTGCATTAATGCACAGATTACACTCACACACACCTGTGGTAAAGGATGGGAACACTGTCACACACATCTGCATTAATGCACAAATTACACTCACATACACCTGAAGTAAAGGATGGGGACACTGTCACACACATCTGCATTAATGCACAAATTACACTCACACACACCTGTGGTAAAGGATGGGCACACTGTCACACACAGACACCTGTGATAAAGGATAGGTACACTGTCACACTCATACCTGTGGTAAAAGATGAGTACAGTGTCACACACACCTGTGGTAAAGGATGGGTACAGTGTCATTCACACCTGTGGTAAAGGATGAGTACGGTATCACACACCTGTGGTATAGGATGGGTACACTGTCACACTCATACCTGTGGTAAAGAAAGGGTACACTGTCACACATACACCTGTGATAAAGGATGGGCACACTGTCACACACAGACACCTGTGATAAAGGATAGGTACACTGTGACACACACACCTGTGGTAAAAGATGTGTACAGTGTCACACACACTTGTGGTAAAGGATGGGTACAGTGTCATTCACACCTGTGGTGAAGGATGAGTACGGTATCACACACACACCTGTGGTATAGGATGTGGGTACAGTGTCACATACACCTGTGGTAAAGGACAGATACACTGTCACACAAACACAACTGAGGTAAAGGACGAGTACACTGTCACACATACCTGCGGTAAAGGATGGGTACAGTATCACACACACCTGTGGTATAGGATGGGTACAGTGTCACATACACCTGTGGTAAAGGACAGGTACACTGTCACACACACACACCTGAGGTAAAGGACGGGTACACTGTCACACACACACACACACACACACACCTGAGGTAAAGGACGGGTACACTGTTTCACACACACACACACCTGAGGTAAAGGACAGGTACACTGTCACACATACATGCGGTAAATGATGGGTACAGAGTCACAGATACACACCTGTGTTTATGGAAGCCCTGTCTGAGCTCTGCAGAATTACAGGGTGCATAATGAGCTCATCGCTGTTTCCCCATTACACACAGTTAGTATTATGCTCTGTGCTGTACAGCACTGCTTGCGCGATGTTATACATTAGGTGAGAATGTCGGTAATCAAACCCCCACCCGCCACTGACAGCCTCACCCCACTAAACTATGCCAAGTTCCTCCGCTGACACCAGCATGGGAAGAGAGCAAGCTGCAACCTGCATCAGTACACGTCCCAAATCAGCCTGCGGGCCTAAGGTAGCCACAGGGACACTGGTGCCATGGCAGCCGATGCCCACATCCAATGCCTACATACACATAGTATTACCAGCCCCTCCTTATACCTAGCCCTTCTGTGGGGGAGCAGTTCTGCCCCCTGTAAATCATACTTGCCTACCCTCCCGATTCGGCCGGCAATCTCCTGAAGTTGGGTGCCGCTCCCTGCACCCCGGAAAGGCAGGCAAGCCTCCCTCCAGCCGCCGACCCCTCGGTGACGCCAATCACGATGAATCGCGTCATTTTGACCTCGCCCTCTGCTTCACAATGCCGGTGACCCCTCACTCCGCCCACAAATGACGGGTAAGCTGTCTGGCTGCGCCCCCCTATGCCGGCCACACCCCCTTGCTATGCCGATCTGGCTGCTCCCTCCTGGAAGGGGCAGAGAGAATGACGATGAGTGTAATATAAATGGGAATCCCAATATTAATCACTGAACTGGATACTAACATGTTCACCTACTGTCGTAGAAATGAATAAGGGCCTCATTTATCAATGAGTCATATTCTTCTTATCTCTCGTTACTAATCTTACACGGTGCTCCAGCCAATCAGCTCTAACGGTCATTTTTCAAACAACAGCTGTAACATGACATTTAGGGGACGGGATGTACTAACCTTGCGGAGTGCACCCCGCCTGTCACCGCGTCCCTACTGATCGCATATGTACTAACATATGCAATCAGTAACACAAAGGACAGCTCTTCCGATAAGGGTTTATGACCCGGGAGTCCATCTGCGCATGCGCAGAGTGACGCGACGGCCGTGGGGCATGCTGGGAGGGAACCGATCAGATCCCTTAGAGCAGAGCGATGCGGTAGAAGCCCATAGGCTTCTATAGGGTAACGCCAGCGGAGCCCTGGCGACCAACCAGTACTTCATATGGAAAACACTCATAAATAAGGCCCTAAAGCTGGGTATGCACTGGGGATATATATCGATGCATCTGGCTGTGTGTGCTGGCGGTCAACCAGAATGACGCGTTCCCCGCTCTCCCTGCCTGTGCTTCCCGGCTCTCCCTGCCTGTGCTTCCCGGCTCTCCCTGCCTGTGCTTCCCGGCTCTCCCTGCCTGTGCTTCCCGGCTCTCCCTGCCTGTGCTTCCCGGCTCTCGCTGCCTGTGCTTCCCGGCTCTCCCTGCCTGTGCTTCCCGGCTCTCCCTGCCTGTGCTTCCCCGCTCTCCCTGCCTGTGCTTCCCGGCTCTCCCTGCCTGTGCTTCCCGGCTGTCGCTGCCTGTTTCCCGGCTCTCCCTGCCTGTGCTTCCCGGCTCTCCCTGCCTGTGCTTCCCGGCTCTCCCTGCCTGTGCTTCCCCGCTCTCCCTGCCTGTGCTTCCCCGCTCTCCCTGCCTGTGCTTCCCCGCTCTCCCTGCCTGTGCTTCCCGGCTCTCCCTGCCTGTGCTTCCCCGCTCTCCCTGCCTGTGCTTCCCCGCTCTCCCTGCCTGTGCTTCCCGGCTCTCCCTGCCTGTGCTTCCCGGCTCTCCCTGCCTGTGCTTCCCGGCTCTCCCTGCCTGTGCTTCCCCGCTCTCCCTGCCTGTGCTTCCCCGCTCTCCCTGCCTGTGCTTCCCGGCTCTCCCTGCCTGTGCTTCCCGGCTCTCCCTGCCTGTGCTTCCCGGCTCTCCCTGCCTGTGCTTCCCGGCTCTCGCTGCCTGTGCTTCCCGGCTCTCGCTGCCTGTGCTTCCCGGCTCTCGCTGCCTGTGCTTCCCGGCTCTCCCTGCCTGTGCTGCCCGGCTCTCCCTGCCTGTGCTTCCCCGCTCTCCCTGCCTGTGCTTCCCCGCTCTCCCTGCCTGTGCTTCCCGGCAATTTACTTGAAATAATACATTTACAACATATTAAATATAGATTGTATATATTACAAGGCACTTAGCATAGTGCACCCAGCACTATGATGTCACAGAACACCACACTGAGCCGCGAGTGCGACACTGCACTATGATGTCACGGCACACCACAACAACCCGGGAGTGCGACACTGCACTATGATGTCACAGTACACCACACTGAGCTGCGAGTGCGACACTGCACTATGATGTCACAGTACACCACACTGAGCTGCGAGTGCGACACTGCACTATGATGTCACGGCACACCACAACAACCCGGGAGTGCGACACTGCACTATGATGTCACAGTACACCACACTGAGCCGCGAGTGCGACACTGCACTATGATGTCACAGTACACCACACTGAGCTGCGAGTGCGACACTGCACTATGGTGTCACGGCACACCACAACAACCCGGGAGTGCGACACTGCACTATGATGTCACAGTACACCACACTGAGCCGCGAGTGCGACACTGTACTATGATGTCACAGCACAGAACACCGAGCCGGGAGTGCAACACTGCACTATGATGTCACAGCACACCACACCGAGCAGGGGCGTTGCCCGGCCATGCCCCCCCTACCGGAAGGAGGGAGCTGAATGTCGGCAAGAATGCATTTCATCAGAGTCGATATGATGAATGTCAGCTTAGTTAATGTAGACATGCCGAACATTACAACCATGTGGACAGTCACACATCCCAGACGTTGTAGGGGGACTTCTATTTTACTGAGACAGTATATAAGATTATTCATATGTGACAGTAGACGCCATTTCCTCTATTACAGCCAAACCGTGATCGCTTCTCCGCCTGAGACCAGAAGAGACGAAAAATCATTTATTGATTAAAGAGATTGTTTTTTCCTCAGCAAGTCACACAGAGTCACACAGCGAGTCACACAGAGAGTCACACAGTGAGTCACACAGCAAGTCAAACAGAGTCACACAGCGAGTCACACAGAAGGTCACACTGGGAGTAACACAGCGAGTCACACAGCGAGTCACACAGAGTCACACAGAGTCACACAGAAGGTCACACTGGGAGTAACACAGCGAGTCACACAGAGTCACACGGCGAGTCACACTGGGAGTCACACAGAGAGTCAAACAGTCATAAAGCGAGTAACACAGAGAGTCACACTGGGAGTCACACGGTGAGTCACACAGAGAGTCAAACAGTCATAAAGCGAGTAACACAGAGAGTCACACTGGGAGTCACACAGAGAGTCACACAGTGAGACACACAGTCACACAGAGAGTCACACGGCGAGTCACACGGAGAGTCACACAGAGAGTCACACAGCGAATCACACAGCGAATCACACAGATAGTCACACGGCGAGTCACACGGCAATTTACACAGAGTCACATGGTAAGTCACACAGCGTCACCCAGAGAGTCACACAGAGAGTCACACGGCGAGACACACAGCGATTTACACAGAGTCACACAGAGTCACACGGCGAGTCACATAGCGCTGATATTAATGGTGGACTGCACCTACGATACATTATTATTCAACGCTTACAGCACACTGCCCACTGAACACACACAAGTTTTGCAAAAAAAAAATGTTTTTTCTTTTACTTTTGGAAGAAATTACAGCTTCATAATGTAACACACAGCACTGATCTCATTAACGGCGGCTCCGCACCTACTGAAAGTTATTTGTTAATTACAGTGCTTGAACCTGTCCTGACCTGAACGTGCAAGGTTTTTTTTTTTTTTAGAATGATAGTTTGCCTAATGATAAGGACACAGCCACAGTGCTGTACTACACAGACCTTCACTGTGATGGTGACAGTGGCACACAGCAGCCTGTACAGCCCTTAATCACTGGTGACAGTAACACTGAGTGTGACACACAGTAGCCCACAGAGTCACAGCACCGCAGCACCACACTGGTGATAACAGACACTGACAGTAACACTGAGTGTGACACACAGTAGCCCAGAGAGTCACAGCACCGCAGCCCCACACTGGTGATAATAGACACTGACAGTAACACTGAGTGTGACACACAGGTGCCCACAGAGTCACAGCACCGCAGCACCACACTGGTGATAACAGACACTGACAGTAACACTGAGTGTGACACACAGTAGCCCAGAGAGTCACAGCACCGCAGCCCCACACTGGTGATAATAGACACTGACAGTAACACTGAGTGTGACACACAGGTGCCCACAGAGTCACAGCACCGCAGCCCCACACTGGTGATAACAGACACTGACAGTAACACTGAGTGTGACACACAGGTGCCCACAGAGTCACAGCACCGCAGCCCCACACTGGTGATAATAGACACTGACAGTAACACTGAGTGTGACACACAGGTGCCCACAGAGTCACAGCACCGCAGCCCCACACTGGGGATAACAGACACTGACAGTAACACTGAGTGTGACACACAGTAGCCCACAGAGTCACAGCACCGCAGCCCCACACTGGTGATAACAGACACTGACAGTAACACTGAGTGTGACACACAGTAGCCCACAGAGTCACAGCACCGCAGCCCCACACTGGTGATAACAGACACTGACAGTAACACTGAGTGTGACACACAGGTGCCCACAGAGTCACAGCACCGCAGCCCCACACTGGTGATAACAGACACTGACAGTAACACTGAGTGTGACACACAGGTGCCCACAGAGTCACAGCACCGCAGCCCCACACTGGTGATAACAGACACTGACAGTAACACTGAGTGTGACACACAGGTGCCCACAGAGTCACAGCACCGCAGCCCCACACTGGTGATAACAGACACTGACAGTAACACTGAGTGTGACACACAGTAGCCCACAGAGTCACAGCACCGCAGCCCCACACTGGTGATAACAGACACTGACAGTAACACTGAGTGTGACACACAGGTGCCCACAGAGTCACAGCACCGCAGCCCCACACTGGTGATAACAGACACTGACAGTAACACTGAGTGTGACACACAGTAGCCCACAGAGTCACAGCACCGCAGCCCCACACTGGTGATAACAGACACTGACAGTAACACTGAGTGTGACACACAGTAGCCCACAGAGTCACAGCACCGCAGCCCCACACTGGTGATAACAGACACTGACAGTAACACTGAGTGTGACACACAGGTGCCCACAGAGTCACAGCACCGCAGCCCCACACTGGTGATAACAGACACTGACAGTAACACTGAGTGTGACACACAGGTGCCCACAGAGTCACAGCACCGCAGCCCCACACTGGTGATAACAGACACTGACAGTAACACTGAGTGTGACACACAGGTGCCCACAGAGTCACAGCACCGCAGCCCCACACTGGTGATAACAGACACTGACAGTAACACTGAGTGTGACACACAGGTGCCCACAGAGTCACAGCACCGCAGCCCCACACTGGTGATAACAGACACTGACAGTAACACTGAGTGTGACACACAGTAGCCCACAGAGTCACAGCACCGCAGCCCCACACTGGTGATAACAGACACTGACAGTAACAGATAGGGGCCTATTCATCATCAATAAATGGTACGGTAACCATGCAAAAACGCTAGTTTCCACATATTTTAGTTACCGGGCCATTCATCATCAGGGGTCCCAAATGGACCACCTGATATTCAGCACACTCCGAAAACTGAAAGTTTTCGAAGTTTGCTTGCGAGAACAAGCGCCATTATCAGATGACGCTGGTTCTCAGATCCCTGCTCCTTCCTATGGGAGATCCCTCCGCCTCCTCATCACTACCTCCCCAGAAGCCCCCCACAATTACAACACTAATCCCGCAGTGTGGCTGGCAATGACGCCTTTTGCGCTGAATTGATTCACCATGACCCTGCCCCTGCTTCACAATGCCGGGTAATACTCCCGGCCGCAACCCCTTTGCCGGCCACGTGCCCCCCGCTATGCCGACGTGGCTGCTCCCTCCCGGAGGGGGCGGCCGGAATGTCAGCAAGCATGCCCTAACCCTCCCTCCCCGGTGCCTAAACCGAACCCTCCCTCCCTGCACCCTAAACCTCCCTGTAGTGCCTAACCCCTGACCCCAGACTACCGCCAACTCCCCCCCCCCGGGCGACCACATACGAAACACGTCATCGTCGCCCCGCCTCCTGCTTTACAATGGCATTAATATCGGCATTAGAAAGCGGGGACGCAATTGCGCAACACTGCCAACTTAAGCCGTCCCCACCCCCTGCTGCACCGACCTCCCGGGAGCTGCCAGAATGTCGGTAAGTATACATTAGAGGCTCCGGTGGGTCATCTAGAACAAGGATCAGGGTTAGCTGGATCCGGGTGAGTTAGGTTTTCATAAATTGTGGGGCAATAAATGGATAGATACCTGTGATCACGGATCCTCCTATAAATGACTCATTTTATGGCTGCAAGATAGGGAAAGTTTATTTATCTAAACTGTATATAGCTTCATATCTTACATTGGGAGCAGCTGCAATATGCAGAGAGTACAGAGACAGCAGGGTAAGGAGCAGAGACAGCAGGGTAAGGAGCAGAGACAGCAGGGTAAGGAGCGGAGACAGCAGGGTAAGGAGCGGAGACAGCAGGGTAAGGAACGGAGACAGCAGGGTAAGGAGCGGAGACAGCAGGGTAAGGAGCGGAGACAGCAGGGTAAGGAGCAAAGTCAGCAGGGTAAGGAGCGGAGACAGCAGGGTAAGGAACAGAGACAGCAGGGTAAGGAGCAGAGACAGCAGGGTAAGGAGCGGAGACAGCAGGGTAAGGAGCGGAGACAGCAGGGTAAGGAGCGGAGACAGCAGGGTAAGGAGCAGAGACAGCAGGGTAAGGAGCAGAGACAGCAGGGTAAGGAACGGAGACAGCAGGGTAAGGAGCGGAGACAGCAGGGTAAGGAGCGGAGACAGCAGGGTAAGGAGCTGAGACAGCAGGGTAAGGAGCTGAGACAGCAGGGTAAGGAGCAGAGACAGCAGGGTAAGGAGCAGAGACAGCAGGGTAAGGAGCGGAGACAGCAGGGTAAGGAACAGAGACAGCAGGGTAAGGAGCAGAGACAGCAGGGTAAGGAGCGGAGACTGCAGGGTAAGGAGCAGAGACAGCAGGGTAAGGAGCAGGGTAAGAGTGCTGTGTTCTATATACAGAGCCACATGATTACAGGTAAGGTGGGAGTAGCTTCTGGGGACCATGCAGCCATTAGCAGGACCTGTGACACAAGATGGAGGCAGTAAAGCTCTCTCCCTCATTCCTGAGTCATTCTGTGTCTCTCTCACTATCTGCCAGTCACTGTTTATCCACACACTGAGCAACACTGAGTACAAATTACAGTGTGCTGGGGCTGCCTCATCCTCTGCCAAGATCAACACAGAGAGCAGACACCAGGGAGCGATTGCCAGACCTCAGCGCACACAGCGCATACTGTACTGTACCTGCCAACTCTCCCTGACATAGCAGCAATCTCCCCGTCTCCCTGACACAGCAGCAATCTCCCGGTCTCCCTGACACAGCAGCAATCTCCCCGTCTCCCTGACATAGCAGCAATCTCCCCGTCTCCCTGACATAGCAGCAATCTCCCCGTCTCCCTGACATAGCAGCAATCTCCCCGTCTCCCTGACATAGCAGCAATCTCCCCGTCTCCCTGACATAGCAGCAATGTCCCAGACTCCCTGACATAGCAGCAATCTCCCCATCTCCCTGACATAGCAGCAATCTCCCCGTCTCCCCGACATAGCAGCAATGTCCCCGTCTCCCCGACATAGCAGCAATCTCCCCGTCTCCCCGACATAGCAGAAATCTCCCCGTCTCCCCGACATAGCAGCAATCTCCCCGTCTCCCCGACATAGCAGCAATCTCCCCGACTCCCCGACATAGCAGCAATCTCCCCGACTCCCCGACATAGCAGCAATCTCCCCGACTCCCCGACATAGCAGCAATCTCCCCGACTCCCCGACATAGCAGCAATCTCCCCGTCTCCCCGACATAGCAGCAATCTCCCCGTGTCCCTGACATAGCAGCAATCTCCCCGTCTCCCTGACATAGCAGCAATCTCCCCGTCTCCCTGACATAGCAGCAATCTCCCCGTCTCCCTGACATAGCAGCAATGTCCCAGACTCCCTGACATAGCAGAAATCTCCCCATCTCCCTGACATAGCAGCAATCTCCCCGTCTCCCTGACATAGCAGCAATCTCCCCGTCTCCCTGACATAGCAGCAATCTCCCCGTCTCCCTGACATAGCAACAATGTTCCAGACTCCCTGACATAGCAGCAATCTCCCTGTCTCCCTGACATAGCAGCAATGTCCCAGACTCCCTGACATAGCAGCAATCTCCCCGACTCCCTGACATAGCAGCAATCTCCCCGTCTCCCTGACATAGCAGCAATCTCCCCGTCTCCCTGACATAGCAGCAATCTCCCCGTGTCCGTGACATAGCAGCAATCTCCCCGTCTCCCTGACATAGCAGCAATCTCCCCGTCTCCCTGACATTGCAGCAATCTCCCCGTCTCCCTGACATAGCAGGAATCTCCCCGTCTCCGTCTCCCTGACATAGCAGCAATCTCCCCGTCTCCCAGACATAGCAGCAATATCCCCGTCTCCGTCTCCCTGACATAGCAGTAATCTCCCCGTCTCCCCGACATAGCAGCAATCTCCCCGTGTCCGTCTCCCTGACATAGCAGCAATCTCCCCGTCTCCCTGACATAGCAGCAATCTCCCCGTCTCCCTGACATAGCAGCAATCTCCCCGTCTCCGTCTCCCTGACATAGCAGCAATCTCCCCGTCTCCCTGACATAGCAGCAATCTCCCCGTCTCCGTCTCCCTGACATAGCAGCAATCTCCCCGTCTCCCTGACATAGCAGCAATCTCCCCGTGTCCGTCTCCCTGACATAGCAGCAATCTCCATGTCTCCCTGACATAGCAGCAATCTCCCCGTCTCCCTGACATAGCAGCAATGTCCCCGTCTCCCTGACATAGCAGCAATCTCCCCGTCTCCCTGACATGGCAGCAATCTCCCCGTCTCCCTGACATGGCAGCAATCTCCCCGTCTCCGTCTCCCTGACATAGCAGTAATCTCCCCGTCTCCCTGACATAGCAGCAATCTCCCCGTCTCCGTCTCCCTGACATAGCAGTAATCGCCCCGTCTCCCTGACATAGCAGCAATCTCCCCGTGTCCCTGACATGGCAGCAATCTCCCCGTCTCCCTGACATAGCAATAATCTCCCCGTGTCCCTGACATAGCAGCAATCTCCCCGTCTCCCTGACATAGCAGCAATCTCCCCGTCTCCCTGACATAGCAGCAATCTCCCCGTCTCCCTGACATAGCAACAATGTCCCAGACTCCCTGACATAGCAGCAATCTCCCCGACTCCCTGACATAGAAGCAATCTCCCCGTCTCCGTCTCCCTGACATAGCAGCAATCTCCCCGTCTCCGTCTCCCTGACATAGCAGCAATCTCCCCGTCTCCCTGACATAGCAGCAATCTCCCCGTCTCCGTCTCCCTGACATAGCAGTAATCTCCCCATCTCCCTGACATAGCAGCAATCTCCCCGTGTCCCTGACATGGCAGCAATCTCCCCGTCTCCCTGACATGGCAGCAATCTCCCCGTCTCCCTGACATGGCAGCAATCTCCCCGTCTCCCTGACATAGCAGTAATCTCCCCGTCTCCCTGACATAGCAGCAATCTCCCCGTCTCCGTCTCCCTGACATAGCAGCAATCTCCCCGTCTCCCTGACATAGCAGCAATCTCCCCGTGTCCCTGACATGGCAGCAATCTCCCCGTGTCCCTGACATGGCAGCAATCTCCCCGTCTCCCTGACATGGCAGCAATCTCCCCGTCTCCCTGACATGGCAGCAATCTCCCCGTCTCCCTGACATGGCAGTAATCTCCCCGTCTCCCTGACATAGCAGCAATCTCCCCGTCTCCGTCTCCCTGACATAGCAGCAATCTCCATGTCTCCCTGACATAGCAGCAATCTCCCCGTGTCCCTGACATGGCAGCAATCTCCCCGTGTCCCTGACATGGCAGCAATCTCCCCGTCTCCCTGACATGGCAGCAATCTCCCCGTCTCCCTGACATGGCAGCAATCTCCCCGTCTCCCTGACATGGCAGTAATCTCCCCGTCTCCCTGACATGGCAGCAATCTCCCCGTCTCCATCTCCCTGACATAGCAGCAATCTCCATGTCTCCCTGAAGAGTCTGCCACTCTCTCCGATTGCACCTTACCCTCATTATGTAGCTGTTATATATATAAAAAATACAGAGATATATACATTCAAATAGGATCATTAGTATAATTTCCCTGCATTAGTTATACAGCACAATGGGCGGGATGTACTAAAGGGGAAAATGCGGTAAAACCCCTGAAAATGCAGTTTTCGGGGGTTTTACCGCATTCCCTGAATGTACTAAGCAACAGAATGCATCACGTCCCTAGGTAACGCCAGTACATGCCTATCACATGTATGACACGCCTCTCACATGTATGATGCATCTCTCATATGTAGCAGTACACGCCTATCACATGTATGACATGCCTCTCACATGTATGATGCATCTCTCATATGTAGCAGTACACGCCTATCACATGTATGACACGCCTCTCAGACATAGCAGTACACACCTATCACATGTATGTCACACCTCTCAGATGTAGCAATACACACCTATCACATGTATGACGCACCTCTCAGATGTAGCAGTACACGCCTCTCACATGTATGACACGCCTCTCAGATGTAGCAGTACACGCCCTCACATGTATGACACGCCTCTCAGATGTAGCAGTACACACCTATCACATGTATGAAGCGTCTCTCAGATGTAGCAGTACCTGCCTATCACATGTATGACGCGTCTCTCAGATGTAGCAGTACACGCCTATCACATGTATGACACGCCTCTCAGATGTAGCAGTACACACCTATCACATGTATGTCACACCTCTCAGATGTAGCAATACACGCCTCTCACATGTATGACGCACCTCTCAGATGTAGCAGTACACGCCTCTCACATGTATGACACGCCTCTCAGATGTAGCAGTACACGCCCTCACATGTATGACACGCCTCTCAGATGTAGCAGTACACACCTATCACATATATGACGCGTCTCTCAGATGTAGCAGTACATGCCTATCACATGTATGACGCGTCTCTCAGATGTAGCAGTATACGCCCACATTACCGCCGCGCTCATAGGTGCTGCTCTCACACTCTCCCTGACATGCTTTTGCAAAAGTAGGCAAGTATGGTGCAGCGCAGGATAACACAACTAGAACACGATTCCTACCACCCTCCGCCCTCCTCATATTCAGTACTGATTGCCGGAAAGGGTGACATAAGCGGCGTGACGCGGTGCAGTATATAGAGCTCCCTATTTCTCATATTCCCTTTGTGGACATGGTGTGAACAGATACTGGGATGCCACCGTGCGCTCCTACATTCCGGAACAGAGATCCAGGCTGGAGTGATGGAATTTTCTCAGACACACCTTACTCACTCCGGTGCCAAATGCAGTAACCTGGTTCTACATTCCCATCGCTGCTATTTCTGTTACTCTACATCAGTGACTGCTGTAATACTCAGAGGGGCAGTGATACTGAGCGCTGGCAGGTCTCATGTGCGTGTTGGGCAAAGTCAGTAAATGACGTTATTGTAATAGGCTTCAGTTATGCCAATAGGGCGTGGGCACCGCTGTAACCACCCAAACAGCTTGGCACAGGCATTGTGTGCTGAATAAGGGAAAATCCCGGCACAAAGCTCCGCACAATATAACTGGCACACACCTGTGGTGCCCTGTAAGTAACGCAGCACATGGTACAGGACAACCAGCCCCGTCGTGTTAGTGCCCAGCTGGCAATAATGTATCCTAAAGGGAAACACCAGCATTACGCCCACAGGGCTGAGGCGCCGAGGGGGACATGGGACTGGCATAAGGGGGATATTGTATAAGCGATGATTGCAGGCTTGTCCTAATAGGGGTCTGTCCTTCACTAGGGACCCCACACAGGGAGGAGACGGATTTGCCCAATCAGCAAATACACGTTTTGCAGGAGGTTTTATCTGTACTTACATATTTGGGCAGCATGGTGGCACAATGATTAGCAATACTGCCGTGCAGCACTGAGGTTTTGTGCACATTTCCCAGCAAGGCTCTATCTGTATTGGTGTAGAGTTTGTATGTTCTGTCCACACTCCTAATAACATACTGGCAGGTTAATTGGTGTGTCTGTGTGATAGGGAATATAGAGTGTAAGCTTCAGTGGTCCAGGGACTGATGTATATGGCAAATAATCTCTGCACAGCGCTGTGCTATATAAGTAACTGATCATAAATAATAAAATAAACACATATTCCAGTCACAGCGGGGATTGTGCCCTTCTCACGCTCACATAGAGGCCTATAACAGTGTCAGTATAACACATCATCCGTCATACACAGGGGTGACAGTAACACACCCTGCTGGCACTGATATTATTATTCACAGGAATGAAGCTCCAGAGTAACACGCCCTGCAGGAGGGAGCATTAATATCAGGTGTCCATGGCACCTATAATCCCACAGAGACCTCTCCCATATTCCCCGACGTTGGTGGCCGGTAGCATCTATAATGTAAGGGACTGATCCCGAGGGCCAGATACCAGCCTCACACCCACGTTACGTCACCATAACAATATAACATGCACCTTATCTATGGGCCAGATTCAGCTGTGCAATTCTGAGTCATTCAATTCAAATGTAACAGGAGGCGTCTGTAGGAGATAGAAGCCTCCCGTTAGCATTTGAAAGATCTGTGTGAGGACGCACCCTTGGATCGCTACCGTGACCATCGGTTGAGATTCGCCATGGTTTCAGCCACCGGCCAGCCTGCGTAACTTTCAGGGCGTGGGATTCGGATACCCAGATCCAGGAAGTCTGCGTCCAACGACACAGCACCTGGACCCGTCACGCCTTCAAATAAAGGGTGCCAGCCCCTGCTCCCCCCCCAAACACTGCAACATGTCATCATGCTCTGGCTGACAGTTCTGCACAGATCTCCCAACATTGGCCTTTTGTCACTAATACTGAGCATTGCACCAAGCAGAAGTAGCACTGTGCGATTGTGGTACCCCAGACCCTGGTTGTCCCTACCCATGCTGGTACCTATGTCAAATATATGTATATATATATGTCATTATATAGTATTTGTGTCTGTCTGCATGTTAATCTTAAAAGTTTTTTCTAGTTCACATATATTTGACCCCCTTCCCCCTCACAGAAGAGAGGAGCAGTGAGCAATGGAGTGGTCATCCAGCAGAGGTCACATCACATAGAACCGGCTGCAGGTGGCTGAGGTGGACAGGTAAGTCGGCCAGGGAGACTCTCCTGAGGTGAAGGACAGAGTAGGAGTCTGCCCTAAGGAAAGGCCGCTATGTGGGAAGTGAGGACGGGGAGGGAAGGATCAGCTCTGCAGAAGAAAAGCCCACCTGAGCTGAGGAGACCGGGGGCACTCAGCAAAGAGGCAGTGGCTGGCAGAGAGGGACGCTCTGTGAGGCAGCAGCTAGTGAGAGGGAGGTGATTCCCCTCTGATAGATGCCCCCATCTAGCTGAGCTTTGCTGAAAACTACCAGAGAGCTCTGTAAATGCCCCTATGCACAGCCCTGGCTACACTTCTAGTAACCTGATTAAGTGAACTACAATACCAGAGACTAGCTTATTGTGTGTAGTATAAATAACACCAGTCACACTGCATACTCCTGGCCTTAATCTTCTAATCGTAAGAAAGACTGTACTATAGACACCAGGGAGCATTACATCACCGCACCAGCATTACTGAGGGCAAGCTAGACTGTAATATCTACATCAGGGAGCATTACCTCACTGCACAAACATTACTGAGGGCAAGCTAGACAGTAATATCTACATCAGGGAGCATTACCTCACCGCACCAGCATTACTGAGGGCAAGCTAGACAGTAATATCTATATCAGGGAGCATTACCTCATTGCACCAGCATTGCTGAGGGCAAGCTAGACAGTAATATCTACATCAGGGAGCATTACCTCACCGCACCAGCATTACTGAGGGCAAGCTAGATAGTAATATCTACATCAGTGAGCATTACCTCACCGCACCAGCATTACTGAGGGCAAGCTAGACTAATATCTACATCAGGGAGCATTACCTCACCGCACCAGCATTACTGAGGGCAAGCTAGACAGTAATATCTACATCAGGGAGCATTACCTCACCGCACCAGCATTACTGATGGCAAGCTAGACAGTAATATCCACATCAGGGAGCATTACCTCACCGCACCAGCATTACTGAGGGCAAGCTAGACAGTAATATCTACATCAGGGAGCATAACCTCACCGCACCAGCATTACTGAGGGCAAGCTAGACAGTAATATCTATTTCAGGGAGCATTACCTCACCGCACCAGCATTACTGAGGGCAAGCTAGATAGTAATATCTACATCAGTGAGCATTACCTCACCGCACCAGCATTACTGAGGACAAGCTAGACAGTAATATCTACATCAGGGAGCATAACCTCACCGCATCACCATTACTGAGTGCAAGCTAGACTGTAATATCTACATCAGGGAGCATTACCTCACCGCACCAGCATTACTGAGGGCAAGCTAGACAGTAATATCTACATCAGGGAGCATAACCTCACCGCACCAGCATTACTGAGGGCAAGCTAGACAGTAATATCTATTTCAGGGAGCATTACCTCACCGCACCAGCATTACTGAGGGCAAGCTAGATAGTAATATCTACATCAGTGAGCATTACCTCACCGCACCAGCATTACTGAGGACAAGCTAGACAGTAATATCTACATCAGGGAGCATTGCCTCACCGCACCAGCATTACTGAGGGTAAGCTAGACAGTAATATCTACATCAGGGAGCATTACCTCACCGCACCAGCATTACTGAGGGCAAGCTAGACTGTAATATCTACATCAGGGAGCATTACCTTACCGCACCAGCATTACTGAGGGCAAGCTAGACTGTAATATCTACATCAGGGAGCATTACCTCATCACACCAGCATTACTGAGGGCAAGCTAGACTGTAATATCTACATCAGGGAGCATTACCTCACCGCCCCAGCATTACTGAGGGCAAGCTAGACTGTAATATCTACATCAGGGAGCATTACCTCACCGCACCAGCATTACTGAGGGCAAGCTAGACTGTAATATCTACATCAGGGAGCATTACCTCACCGCACCAGCATTACTGAGGGCAAGCTAGACTGTAATATCTACATCAGGGAGCATTACCTCACTGCACCAGCATTACTGAGGGCAAGCTAGACTGTAATATCTACATCAGGGAGCATTACCTCACCACACCAGCATTACTGAGGGCAAGCTAGACTGTAATATCTACATCAGGGAGCATTACCTCACCACACCAGCATTACTGAGGGCAAGCTAGAGTAATATCTACATCAGGGAGCATTACCTCACCGCACCAGCATTACTGAGGGCAAGCTAGACTGTAATATCTACATCAGGGAGCATTACCTCACCACACCAGCATTACTGAGGGCAAGCTAGAGTAATATCTACATCAGGGAGCATTACCTCACCGCACCAGCATTACTGAGGGCAAGCTAGAGTAATATCTACATCAGGGAGCATTACCTCACCACACCAGCATTACTGAGGGCAAGCTAGAGTAATATCTACATCAGGGAGCATTACCTCACCACACCAGCATTACTGAGGGCAAGCTAGAGTAATATCTACATCAGGGAGCATTACCTCACCACACCAGCATTACTGAGGGCAAGCTAGAGTAATATCTACATCAGGGAGCATTACCTCACCACACCAGCATTACTGAGGGCAAGCTAGACTGTAATATCTACATCAGGGAGCATTACCTCACCACACCAGCATTACTGAGGGCAAGCTAGAGTAATATCTACATCAGGGAGCATTACCTCACCGCACCAGCATTACTGAGGGCATCCATTCACTGTTGATGGTCAGAGCCCTGTAAGCCTTACCCAACATCAGCTAGTGAAGACTGAAACTGATGGTAACTGAGCAGAAAGGCATTACAGCCAGTGCACTGCGACCCCCCAAAGGAAGTAAGGGGGTATCTGACCTCAAGGTTTTTAGACAAATTAACAGACTCATTACAGGAATGCAGCCTGCACCCTAGTAATCATCATTAGTGACTCCAGCTCAGCAATTCTCTCTTTACTAACTGAGCCATAGATAGTTTTTTATCTACTTTCATGTTAAACCTGTGTGCACCGACGAAGGCATCTTGGCCAATGAGGGAAGACTCAGTTAGGGGGGATAACCTAGTCCGGACTAAGGTACTGAAGTAAAGTGGTGTAGCGCACTGATTTATGTGTATACACTGTTAGGCATTGAGATTGGTTAGTGTAAACTGAATTATTTCAAGTGTAATGAGAGATACGAGTTTAATGTTGCAATGTGTTTATGTTATTTGTTACAGTGGAGGAAAATGAATTTTATTCGGATTGCTGCATTTGCTAAATACTGACCTTTCAATTCCAATAGCTCCAGATCCGGAATTCCAGCACAATAAACAGGTTAATTTATTGTGGGAATGTATTATAAATATATAAACGCTTGTTAGTTAATCTATTTGAGAAGTTGTTGTTGTAACTGTGGTTACCCAAACTACACTGAGCAATAATATTTTAAAATAAATTGAAAGTTATTTGGTAACCACAGGAATAATTCTTTGTGTCTGAAGCAATCCTCCTTACTGTACCTCTCTGGTAATTCATGAGGATAAACAGACCCTACCCAGAGTGTAATAGTCCATCCTTACTCAGTAAGGTTCACACTACAACATCTATTAGCGGGGTATTACACGGTTACACATACATACAGAATAGGAACAGATACTAGTATGTATTGCACAAAGCAGATTAGTACTGTGCAGTTACTCATACATAGAGAATAGGAACAGGTACTGAGTATTGCACCAGTCAGAAGTAGTACTGTGCAGTCATATTTACATACACAATAACCACAGATATTGAGTATTGCTTCAAGTAGAAGTAGTACTGTGCAGATATGTATGTATGGATATATATATATATATATATATATATACACACACAGAAAATTAACAGATAATGCATATTGCACCAAGCAGAAGTAGTACTGTGCAGTTACATACATGATAGGAACAGGTACTGAGTTTTGCAAAATTAGTACTGTGCAGTGGTCGATTCATACAGAATAATAACAGCAGTAACTGCGTCCAGCACATACTCTAGGGGGGAATACATACGAATGACCGCCGGACTCAAGTCCGGCGGTTTAAATCCCAGCAGCGGCAGGCCGACAAGGCTGAAAAAGTAAGTATGTTCTAACCTAACCTAACCCTCCTTAGGGTTGCCTAACCCTAACCTTCCCCCCAGTGACTAACCCTAATCCCCCCTCTAAGTGCCTAAACCTAACCCCCCCTTCCCCGCTGCCTAAACCCTAAGTACCCCCCGGGGGTGCCTAACCCTCCCTCCTCCTAGCCTAACCCTAACTTCCCGGGGGGATGCCTAACCCTAACCTTCCCCCCAGTGCCTAACCCTAATCCCCCCTCTAAGTGCCTAAACCTAACCCCCCCCTTCCCCGCTGCCTAAACCCTAAGTACCCCCCGGGGGTGCCTAACCCTAACCCTCCCTCCCCCTAGCCTAACCCTAACTTCCCGGGGGGATGCCTAACCCTAACCTATCCCCCAGTGCCTAACCATAATCCCCCCTCTAAGTGCCTAAACCTAACCCCCCCTTCCCCGCTGCCTAACCCTAAGTCCCCCCCGAGAGCCCTAAACCTAACCCTCCCCCCCGCGGCTGTCCGCAGTGGCGCCTGGCATCACTCGGTAGAATTAGACGCCTGTCATTTAACCCTCACCGGGATAATGCAGTCGGGAAGCCGGCTGTCGGGCTTACGTGCGCCGGCTTCCCGATTGAATACCCTCTAGGGGGTATATTTAGTAAAGTGCGGATTTTTAGAAGTGGAGATGTTACCCATAGCAACCAATCAGATTCTAGCTATTATCTTCTAGAAGGTGCTAGACAAAAGTTAAGTAGAATCTGATTGGTTGCTATGGGCAACATCTCCACTTCTAAAAGCCCGCACTATAGTAATTATACCCCTAGAAGTACTATGCAATGGTCCATAAATACAAAATAAGGACAGAAATGGAGAATTACATTCAGTATACAGAGAAATAGAAGTGGTACTGTGCACCGGGGTAACTTAAAAAGACTCTAGGAGGGAAAACACAATACATTTCTATAAACAGAGACAGTTCCCATATAGTAATCGGTAACAGTTGGAAAGAAAAGTAAGAAGGCCTTTTATACATATGCGGCAGTGACAGTGCTCAATGTATTGCGCTGAGCAGGTCAGAGAGCATCCTCCCAGCGGTAGTGACAGTGCTCAGTGTATTGCACAGAGCAGGTCAGAGAGCACCCTCCCAGCGGTAGTGACAGTGCTCAGTGTATTGCACAGAGCAGGTAGGAGAGCATCTTCCCAGCAGCAGTGACAGTGCTCAGTGTATTGCGCAGAGCAGGTCAGAGAGTGTTTCCCACAGCGGCAGTGACAGTGCTCAGTGTATTGCACAGAGCAGGTCAGAGAGCATCCTCCAGATGCTCAGTGTATTGCGCAGAGCAGGTCAGAGATCGTCCCCCCAGCGGCAGTGACAGTGCTCAGTGTATTGCACAGAGCAGGTCAGAGAGCGTCCTCCCAGCAGCAGTGACAGTGCTCAGAGTATTGCACAGAGCAGGTCAGAGAGCATCCTCCAGGTGTTCCGTGTATTGCGCAGAGCAGGTCAGATATCGTCCCCCCAGTGGCAGTGACAGTGCTCAGTGTATTGCACAGAGCAGGTCAGAGAGCATCCTCCAGGTGCTCAGTGTATTGCGCAGAGCAGGTCAGAGATCGTCCCCCCAGTGGCAGTGACAGTGCTCAGTGTATTGTACAGAGCAGGTAGGAGAGTCCAGTGGCTTTGAAGTGGTAAAGAGATTAGTAGGAGAGGAGATACTGGATTTGGCATAGGCCGCTTCCAGTCTTCCCCTGTGATTCCACCTGTTCCTGCCAGTACGTCAGAAACCACAATTAATCTGCTGTAATCCTTCCTACTGTCTGTACAACGTCTTCTTCCCTGAGGGGTTCTCCTCACAGAGGAGTTTAATGTCTATCTATAAAGCAGGGATAATTCCCTACTTGCCAAAGAGATCTCACTGCTTCCTCCTATTCAACAAGAGGTACACAGAGGTTTCCTGCGTTACCATAGTCTCCATATCCTGCTATGTATGCAGTCTGGCATTGAAAAGTCACGCTTCCATCACTGGGTAACGCCATCTAAAGATGGAGTCACCCTGTACCCAGCCGGCATAGTGGGATACACAAAGCCCGGAGAGGCTTCCCAAGATCCCTACTGGGTCAAAGCTCCATGCGCATTGCTGGAGCTCCTCGCCGGCAGCGTTAGGGAGCAGATAGAGAGGCATATTTATTAAACAATATTTACAGGTAAGTCCCAAAAAGCTGCTGTTTAAATATTGAGGATCTCCCAGATGTACCATAGAGGGGTCACAGCAGATACCGCCAACAGCAGAAGCTGCCCCTATAGGTCTCACTGGGGACTGTGAAGCATTCAGGAGCTAGGCCCGGCAGCTAACGCCATTCAGACTGTAGCCTATGGGCTATAGATGGCAGAAATGACCAATAGAAGGTTCTGTAGGATCGCTCCCCGGCAGTGGCCCCCGTACATGCGTGCAGACCGCGCATGCGCAGTAACACTGTGGGTGACATGGACCTCTCACACATCGCAGGGACCAGCTCCTGCCAGATCCCTGTTCCTGCATGTGTATATATATTAGTACATTCAGGCAACACTTTACTTCCGATTGCCGCAAACAGCACCGATAATAAATTACAATTATCGGGTCTAAACCCTGAGGATTGATAACTATACCCCGAAATGCATTCTGTATTGTTGCAACGCAAACCGAAATCACTGAACCAATTAATGATAAATATACCCCAAATTCAGAACAGGACTGCGGAATAACAAGCACTTTCGCACACAACGATATTACCAGAGACCCTGGGGACATAGCCCTATATTGCAGCACGTCCAAAAACATTGGGCACTATTAACCTAATCAGAAGCGATCTGCCGACAGCACGCACAGGCCGATACAGCTGGAGCGGATCTGGGTGTAACACTCATGTGCCAAACTGCCAAATCTCATCTAATCAGACACAAATCCTGACGCTCTGCGTTCCGGATGGGGGTAAAGACGCTAGAACGGTCTCCGCCACCGATCGGAGGATATCTATAAATAAGGAGATTTATCAAAGGTAAAAGAAAATCCTATTGCCATATTTGTTTTGCCCTATACAACGAAGGGTTAATGCTGTCGCCGGCAGTAAACCCACTTATGACAGTTCATCTCAGAATAGCGATAAGTGATGAACACGTTATTAAAATGCTTTATTCTTGGAAGCCCTATTCCTCGAATGAAGCATTTTTCAAATATGTGAAAGTTTTTTCGTTTTTTTTAACCTGATATTTTAGCTGCATTCCTGTGATGGCCTGTGAGCGTCTGCGCAGTTACATAGACGGAGACGATACTGATATATGAATGATAATATATGCACACAGAATACGTGATGAATCACTGCATGTTTCATGGTTTGCTAATTACCCCAGGAGCAGGAATCTATGTACTGTCTCCTCACCGGACCCTGGCCCGGGGAAAGGAGAAAACAGGACACATTCCTGCGTGGGCTGCCCAACCCTTATTTACAAAGCACTGGATGAAACCTGCATACTGGGGGCAGAGAGCCTATACCCCGCCAGACAAACCTGAATTACGGGACGGTCTCCCATACCTGCCGGATTCCTCAGCAAATCCCCTGAAGGGCAGACAGGAGGGGCCCGGGGTATTCACCTGACAGCCAAGTCAGAGCGTAGGAGGAAAGAGGGGGAATAGCTGGGTTCTGGGCCAAACAGACACTTTTGGCGCAGCGGCGATGTTGGACGCTGTGGAGAGATTTTTTTTCTTCTGCGCCTGCGTTTCAGTTGCACTGTGCATGCTTCCATATTCCGTAGCTGCAATCGAGGAGCACAGAAAGCGCATGGCCTCGGAAATGTTTTAAAAAATGTAGTGGGCATTCCTAGTCGGTGACTTAGCGGACGCACAGAGAAGGTCCGTATTATGGGTGTGTTATGGTAGTGTCTCGGCGTAATCTCTTACATAGGCGGCCGTACTCTGACAGATAATCTGCACCCAGAATAGGGCTGGTGTAAGTTTTGATGGAGCGACCGATGGTGGCGTCTAAACACACATCAGACGTATTACAGCATCTGAAGGTGCTCAAAGTGGGCGTCTTAGACCATGGATGCCCACCAGGGGAGGGCATTGTAGCGGCATTAGCCTAAAGTCACAGAAGCAATGCCGGCAAAAGTCGCAGACATGGGACTAATATTCCTTACATTTATATTATGAATGATCACGTGTTACCGATGTTACCATGTATACTGACCGTCCTGGGCGCTCTGGGAGATTGCCGGATAGCAGGAGCAGGGAGACGGGTGAGGGCTGGTGATGTAACTTACTAATAGATGACGCAAAACGTATGAGGAAGGCTGTGGTGACACGTATTGTATGCCCTGCGCCCCAATGGCTCATGTTGCCAATGACATCACCCCTGGGCATGGTGTGAGGCAGCAATGGACGTATGATGCGAAACGCGTCACCCCGACCAGCTCCCTCTGTACAGGGCTCCCCTCCTGGAGAGCAGGACCACATAGGCGGCAGACGTGCATCTTATATTCTAGGGGAATGTTAATGAGATTGATGTGTACATTTCCCACCCACATAGACAGGACACTACAACCACCACCGCGCTACCGATACATGAATAGAACGGTGCTGTATAACATAGACTCTGATGTATAATGGCCACACAAATGACATGCTACACAAGATTAAAACATAATCGTTCAGATTGTACAGGGAAATGCGCAGGGAGTGGACATATATTTCGGAGGCAGCGCCTCACATCATTACACTGAGAGCACAGCAGCGGATACCGGGATCTCTTACCTTCCAGTTATTAACGGTCTGGACAGCAGAACGAGATCTACACCCGAGACGTCCTATAGACAGAGACACAAACCATTTACTTACACAGCGTAGAATATTCCTGCAGGCATTCATCGCATACGGGTTATACAGATGTAGCCGCCTTCATCGTTGCCGCAATGCGAGCGCATCACAGCATGGACGGCGCGACTAGTGTGCGCGGGTCTACGGCACGCGCATGCCATGGACTGCAATGGGGAGAATGACGGCCACGCCTAGTCGCAGCCTGGCGAGAGAGGTGCTATGTCGTAATGCATGACGCTGTGAGCGCGCATCGCCGCAACGATGACGGCGGCTACATCTGTACTATTAGTGTCAGTGTACAATGATGTCTTTGCTCATTACAGCCCTCCTAGTAATGAGAAAATATAAGTGTATAAAGCACATGTACCTCCAACCTCGTTACCCATAATGTGGGAAACTTTGCTTAACTGCACACATCCAATGGTAGATTTGCACGCCCTAGAGAGGGTAGACGCCGCGACAGCCAGTTAATTACAGAGTTCTACAATAACACAGAGAGGAAGTAATTCATCGTTTGTCCAACAGAGTTATATAAAAAAACACATTAAACCGTTATCTAAGTCTCCCGCGCCGCCTCAGATATTGGAGGAACATGAGCCCTAAAGAAAGCTGGTGCCTATAGGCTGAAGCAAAGAGGGATTGTTCAGACACATAATTTACACCTAAACCCACATTTAGGGGCTGGTTCTGAAATGGATGTGAAGCGAAAAAGAGCCAGTAACTGTGCCCCTGGGTAACACCGTGCTGCACTGCAGGGGGCAGATCTACAATGTGCAGAGAGTTAGATGTGGGAGGGACGTGTCCTAGCTCAGAGCTACATTACAGTGTAAGGATAAAGCTGCCCAGCATGTGTGATACCCTGACTCTGATAGTGCCAGTAACTGTGCCCCTGGGTAACACTGTGCTGTACTGCAGGGGGCAGATGTACAATGTGCAGAGAGTTAGATGTGGGAGGGACGTGTCCTAGCTCAGAGCTACATTACAGTGTAAGGATAAAGCTGCCCAGCATGTGTGATACCCTGACTCTGATAGTGCCAGTAACTGTGCCCCTGGGTAACACCGTGCTGCACTGCAGGGGGCAGATCTACAATGTGCAGAGAGTTAGATGTGGGAGGGACGTGTCCTAGCTCAGAGCTACATTACAGTGTAAGGATAAAGCTGCCCAGCATGTGTGATACCCTGACTCTGATAGTGCCAGTAACTGTGCCCCTGGGTAACACTGTGCTGTACTGCAGGGGGCAGATGTACAATGTGCAGAGAGTTAGATGTGGGAGGGACGTGTCCTAGCTCAGAGCTACATTACAGTGTAAGGATAAAGCTGCCCAGCATGTGTGATACCCCGACTCTGATAGTGCCAGTAACTGTGCCCCTGGGTAACACTGTGCTGCACTGCAGGGGGCAGATGTACAATGTGCAGAGAGTTAGATGTGGGAGGGACGTGTCCTAGCTCAGAGCTACATTACAGTGTAAGGATAAAGCTGCCCAGCATGTGTGATACCCTGACTCTGATGGTGCCAGTAACTGTGCCCCTGGGTAACACCATGCTGTACTGCAGGGGGCAGATGTAGAATGTGCAGAGACTTAGATGTGGGAGGGACGTGACCTAGCTCAGAGCTACATTACAGTGTAAGGATAAAGCTGCCCAGCATGTGTGATACCCTGACTCTGATAGTGCCAGTAACTGTGCCCCTGGGTAACACCGTGCTGCACTGCAGGGGGCAGATGTATAATGTGCAGAGAGTTAGATGTGGGAGGGACGTGTCCTAGCTCAGAGCTACATTACAGTGTAAGGATAAAGCTGCCCAGCATGTGTGATACCCTGACTCTGATGGTGCCAGTAACTGTGCCCCTGGGTAACACCATGCTGTACTGCAGGGGGCAGATGTAGAATGTGCAGAGACTTAGATGTGGGAGGGACGTGACCTAGCTCAGAGCTACATTACAGTGTAAGGATAAAGCTGCCCAGCATGTGTGATACCCTGACTCTGATAGTGCCAGTAACTGTGCCCCTGGGTAACACCGTGCTGTACTGCAGGGGGCAGATGTACAAAGTGCAGAGAGTTAGATGTGGGAGGGACGTGTCCTAGCTCAGAGCTACATTACAGTGTAAGGATAAAGCTGCCCAGCATGTGTGATACCCTGACTCTGATAGTGCCAGTAACTGTGCCCCTGGGTAACACCAATCTGTACTGCAGGGGGCAGATGTACAATGTGCAGAGAGTTATATGTAGGAGGGACGTGACCTAGCTCAGAGCTACATTACAGTGTAAGGATAAAGCTGCCCAGCATGTGTGATACCCTGACTCTGATAGTGCCAGTAACTGTGCCCCTGGGTAACACCATGCTGCACTGCAGGGGGCAGATGTACAATGTGCAGAGAGTTAGATGTGGGAGGGACGTGTCCTAGCTCAGAGCTACATTACAGTGTAAGGATAAAGCTGCCCAGCATGTGTGATACCCTGACTCTGATAGTGCCAGTAACTGTGCCCCTGGGTAACACCATGCTGCACTGCAGGGGGCAGATGTACAATGTGCAGAGAGTTAGATGTGGGAGGGACGTGTCCTAGCTCAGATCTACATTACAGTGTAAGGATAAAGCTGCCCAGCATGTGTGATACCCTGACTCTGATAGTGCCAGTAACTGTGCCCCTGGGTAACACCGTGCTGTACTGCAGGGGGCAGATGTACAATGTGCAGAGAGATAGATGTGGGAGGGACGTGTCCTAGCTCAGAGCTACATTACAGTGTAAGGATAAAGCTGCCCAGCAAGTGTGATACCCTGACTCTGATAGTGCCAGTAACTGTGCCCCTGGGTAACACCATGCTGCACTGCAGGGGGCAGATGTACAATGTGCAGAGAGTTAGATGTGGGAGGGACGTGTCCTAGCTCAGATCTACATTACAGTGTAAGTATATAGCTGCCCACCATGTGTGATACCCTGACTCTGATAGTGCCAGTAACTGTGCCCCTGGGTAACACCATGCTGTACTGCAGGGGGCAGATGTACAATGTGCAGAGAGTTATATGTGGGAGGGACGTGTCCTAGCTCAGAGCTACATTACAGTGTAAGGATAAAGCTGCCCAGCATGTGTGATACCCTGACTCTGATAGTGCCAGTAACTGTGCCCCTGGGTAACACCAATCTGCACTGCAGGGGGCAGATCTACAATGTGCAGAGAGCTAGATGTGGGAGGGACGTGTCCTAGCTCAGAGCTACATTACAGTGTAAGGATAAAGCTGCCCAGCATGTGTGATACCCTGATAGTGCCAGTAACTGTGCCCCTGGGTAACACCGTGCTGTACTGCAGGGGGCAGATGTACAATGTGCAGAGACTTAGATGTGGGAGGAACGTGTCCTAGCTCAGAGCTACATTACAGTGTAAGGATAAAGCTGCCCAGCATGTGTGATACCCTGACTCTGATAGTGCCAGTAACTGTGCCCCTGGGTAACACCGTGCTGTATTGCAGGGGGCAGATGTACAATGTGCAGAGAGTTATATGTAGGAGGGACGTGACCTAGCTCAGAGCTACATTACAGTGGAAGGATAAAGCTGCCCAGCATGTGTGATACCCTGACTCTGATAGTGCCAGTAACTGTGCCCCTGGGTAACACCATGCTGCACTGCAGGGGGGCAGATGTACAATGTGCAGAGAGTTAAATGTGGGAGGGACGTGTCCTAGCTCAGAGCTACATTACAGTGTAAGGATAAAGCTGCCCAGCAAGTGTGATACCCTGACTCTGATAGTGCCAGTAACTGTGCCCCTGGGTAACACCATGCTGCACTGCAGGGGGCAGATGTACAATGTGCAGAGAGTTAGATGTGGGAGGGACGTGTCCTAGCTCAGAGCTACATTACAGTGTAAGGATAAAGCTGCCCAGCATGTGTGATACCCTGACTCTGATAGTGCCAGTAACTGTGCCCCTGGGTAACACCGTGCTGTACTGCAGGGGGCAGATGTACAAAGTGCAGAGAGTTAGATGTGGGAGGGACGTGTCCTAGCTCAGAGCTACATTACAGTGTAAGGATAAAGCTGGCCAGCATGTGTGATACCCTGACTCTGATAGTGCCAGTAACTGTGCCCCTGGGTAACACCAATCTGCACTGCAGGGGGCAGATGTACAATGTACAGAGAGTTAGATGTGGGAGGGACGTGTCCTAGCTCAGAGCTACATTACAGTGTAAGGATAAAGCTGCCCAGCATGTGTGATACCTTGATAGTGCCAGTTACTGTGCCCCTGGGTAACACCATACTGTACTGCAGGGGGCAGATGTACAATGTGCAGAGAGTTAGATGTGGGAGGGACGTGTCCTAGCTCAGAGCTACATTACAGTGTAAGGATAAAGCTGCCCAGCATGTGTGATACCCTGACTCTGATAGTGCCAGTAACTGTGCCCCTGGGTAACACCGTGCTGTACTGCAGGGGGCAGATGTACAATGTGCAGAGAGTTAGATGTGGGAGGGACGTGTCCTAGCTCAGAGCTACATTACAGTGTAAGGATAAAGCTGCCCAGCATGTGTGATACCCTGACTCTGATAGTGCCAGTAACTGTGCCCCTGGGTAACACCGTGCTGCACTGCAGGGGGCAGATGTACAATGTGCAGAGAGTTAGATGTGGGAGGGACGTGTCCTAGCTCAGAGCTACATTACAGTGTAAGGATAAAGCTGCCCAGCATGTGTGATACCCCGACTCTGATAGTGCCAGTAACTGTGCCCCTGGGTAACACCATGCTGCACTGCAGGGGGCAGATGTACAATGTGCAGAGAGTTAGATGTGGGAGGGACGTATCCTAGCTCAGTGCTACATTACAGTGTAAGGATAAAGCTGCCCAGCATGTGTGATACCCTGACTCTGATAGTGCCAGTAACTGTGCCCCTGGGTAACACCATGCTGCACTGCAGGGGGCAGATGTACAATGTGCAGAGAGTTAGATGTGGGAGGGACGTGTCCTAGCTCAGAGCTACATTACAGTGTAAGGATAAAGCTGCCCAACATGTGTGATACCCTGACTCTGATAGTGCCAGTAACTGTGCCCCTGGGTAACACCATGCTGCACTGCAGGGGGCAGATGTACAATGTGCAGAGAGTTAGATGTGGGAGGGACGTGTCCTAGCTCAGAGCTACATTACAGTGTAAGGATAAAGCTGCCCAGCATGTGTGATACCCTGACTCTGATAGTGCCAGTAACTGTGCCCCTGGGTAACACCGTGCTGCACTGCAGGGGGCAGATGTACAATGTGCAGAGAGTTATATGTGGGAGGGACGTCTCCTAGCTCAGAGCTACATTACAGTGTAAGGATAAAGCTGCCCAGCATGTGTGATACCCTGACTCTGATAGTGCCAGTAACTGTGCCCCTGGGTAACACCGTGCTGTACTGCAGGGGGCAGATGTACAATGTGCAGAGAGTTAGATGTGGGAGGAACGTGTCCTAGCTCAGAGCTACATTACAGTGTAAGGATAAAGCTGCCCAGCATGTGTGATACCCTGACTCTGATAGTGCCAGTAACTGTGCCCCTGGGTAACACCGTGCTGTACTGCAGGGGGCAGATGTACAATGTGCAGAGAGTTAGATGTGGGAGGGACGTGTCCTAGCTCAGAGCTACATTACAGTGTAAGGATAAAGCTGCCCAGCATGTGTGATACCCTGACTCTGATACAGCCAGTAACTGTGCCCCTGGGTAACACCATGCTGCACTGCAGGGGGCAGATGTACAATGTGCAGAGAGTTAGATGTGGGAGGGACGTGTCCTAGCTCAGAGCTACATTACAGTGTAAGGATAAAGCTGCCCAGCATGTGTGATACTCTGACTCTGATAGTGCCAGTAACTGTGCCCCTGGGTAATACCATGCTGTACTGCAGGGGGCAGATGTACAATGTGCAGAGAGTTAGATGTGGGAGGGACGTGTCCTAGCTCAGAGCTACATTACAGTGTAAGGATAAAGCTGCCCAGCATGTGTGATACCCTGACTCTGATAGTGCCAGTAACTGTGCCCCTGGGTAACACCGTGCTGCACTGCAGGGGGCAGATGTACAATGTGCAGAGAGTTAGATGTGGGAGGGACGTGTCCTAGCTCAGAGCTACATTACAGTGTAAGGATAAAGCTGCCCAGCATGTGTGATACCCTGACTCTGATACAGCCAGTAACTGTGCCCCTGGGTAACACTGTGCTGCACTGCAGGGGGCAGATGTACAATGTGCAGAGAGTTAGATGTGGGAGGGACGTGTCCTAGCTCAGAGCTACATTACAGTGTAAGGATAAAGCTGCCCAGCATGTGTGATACCCTGACTCTGATACAGCCAGTAACTGTGCCCCTGGGTAACACTGTGCTGCACTGCAGGGGGCAGATATACAATGTGCAGAGAGTTAGATGTGGGAGGGACGTGTCCTAGCTCAGAGCTACATTACAGTGTAAGGATAAAGCTGCCCAGCATGTGTGATACCCCGACTGTGATAGAGCCAGTAACTGTGCCCCTGGGTAACACCGTGCTGTACTGCAGGGGGCAGATGTACAATGTGCAGAGACTTAGATGTGGGAGGAACGTGTCCTAGCTCAGAGCTACATTACAGTGTAAGGATAAAGCTGCCCAGCATGTGTGATACCCTGACTCTGATAGTGCCAGTAACTGTGCCCCTGGGTAACACCGTGCTGTACTGCAGGGGGCAGATGTACAATGTGCAGAGAGTTAGATGTGGGAGGGACGTGTCCTAGCTCAGAGCTACATTACAGTGTAAGGATAAAGCTGCCCAGCATGTGTGATACCCTGACTCTGATACAGCCAGTAACTGTGCCCCTGGGTAACACCATGCTGCACTGCAGGGGGCAGATGTACAATGTGCAAAGAGTTAGATGTAGAAGGGACGTGTCCTAGCTCAGAGCTACATTACAGTGTAAGGATAAAGCTGCCCAGCATGTGTGATACCCTGACTCTGATAGTGCCAGTAACTGTGCCCCTGGGTAACACCGTGCTGTACTGCAGGGGGCAGATGTACAATGTGCAGAGAGTTAGATGTGGGAGGGACGTGTCCTAGCTCAGAGCTACATTACAGTGTAAGGATAAAGCTGCCCAGCATGTGTGATACCCTGACTCTGATAGTGCCAGTAACTGTGCCCCTGGGTAACACCGTGCTACACTGCAGGGGGCAGATGTACAATGTGCAGAGAGTTAGATGTGGGAGGGACGTGTCCTAGCTCAGAGCTACATTACAGTGTAAGGATAAAGCTGCCCAGCATGTGTGATACCCCGACTCTGATAGTGCCAGTAACTGTGCCCCTGGGTAACACTGTGCTGCACTGCAGGGGGCAGATGTACAATGTGCAGAGAGTTAGATGTGGGAGGGACGTGTCCTAGCTCAGAGCTACATTACAGTGTAAGGATAAAGCTGCCCAGCATGTGTGATACCCTGACTCTGATAGTGCCAGTAACTGTGCCCCTGGGTAACACCGTGCTGCACTGCAGGGGGCAGATGTACAATGTGCAGAGAGTTAGATGTGGGAGGGACGTGTCCTAGCTCAGAGCTACATTACAGTGTAAGGATAAAGCTGCCCAGCATCTCAGGGCTGCATGCAGAAGCAGCCGGTATTTACCCTGCATGTACACATAATACATGTATTTGTCCCCCCGGTATTGCAGTGTGGTTTGCCCAGAGCCCATCACCTTATTTTTTGCCTTAATCCCATCTCAGTACCAGCCCCTCATAATTTAATTTCACAGATTTCTTATTTATTTCTTATGCAGTATATATATATATATATGTCTGTGACATTTTTTTAAATTTGCAACAAAATAGATTCTTCTTGACATCAGAACAGTAAAATGTTACAATCTCCCCAGAAGATAATGGACCTGATACATAGGTGGATGCTAGTAAAACATTTGGCGCACGTGCTCGATGTTTTACTTATGCACATGCTTCCGAGATGCACAGTTCATGCGTCACCATGGTTACAGCCGTCCGGCGCAGGGTCTGATTCAGAGATGTACATTCATTCTAGGATGAACGCAGAACTCTGATTGTTAGGGGTCTGCGTCGAAAGACGCAGCTCCACTGAAACCAGCAGCCAAATACCGTCGGACATTCCAAGCAATCGCAGAGTTGTTCAGAAGTCCGATGGTACGGCCGATGTCCGCTCGCTGGTGCGCTCCACGGCAGATTAAGAGCTGCAGCTGGTGGGCGTCTCAATAGACAGCCCCTCGGCTGCAGCATAAGCATCATTTCCTAGTAGCGTCTGCGACAAAAGTCTCCGCTGCTGCCGCTTTGCGTCCACCTCTGTACCAGGCCCAATGACCCGTATTTTGTTATCTAAGATGGCCGTCCGATATAACTGAGACCCAGATACGGTACCTCCAGCTTCCTCCAGTGTGGATCTGTGGAGACGGGCGCCGGCTCTCAGGAATTATAATGATCCTCGCTGTGCGTCATACAGGAATCTGCCGCTGTGCGCCTGCGAACACAGGAAAATTCCATCTTTTTATAGCAAATCTGAAGTATCTGCCTGTGAGCAGCTGAGATGAAGCCGGTGAGTTATCCCCCGAGATGTGAGAGAATCGGGGTCACCTCGTGGTGCCAGGGCCAGATTAACGATGGAGAGGATGGGACGCCAGCTCCAGGCCTCTACATAAAAATAGGCCCATCATCATGACAGTATGGCAAACGCCCAACCACCCAGATGACCACACAATCAGCCACAAATCATAAGTATCACAATCGTATTTCTATTTTCCTCACAGTGAGATGCAATTGTTCTACTTTGGCGGATTTAAGGAGAGATATATCCAGCTTTGTAGAGATAAACTGGGGAAATTGCCTCAGCTTCTGTGATTTATCTAGCACAGTCAATGAAATCACAGAAGCTGAATGGACAACTTCTGTTAGGAGCTGATTGGTTGGTACTTTCTCTCTCTAGACTTTGTATCTCTCCAAGGCTTGATACATTTCTCCCTGAGATTTGCGGGGGACCCTGAGCAAATAACCTTTGGGCGCTGATGAGAATGAAATATAATTGTGTGTGCCCAAGGTACATCCATTCCAGCCAGGTGCACTCACTGCACTGACCACCTGCGGGCAATGCCTTGTCAGATCAGCTCTCACCACTGGGAAAAGGGCCCGAATTCATTTATAAGACATCCAGACTGAAAGAAACATATTTGCTTAGGCAATAAAATATTTTTTCAGTTGTGTCATCTGAGGTATTTACCAGCAAGAATGAGCAAACACAAATGCGCTGTCAAACATCTCAACAGTGGCGGAACTGCTGGCGGCAATGGAGGCATTTCCCCGAGGCGCCAGCTGTCAAGGGAGCACAGATAAATCTTTCTGTAACCGCTTCCTGCACCCTGCTGACCACTGCAGCTGGCAAAGCTGGATCTATCTGAGGGGTCCGGGCAGCCACTGACGGTGGCTGTGTGGTACAATAACGTTTTTATTTCTTTATTGTGACATGGCATGCATGACGTCATGATGTCAAACGCATGGCACCGCTGAAAGAGGAGCGCTCGCCTCCAGAAGACATGGTAAGTGTGTGTGGGCTGCACACCACTGACAGGTAAGTTATTACACTGATACACACCACTGACAGGTAAGTTATTATTACAATGATACACACCACTGACAGGTAAGTTATTACCCTGATACACACCACTGACAGGTAAGTTATTACACTGATACACACCACTGACAGGTAAGTTATTATTACAATGATACACACCAATGACAGGTAAGTTATTACACTGATACACACCAATGACAGGTAAGTTATTACAGTGATACACACCACTGACAGGTAAGTTATTACACTGATACACACCACTGACAGGTAAGTTATTACACTGATACACACCACTGACAGGTAAGTTATTACACTGATACACACCACTGACAGGTAAGTTATTATTACAATGATACACACCACTGACAGGTACGTTATTATTACAATGATACACACCACTGACAGGTAAGTTATTACAACGATACACACCAATGACAGGTAAGTTATTATTACAATGATACACACCACTGACAGGTAAGTTATTACACTGATACACACCACTGACAGGTAAGTTATTACAATGATACACACCAATGACAGGTAAGTTATTACACTGATACACACCACTGACAGGTAAGTTATTATTACAATGATACACACCACTGACAGGTACGTTATTATTACAATGATACACACCACTGACAGGTAAGTTATTACACTGATACACACCACTGACAGGTAAGTTATTACACTGATACACACCACTGACAGGTAAGTTATTATACTGATACACACCACTGACAGGTAAGTTATTATTACAATGATACACACCACTGACAGGTACGTTATTATTACAATGATACACACCACTGACAGGTAAGTTATTACACTGATACACACCACTGACAGGTAAGTTATTACACTGATACACACCACTGACAGGTAAGTTATTACACTGATACACACCACTGACAGGTAAGTTATTACACTGATACACACCACTGACAGGTAAGTTATTACAGTGATACACTCCATTGACAGGTAAGTTATTACCCTGATACACACCACTGACAGGTAAGTTATTACACTGATACACACCACTGACAGGAAAGTTATTACACTGATACACACCACTGACAGGTAAGTTATTACACTGATACACACCACTGACAGGTATGTTATTACACTGATACACACCACTGACAGGTACGTTATTACACTGATACACACCACTGACAGGTACGTTATTATTACACTGATACACACCACTCAGGTAAGTTATTACACTGATACACACCACTGACAGGTAAGTTATTATTACAATGATACACACCACTGACAGGTACGTTATTATTACAATGATACACACCACTGACAGGTAAGTTATTACAGTGATACACACCACTGACAGGTAAGTTATTACCCTGATACACACCACTGACAGGTAAGTTATTACACTGATACACACCACTGACAGGTAAGTTATTATTACAATGATACACACCACTGACAGGTACGTTATTATTACAATGATACACACCACTGACAGGTAAGTTATTACACTGATACACACCACTGACAGGTAAGTTATTACACTGATACACACCACTGACAGGTAAGTTATTACACTGATACACACCACTGACAGGTAAGTTATTACACTGATACACACCACTGACAGGTAAGTTATTACACTGATACACACCACTGACAGGTAAGTTATTACACTGATACACACCACTGACAGGAAAGTTATTACACTGATACACACCACTGACAGGTAAGTTATTACACTGATACACACCACTGACAGGTATGTTATTACACTGATACACACCACTGACAGGTACGTTATTACACTGATACACACCACTGACAGGTACGTTATTATTACACTGATACACACCACTCAGGTAAGTTATTACACTGATACACACCACTGACAGGTAAGTTATTACACTGATACACACCACTGACAGGTAAGTTATTATTACAATGATACACACCACTGACAGGTACGTTATTATTACAATGATACACACCACTGACAGGTAAGTTATTAAAGTGATACACACCACTGACAGGTAAGTTATTACCCTGATACACACCACTGACAGGTAAGTTATTACACTGATACACACCACTGACAGGTAAGTTATTACACTGATACACACCACTGACAGGTAAGTTATTACACTGATACACACCACTGACAGGTAAGTTATTACCCTGATACACACCACTGACAGGTAAGTTATTACACTGATACACACCACTGACAGGTAAGTTATTATTACAATGATACACACCACTGACAGGAAAGTTATTACACTGATACACACCACTGACAGGTAAGTTATTACACTGATACACACCACTGACAGGTAAGTTATTACACTGATACACACCACTGACAGGTAAGTTATTACCCTGATACACACCACTGACAGGTAAGTTATTACACTGATACACACCACTGACAGGTAAGTTATTATTACAATGATACACACCACTGACAGGTAAGTTATTACACTGATACACACCACTGACAGGTAAGTTATTACACTGATACACACCACTGACAGGTAAGTTATTATTACAATGATACACACCACTGACAGGTAAGTTATTACACTGATACACACCACTGACAGGTAAGTTATTACACTGATACACACCACTGACAGGTAAGTTATTATTACAATGATACACACCACTGACAGGAAAGTTATTACACTGATACACACCACTGACAGGTAAGTTATTATTACAATGATACACACCACTGACAGGTAAGTTATTACACTGATACACACCACTGACAGGTAAGTTATTACACTGATACACACCACTGACAGGTAAGTTATTATTACAATGATACACACCACTGACAGGTAAGTTATTACACTGATACACACCACTGACAGGTAAGTTATTACACTGATACACACCACTGACAGGTAAGTTATTATTACACTGATACACACCACTGACAGGTAAGTTATTACACTGATACACACCACTGACAGGTAAGTTATTACACTGATACACACCATTGACAGGTATGTTATTACACTGATACACACCACTGACAGGTAAGTTATTACTCTGATACACACCACTGACAGCTAAGTTATTACACTGATACACAACACTGACAGGTAAGTTATTACACTGATACACACCACTGACAGGTAAGTTATTACACTGATACACACCATTGACAGGTATGTTATTACACTGATACACACCACTGACAGGTAAGTTATTACACTGATACACACCATTGACAGGTATGTTATTACACTGATACACACCACTGACAGGTAAGTTATTACTCTGATACACACCATTGACAGGTATGTTATTACACTGATACACACCACTGACAGGTAAGTTATTACTCTGATACACACCACTGACAGCTAAGTTATTACACTGATACACAACACTGACAGGTAAGTTATTACACTGATACACACCACTGACAGGTAAGTTATTACACTGATACACACCACTGACAGGTACGTTATTACAGTGATACACACCACTGACAGGTAAGTTATTACGCACCGATGACAGATAAGTTACATGTACTACAGTAATAGATATACACAACAACCTCTATCTGCAGTTAACAATTTCACAATGAGCCAGAGATAAAGCACATTCATATTGCTTGGCACAGTAGGGGGAGGACAATGGGGCAGGGAGTGCTCTGACTCTGCCAATCTCTGTGCCAGTTGTTCACAAAGGGTAATGGGGAGCAGAGGCAAATGCAGGATTTCTAGAGGGGGCTTGTTTTAGAGTGAGTGTGGCCAGTCCATGAAGAGGGTATAATTATAACATAACCAATGCGTCATACAAAGTGTATGGTGTGTAATAATTCCAGCATATAAGGACCAGTGATCACAGTAACCCATTATATGTGTCATACATAGTGTATTGTGTGTCATAATTCCAGCATATACAGGACCAGTGATCACAGTAACCCATTATATGTCATACATAGTGTATTGTGTGTCATAATTCCAGCATATACAGGACCAGCGATCACAGTAACCCATTATATGTGTCATACATAGTGTATTGTGTGTCATAATTCCAGCACATACAGGACCAGTGATCACAGTAACCCATTATATGTGTCATACATAGTGTATTGTGTGTCATAATTCCAGCATATACAGGACCAGTGATCACAGTAACCCATTATATGTCATACATAGTGTATTGTGTGTCATAATTCCAGCATATACAGGACCAGCGATCACAGTAACCCATTATATGTGTCATACATAGTGTATTGTGTGTAATAATTCCAGCATATACAGGTCCAGTGATCACAGTAACCCATTATATGTGTCATACATAGTGTATTGTGTGTCATAATTCCAGCATATACAGGACCAGCGATCACAGTAACCCATTATATGTGTCATACATAGTGTATTGTGTGTCATAATTCCAGCATATACAGGACCAGCGATCACAGTAACCCATTATATGTGTCATACATAGTGTATTGTGTGTCATAATTCCAGCATATACAGGACCAGTGATCACAGTAACCCATTATATGTGTCATACATAGTGTATTGTGTGTCATAATTCCAGCATATACAGGACCAGTGATCACAGTAACCCATTATATGTGTCATACATAGTGTATTGTGTGTCATAATTCCAGCATATACAGGACCAGCGATCACAGTAACCCATTATATGTGTCATACATAGTGTCTTGTGTGTCATAATTCCAGCATATACAGGACCAGCGATCACAGTAACCCATTATATGTGTCATACATAGTGTATTGTGTGTCATAATTCCAGCATATACAGGACCAGTGATCACAGTAACCCATTATATGTGTCATACATAGTGTATTGTGTGTCATAATTCCAGCATATACAGGACCAGCGATCACAGTAACCCATTATATGTGTCATACATAGAGTATTGTGTGTCATAATTCCAGCATATACAGGACCAGTGATCACAGTAACCCATTATATGTGTCATACATAGTGTATTGTGTGTCATAATTCCAGCATATACAGGTCCAGTGATCACAGTAACCCATTATATGTGTCATACATAGTGTATTGTGTGTCATAATTCCAGCATATACAGGACCAGCGATCACAGTAACCCATTATATGTGTCATACATAGAGTATTGTGTGTCATATATCCATCATATACAGGACCAGCGATCACAGTAACCCATTATATGTGTCATACATAGTGTATTGTGTGTCATAATTCCAGCATATACAGGACCAGTGATCACAGTAACCCATTATATGTGTCATACATAGTGTATTGTGTGTCATAATTCCAGCATATACAGGACCAGCGATCACAGTAACCCATTATATGTGTCATACATAGTGTATTGTGTGTCATAATTCCAGCATATACAGGACCAGTGATCACAGTAACCCATTATATGTGTCATACATAGTGTATTGTGTGTCATATATCCAGCATATACAGGACCAGCGATCACAGTAACCCATTATATGTGTCATACATAGTGTATTGTGTGTCATAATTCCAGCATATACAGGACCAGCGATCACAGTAACCCATTATATGTGTCATACATAGTGTATTGTGTGTAATAATTCCAGCATATACAGGTCCAGTGATCACAGTAACCCATTATATGTGTCATACATAGTGTATTGTGTGTCATAATTCCAGCATATACAGGACCAGCGATCACAGTAACCCATTATATGTGTCATACATAGTGTATTGTGTGTCATAATTCCAGCATATACAGGACCAGCGATCACAGTAACCCATTATATGTGTCATACATAGTGTATTGTGTGTCATAATTCCAGCATATACAGGACCAGTGATCACAGTAACCCATTATATGTGTCATACATAGTGTATTGTGTGTCATAATTCCAGCATATACAGGACCAGTGATCACAGTAACCCATTATATGTGTCATACATAGTGTATTGTGTGTCATAATTCCAGCATATACAGGACCAGCGATCACAGTAACCCATTATATGTGTCATACATAGAGTATTGTGTGTCATAATTCCAGCATATACAGGACCAGTGATCACAGTAACCCATTATATGTGTCATACATAGTGTATTGTGTGTCATAATTCCAGCATATACAGGTCCAGTGATCACAGTAACCCATTATATGTGTCATACATAGTGTATTGTGTGTCATAATTCCAGCATATACAGGACCAGCGATCACAGTAACCCATTATATGTGTCATACATAGAGTACTGTGTGTCATAATTCCAGCATATACAGGACCAGTGATCACAGTAACCCATTATATGTGTCATACATAGTGTATTGTGTGTCATAATTCCAGCATATACAGGTCCAGTGATCACAGTAACCCATTATATGTGTCATACATAGTGTATTGTGTGTCATAATTCCAGCATATACAGGACCAGCGATCACAGTAACCCATTATATGTGTCATACATAGTGTATTGTGTGTCATAATTCCAGCATATACAGGACCAGCGATCACAGTAACCCATTATATGTGTCATACATAGTGTATTGTGTGTCATAATTCCAGCATATACAGGACCAGCGATCACAGTAACCCATTATATGTGTCATACATAGTGTATTGTGTGTCATAATTCCAGCATATACAGGACCAGCGATCACAGTAACCCATTATATGTGTCATACATAGTGTACTGTGTGTCATAATTCCAGCATATACAGGACCAGTGATCACAGTAACCCATTATATGTGTCATACATAGTGTATTGTGTGTCATAATTCCAGCATATACAGGTCCAGTGATCACAGTAACCCATTATATGTGTCATACATAGTGTATTGTGTGTCATAATTCCAGCATATACAGGACCAGCGATCACAGTAACCCATTATATGTGTCATACATAGTGTATTGTGTGTCATAATTCCAGCATATACAGGACCAGTGATCACAGTAACCCATTATATGTGTCATACATAGTGTATTGTGTGTCATAATTCCAGCATATACAGGTCCAGTGATCACAGTAACCCATTATATGTGTCATACATAGTGTATTGTGTGTCATAATTCCAGCATATACAGGACCAGCGATCACAGTAACCCATTATATGTGTCATACATAGTGTATTGTGTGTCATAATTCCAGCATATACAGGTCCAGTGATCACAGTAACCCATTATATGTGTCATACATAGTGTATTGTGTGTCATAATTCCAGCATATACAGGACCAGCGATCACAGTAACCCATTATATGTGTCATACATAGTGTATTGTGTGTCATAATTCCAGCATATCCAGGACCAGTGATCACAGTAACCCATTATATGTGTCATACATAGTGTATTGTGTGTCATAATTCCAGCATATACAGGACCAGCGATCACAGTAACCCATTATATGTGTCATACATAGTGTATTGTGTGTCATAATTCCAGCATATACAGGACCAGCGATCACAGTAACCCATTATATGTGTCATACATAGTGTATTGTGTGTCATAATTCCAGCATATACAGGACCAGTGATCACAGTAACCCATTATATGTGTCATACATAGTGTATTGTATGTCATAATCCCAGCATATACAGGACCAGCGATCACAGTAACCATTATATGTGTCATACATAGTGTATTGTGTGTCATAATTCCAGCATATACAGGACCAGCGATCACAGTAACCCATTATATGTGTCATACATAGTGTATTGTGTGTCATAATTCCAGCATATACAGGACCAGTGATCACAGTAACCCATTATATGTGTCATACATAGTGTATTGTATGTCATAATCCCAGCATATACAGGACCAGCGATCACAGTAACCATTATATGTGTCATACATAGTGTATTGTGTGTCATAATTCCAGCATATACAGGACCAGCGATCACAGTAACCCATTATATGTGTCATACATAGTGTATTGTGTGTCATAATTCCAGCATATATAGGACCAGTGATCACAGTAACCCATTATATGTGTCATACATAGTGTATTGTATGTCATAATCCCAGCATATACAGGACCAGTGATCACAGTAACCCATTATATGTGTCATACATAGTGTATTGTATGTCATAATCCCAGCATATACAGGACCAGCGATCACAGTAACCATTATATGTGTCATACATAGTGTATTGTGTGTGATAATTCCAGCATATACAGGACCAGCGATCACAGTAACCCATTATATGTGGCAGTACGGCCATCCTGCCTGAGCTGAATGTTTTTATCTCACCTGTGGGCACCATTACAGAGCATGGGAGCAAGTCCGGGAGTCTGGGGGAGAAGCAGAAGAACCTGCCCTAGACATATATGTACATATTGGTCTCCTTATGCACTGGATAGTGTAATATTATTATACAGTATTAATAATCAACCCTATTGATGGACTATAGCAGTGCACCCTTAACAGTGCATGTTTTCCAGATCTCCTAGTTTGTGCACTGCTGCATTTATTATTTACTGACACAGGTTAAAGGATCCACAGGTGGTTCCAATAATATTACTATTTCTATTGTGGTCATGGTGTGGGCTGGGGAGCCATGACCGGGCAACCTGAAACCCCACCCCCCTGCATTTGCCTATGGGGAGAAAGCAAATATAATAACCCATCAGAAGACGGTAATGGGAAGGGGGCACACACAATACCCCATCAGTGATGGTATTGGGGAGGGGGCACATAGAATGGGATACAGTCAGTATCCTGGCGGCCGCAATGCCGGCACTGATATTACCGACGCCAGAATCCCGACGCCTATCACAATCCCGGTGTCGACATCCCGACCGCCGGGATACCGAAGGTAAGTAGCGGGATTGGGTGGAGGGTTAGAGTTAGGCACCAGAGAGGGAGGGTTAGCATAACGAACAACAAGTGTCACTATGCTAGCCCGGACAGGATGTCGGTGTTGGGATTCTGACCGTTGGGATCCCTACTGCTGGCATCCCATACCGCTTCCCATTCCCACACAGAATACCCCATCAGTGATGGGGAGGGGGCATATAGAATACCCCATTAGTGAGGGTAATGGGGAGGGGGCATCAAGAATACCCCATCAGTGAGGGTAATGGGGAGGGGGCATACAGAATACCCCATCAGTGAGGGTAATGGGGAGGGGGCATATAGAATACCCCATCAGTGATGGTAGTGGGGAGGATTGTACACAAGGTAGGAGTGAAATGAGGGGAACATGAGTCTGGGGGTAACAGGTCTCCTCACCAGTGCCCCCTCCTCTCTCACCTGTCTCGTCCTGTGACTGACTTCCCGGCTTCCCTGTCACTTTTAGGCTCATTCCAACTCTGAGTCCCAAATCTGCACCAGCTCCTGTGTGATTATTTAAAGGGCTGGGACAGTCCTGCCCTCCCCTCCCCGCCCTCCCCACACTGAGCAGCCATACAGGAGGGGCTTGTATGTGGGTGATGCTCCCAGGCACAGGATCACAGGCAGGAGAGCTGCACAGTCCCAGTAATCATCACACCGTGAGGGGTTAACTATTATCCCCGGCAGTGAAAGGGTGACAGGCTCCTCAGTGACCACTGGGGGCGCACTATGCACTCAGTGTCATCACTACCCGTGTAATTGCTGATTAACCAACTTACAGTGTTACTCTGCAGCAAATTACTCCACATACATGTCCCAGGAGGGTCCCTGCGTCTCTGCTGCCCCCTCACACATGTCCCAGGAGGGTCCCTGCGTCTATGCTGCCCCCTCACACATGTCCCAGGAGGTTCCCTGCGTCTCTGCTGCCCCCTCACACATGTCCCAGGAGGGTCCCTGCGTCTCTGCTGCCCCCTCACACATGTCCCAGGAGGGTCCCTGCGTCTATGCTGCCCCCTCACACATGTCCCAGGAGGGTCCCTGCGTCTCTGCTGCCCCCTCACACATGTCCCAGGAGGGTCCCTGCGTCTCTGCTGCCCCCTCACACATGTCCCAGGAGGGTCCCTGCGTCTCTGCTGCCCCCTCACACATGTCCCAGGAGGGTCCCTGCGTCTATGCTGCCCCCTCACACATGTCCCAGGAGGTTCCCTGCGTCTCTGCTGCCCCCTCACACATGTCCCAGGAGGGTCCCTGTGTCTCTGCTGCCCCCTCACACATGTCCCAGGAGGGTCCCTGCGTCTATGCTGCCCCCTCACACGTGTCCCAGGAGGTTCCCTGCGTCTCTGCTGCCCCCTCACACATGTCCCAGGAGGGTCCCTGCGTCTCTGCTGCCCCCTCACACATGTCCCAGGAGGGTCCCTGCGTCTCTGCTGCCCCCTCACACGTGTCCCAGGAGGGTCCCTGCGTCTATGCTGCCCCCTCACACATGTCCCAGGAGGTTCCCTGCGTCTCTGCTGCCCCCTCACACATGTCCCAGGAGGGTCCCTGCGTCTCTGCTGCCCCCTCACACATGTCCCAGGAGGGTCCCTGCGTCTATGCTGCCCCCTCACACATGTCCCAGGAGGTTCCCTGCGTCTCTGCTGCCCCCTCACACATGTCCCAGGAGGGTCCCTGCGTCTCTGCTGCCCCCTCACACATGTCCCAGGAGGGTCCCTGCGTCTCTGCTGCCCTCTCACACATGTCCCAGGAGGTTCCCTGCGTCTCTGCTGCCCCCTCACACATGTCCCAGGAGGTTCCCTGCGTCTCTGCTGCCCCCTCACACATGTCCCAGGAGGATCCCTGCGTCTCTGCTGCCCCCTCACACATGTCCCAGGAGGTTCCCTGCGTCTCTGCTGCCCCCTCACACGTGTCCCAGGAGGTTCCCTCTGTCTCTGCTGCCCCCTCACACGTGTCCCAGGAGGTTCCCTGTGTCTCTGCTGCCTCTCACACATCTCCCAGGAGGTTCCCTGCGTCTCTGCTGCCCCCTCACACATGTCCTAGGAGGTTCCCTGTGTCTCTGCTGCCTCTCACACATGTCCCAGAAGGTTCCCTGCTTCTCTGCTGCCCCCTCACACATGTCCCAGGAGGTTCCCTGCGTCTCTGCTGCCCCCTCACACGTGTCCCAGGAGGTTCCCTGCGTCTCTGCTGCCCCCTCTACGTGTCCCAGGAGGTTCCCTGCGTCTCTGCTGCCCCCTCACACGTGTCCCAGGAGGTTCCCTGTGTCTCTGCTGCCCCCTCACATGTGTCCCAGGAGGTTCCCTGTGTCTCTGCTGCCTCTCACACATGTCCCAGGAGGTTCCCTGCGTCTCTGCTGCCCCCTCACACGTGTCCCAGGAGGTTCCCTGTGTCTCTGCTGCCCCCTCACACGTGTCCCAGGAGGTTCCCTGCGTCTCTGCTGCCCCCTCACACCTGTCCCAGGAGGTTCCCTGCGTCTCTGCTGCCTCCCTCACACATGTCCCAGGAGGTTCCCTGCGTCTCTGCTGCCTCCCTCACACATCTCCCAGGAGGTTCCCTGTGTCTCTGCTGCCCCCTCACACATGTCCCAGGAGGTTCCCTGTGTCTCTGCTGCCCCCTCACACATGTCCCAGGAGGTTCCCTATGTTTCTGCTGCCCCCTCACACATGTCCCAGGAGGTTCCCTGCGTCTCTGCTGCCCCCCTCACACATGTCCTAGGAGGTTCCCTGTGTCTCTGCTGCCCCCTCACACATGTTCCAGGAGGTTCCCTGCGTCTCTGCTGCCCCCTCACACATGTCCCAGGAGGTTCCCTGCGTTATGATCTCCCGAGGCGATCTGGATAAATCCGAATCACGGTTCTGATCTCCTGAGGCGATCCGGATAAATCCGAATCACGGTTCTGATCTCCTGAGGCGATCCGGATAAATCCGAGTCACGGTTCTGATCTCCTGAGGCGATCCGGATAAATCCACGTCACGGTTCTGATCTCCTGAGGCGATCCGGATTAATCCAAGTCACGGTTCTGATCACCGGAGGCGATCCGGATAAATCTGACTCGTAGTTCTGATCTCCTGAGGCGATCCTGATAAATCCAAGTCACGGTTCTGATCTTCTGAGGCGATCCGGATAAATCCGAGTCGTGGTTCTGATCTCCTGAGGCGATCCGGATAAATCCAAGTCACGGTTCTGATCACCTGAGGCGATCCGGATAAATCCGAGTCGTGGTTCTGATCTCCTGAGGCGATGCGGATAAATCCCAGTCACTGTTCTGATCTCCTGAACGATCCGGATAAATCCCAGTCATGGTTCTGATCTCCTGAGGCGATCCGGATAATTCTCAGTCACGGTTCTGTTCTCCAGACGCGATCCGGATAAATACGAGTCACGGTTCTGATCTCCTGAGGCGATGCGGATAAATCCCAGTCACGGTTCTGATCTCCTGAGGCGATCCGGATAAATCCCAGTCACGGTTCTGATCTCCTGAGGCGATGCGGATAAATCCCAGTCACGGTTCTGATCTCCTGAGGCGATCCGGATAAATCCCAGTCACGGTTCTGATCTCCTGAGGCGATCCGGATAAATCCCAGTCATGGTTGTGATCTCCTGAGGCGATCCGGACAAATCCGAGCCATGGTTCTGATCTCCTGAGGCGATCTGGATAAATCCCAGTCACGGTTCTGATCTCCTGAGGCGATCCGGACAAATCCGAGCCATGGTTCTGATCTCCTGAGGCGATCTGGATAAATCCCAGTCACGGTTCTGATCTCCTGAGGCGATGCGGATAAATCCCAGTCACGGTTCTGATCTCCTGAGGCGATCCGGATAAATCCCAGTCACGGTTCTGATCTCCTGAGGCGATCCGGATAAATCCCAGTCATGGTTGTGATCTCCTGAGGCGATCCGGACAAATCCGAGCCATGGTTCTGATCTCCTGAGGCGATCTGGATAAATCCGAGTCACGGTTCTGATCTCCTGAGGCGATCTGGACAAATCCGAGCCATGGTTCTGATCTCCTGAGGCGATCTGGATAAATCCGAGTCACGGTTCTGATCTCCAGGGGCGATGCAGATAAATCCGAGTCACGGTTCTAATGTCCTGAGGCGATCCGGATAAATCCCTGTCACGCTTCTGATCTCCTGAGGCGATCCGGACAAATCCGAGCCATGGTTCTGATCTCCTGAGGCGATCAGGATAAATCCGAGTCACGGTTCTGATCTCCAGGGGCGATGCAGATAAATCCGAGTCACGGTTCTAATGTCCTGAGGCGATCCGGATAAATCCCAGTCACGGTTCTGATCTCCTGAGGCGATCCGGACAAATCCGAGCCATGGTTCTGATCTTCCAGTAGTTCGGAATTAGGATTTTAAATCTGAATTTTCGGCTTTTGGATTGTATTATTTCAGCTGATTATAAAAAATGTTTTATAATTTTTTTTTTTTTTAAATCCAGATCCAAAACCTAAAACCAAAACACGGGAGTCCGCGCATATCTAATTATTGCTGACAGGTATTTATTTAGCGCAGGCACATTCCTTTATACTTACAATACAATTCTTACCAATTGTTCTCATTCTCTGGGCTTTAGAAATTAATATTTATTGTGGGGGAGAAATTACAATGATCAAATTCAGTAAACTAATCACAGTATCGCGGGGCGCCCTCATTATCCCGTACCGGACTCACCCACCAGGACAGTGTGCCGTGCCCCATGTGGATTGTCCTGCAGAGGGCGTGGTGGCGAGGGGGCAATGGGGAGTGGTGGATACATAATTCCTGAGCGCCTCCAGGGAGCAGAGGGGAGGGGGTTTCCCTTCTAGTGTATCTGACTAATCTCAGAAACTCCTGTCAGATTTCTCTGGAAGGTAGGGCTGCGAGGACGCCGCTCCCTGCCCTGGACAGGAATGGGTTAACCTGTTTCAGCTGCTTCAAATCCTCAGTTTGTCTTTTCTCCTTATAACACTGTGGACCCAAGAGGTTGCAGTCTATAAGAACCTAAACTACTGTAGCACTTACTGTATCTACTAGCCGAGCCGGATTGAGACCGAAAGGTCTGATTCGTTTGTAAGCCGACATTTCCCTGTCGATATTTTAGAAAGTATTTTGATGTAATTCTCCCCACCTGTCATGTAATATTACAGTGTATGTGTACCGATTATCAAGCTGCTGGCGACAATGGGCCTGATTCAGACACACTCACAAGCGGCTGTCCGCTCGCAAGTGGGTCGATGTTGTGCACTGCGTATGCGCACGACGGTGGGAGCTCCGTCGTGCGCATGCGCCAGACGCGACGAGCGAAGGACTTTCCTTCGCTCGTTGTGTCTGATCAAAGGGGGCGTGCTGTCGATGTTGATTGACAGCACGCCCCCTTTGGTGGGCGTGCCGGGGGCGTGCCTCCCTGACGGGGGCGTTCCCAAGGGAACGCCTACCGTCAGAAGCCGGCCCACTGACATCACTAGTGATGTCAGTGGGAGTGATTTTGGCTCTGGTAGAGCCAGAATCACTCCGGGCCTTGCGGTTGACAACCTCAACCGCAGGCTCCGGCTCGCAGTGGCGATGGTCGCGATGGTCAAGACCATTGCGGCCATCAAAGTGCACGCTCGTATAGGCTGTGGGTGGTGACCCACAGCTATACGAGCGTCCAGGAGGACGCTCCATAATTATGGAGGACGGCCCTCATTCAGAGCGTGCGCTCTGCTCAGAGCGTCCGGCTCTGAATGAGGGCCTATGTCTATAGAGATTAGCAGCAAAGCCGTATGGGGACACCTCAATATTATTACAAAGATGGCTGTAGCGAGCAGTGTATGTGTTCGGCGGCTTCGGCCCGCCCGTCACGTATCTCCATCCACTGCTACAGTATTGTATTCAGGGTCTCATTCAGAGCCGCTCGTAAGCGGCCGCTCTTTCGTTCTGAGCGATGTTCGCACATCTGCGCATGCGTATGGGTTTTAGTACGCATGTGTGAACCAGTCAGTGCGGTCAGAAATCGTGTGCTCGCAATATAGCGAATGCCTGCTATTTTGAGTGACAGGATGAGGCGTTTGTGGGTGGTAACAGGGGAAGGTGCTTAAAAAGTGGGAGTGGAGATCCGAACGCAGGCGTGCCAAACGGTCAAAACGGGCGTTTTAAGGGTGTGAATAATTAACAAAGCAGCGTCATCGACCACGTCAGTTGGGTGTCTTTTAGCCAGAACTGCTCGCATGATTGCGGTAGGAAAAACCAACCACAAGAATAGCGAGCAGTTCATACGCCGTTCGATGTACTCGATTAATCTAATAAATAGCGGACATGACGTATGATGCGAGCGGCCAGGGGGCGCTTTTTACAAAAAAAGTCTGCATGTTTCGTTCAGACATGGAGGCGTCAACAGACCGCAAAGAGCGAACGGTTAATTTAAATAGCCACCCCCTTTTTCTGAACGAGCGAGCGCAAATAGCATCCGGCTCTGAATCAGACCCTCAATATCAGTGGAGCATTCGCCGCCCAGCGGTTAAACCGTGTATTGCATGACATGGATTCTCTTGTGTCTTAGCGCCCAAACACACGTATTTATTTACATGCATGACTAGGACTCCTGAATGTCACGCTTGGAGTAGAGATGTATGAGGACACATTTGCACTATTATATACTAATGTTTTGGAACATTTATTTGCCGGATGTTGCTAGTTTTTATCTCTCTCTATCTCCACCTTCCCATCTCTCTCCCCCTCCTCCCCTGTCTCTCTCTCCCTCCCCCTCCTCCCCTGTCTCTCTTTCCCCCTCCTCCCCTATCTCTCTCTCACTCCCCCAACTTCTCATCTCTCCCTCCTCCCCTGTCTCTCTCTCCCTCTCACGCCTTCCCATCTCTCCCCCTCCTCCCCGGTCTCTATCTCCCTCCCCCACCTTCCCATCTTTCTCCTGCTTCTCTCATGTGTCTCTCTCCCTCCCCCTCCTCCCCTGTTTCTCTTTCCCCCTCCTCCCCTGTCTCTCTCTCCCTCCCCCACCTTCTCATCTCTCTCCCCCTCCTCCCCTGTCTCTCTCTCCCTCCCCCTCCTCCCCTGTCTATATTTCCCCCTCCTCCCCTGTCTCTCTCTCCCTCCCCCACTATCTCATCTCTCTCCCCCTCCTCCCCTGTCTCTCTCTCCCTCTCACGCCTTCCCATCTCTCTCCCCTCCTCCTCCTCTATCTCTCTCTCCCCCACCTTCCCATCTCTCTCCTCTTCCTCCCCTGTCTCTATCTCCCTCCACCACCTTTCCATCTTTCTCCTGCTCCTCCCCTGTGTCTCTCTTTTCACATATCTTCCCATCTCTTTCCCCCTTCTCTCCTTTCTCTCCCACCCCCACCTTCCCATCTTTCCCCCTCTTCCCTGTCTCTACCCCACCTTCCCATCTCTCTTCTCCTCCTCCCCTGTCTCTCTCTTTTCACCCATCTTCCCATCTCCCTCCCCCTCCTCCCCTGTCTCTCTCTCCCTCCCCCACCTGCCCATCTTTCTCCCCCTCTTCCCTGTCTCTCTTCTGACCTTCCCCGTCTCTCCCTCCCTCCTCCTCTGTCTCTCTCTCCCTCCCCCACATTCCCATCTCTTTCCCCCTCTTCCCTGTGTCTCCCTCTTCCCCCACCTTCCCATCTTACGCTCCCTCCTCGCCTGACTCTCTCCTGACCTTCCCATCTCTTTTCCCCTCCTTCCCTGTCTCTCTCTCCCTCCCCAACCTTCCCATCTCTCCCCCTCTCTTCCCCTGTCTATCTCTTCCCCTACCTTCCTATTTCTCACCCCGATTAGCAAGCTGCTGGCGATAATGTCTCTCGCATCTTAGCGCCCACACACACGTATTTATTTACATGCATGACTAGGACTCCTGAATGTCACGCTTGGAGTAAAGATGTATGAGGACACATTTGTACTATTATATACTAATATTTTGGAACATTTATTTGCCGGATGTTGCTAGTTTTTATCTCTCTCTTTCTCCACTTTCCCATCTCTCTCCCGCTCCTCCCCTGTCTCTCTCCCCCTCTTTCCCTGTCTCTCTCTCCCTCCCCCACCTTCAGATCTCTCTCCCGCTCCTCCCCTGTCTCTTTCTCCCTCCCCCTCCTTCCCTGTCTCTCTTTCCCCTCCTCCCCTGTCTCTCTCTCTCCCTCCGCCACCTTCTCATCTCTCTCTCCCTCCTCCCCTGTCTCTCTCTCCCTCCCCCTCCTCCCCTGTCTCTCTTTCCCCTCCTCCCCTGTCTCTCTCTCTCCCTCCGCCACCTTCTCATCTCTCTCCTCCCCTGTCTCTCTCTCCCTCTCTCGCCTTCCAATCTCTCCCCCCTCCTCCTCTATCTCTCCTTGCCCACCTTCCAATATCTTTCTCCCTCCTCCCCTCTCTCCACCACCTTCCCATCTGTCTCCTCCTCCTCCCCTGTCTCTATCTCTCTCCCCCACCTTCACATCTTTCTCCCCTCCTCCTCTGTGTCTCTCTTTTCACATATCTTCCCATCTTTTTCCCCCTTCTCTCCTGTCTCTCTCTCCCACCCCCACCTTCCCATCTCTTTCCCCCTCTTCCCTGTCTCTCTACCCCACCTTCCCATCTCTCTTCCCCTCCTCCCCTGTCTCTCTCTTTTCACCCATCTTTCCATCTCTCTCCCCCTCCTCCCCTGTCTCTCTCTCCCTCCCCCACCTGCCCATCTCTCTCCCCCTCTTCCCTGTCTCTCTTCTGACCTTCCCCGTCTCTCCACCCCATCTCCCCTCTCTCTCTCTCCCTCCCATCTCTTTCCTCCTCCTCCCTGTGTCTCCCTCTTCCCCCACCTTCCCATCTTTCTCTCCCTCCTTGCCTGTCTCTCTCTCTCCTGACCTTCCCATCTCTCTTCCCCTCCTCCCCTGTCTCTCTCTCCTTCTCCAACCTTCCCATCTCTCTTCCCCTGTCTATCTCGTCCCCCACCTTCCCATCTCTCTCCCTCTGTCTCTCTCTCCCCCACCTTCCCATCTCTCTCCCCCTCCTCCTGTCTCGCTCTCTCCCACCATCCCATCTCTCTCTGTCTCCTCCCCTGTCTTTCTCTCCCTCCCCCACCTTCCCATATCTCTCTCCCTCCTCCCCTGTCTCTATATCCCTCCCCCACCTTCCCATCTCTCTTCCCCTCCTCCCCTGTCTCTCTCTCCCTCCCCCACCTTCCCATCTCTCTCCCTCTCTTCCCCTGTCTCTCTCTCCCTCCCCCACCTTCCCACTCTCTCCCCCTCCTCCTGTCTCACTCTCTCCCACCATCCCATCTCTCTCTATCTCCTCCCCTGTCTTTCTCTCCCTCCCCCACCTTCCCATATCTCTCTCCCTCCTCACTTGTCTCTATATCCTTTCCCCACCTTCTCATCTCTCTTCCCCTCCTCCCCTTTCTCTATATCCCTCCCCCACCTTCCAATCTCTCTTCCCCTCCTCCCCTGTCTCTCTCTCCCTCCCCCACCTTCCCATCTCTCTCCTTCTCCCCTGTGTCTCTCGTTTTACCCATCTTCTCATCTCTCTCCACCTTCTGCCTGTTTCTCTCTCCTTCCCCCCCACCTTCCCATCTCCAAACTCCTCTTCCCTGTCTCTCTCCTGACCTTCCCCATCGCTCCCCCATACTCCCCTGTCTCTCTCTCCCTCCCCCACCTTCCCATCTCTCTTCCCCTCCTCCCCTGTCTCTCTCCCTCCCCCACCTTCCCATCTCTCTCCCCCTCTTCCCCTGTCTCTCTCTCCCTCACCTTCCCATCTCTCTCCCCCTCCTCCCTGTGTCTCTCTTCCCCCACTTTCCCATCTCTCTCTCCCTCCTTTCCTGTCTCTCTCCTGATCTTCCCATCCTCTTTCCCTCCTCTCCTGTCTCTTTCTTCCTCCCCCACCTTCCCATCTCTCTCCCCCTCTTCCCCTGTCTCTCTCTCCCTCACCTTCCCATTTCTCTCCCCTCCTCCCTGTGTCTCTCTCTTCCCCCACTTTCCCATCTCTCTCTCCCTCCTTTCCTGTCTCTCTCCTGATCTTCCCATCCTCTTTCCCTCCTCTCCTGTCTCTTTCTTCCTCCCTCACCTTCCCATCTCTCTCTCCCTCTTCCTGTCTCTCTCACCACCATCTTCCCATCTCTCTCCCCTTATTCCCTGTCTCTCTCCTGACCTTCTCATATCTCTCCCCCTCCTCCCCTGTGTCTCTCTCTTCCTCAACCTTCCCATCTCTCCCCCTCCTCCCCTCTCTCTCTCCCCCTCCTCCCCTGTGTCTCTCTCTTCCCCAACCTTTCCATCTCTCTCCCCCTCCTCCCTGTCTCTCTCTTCCCCCACCTTCCCATCTCTCTCCCCCTCCTCCTGTCTCGCTCTCTCCCACCATCCCATCTCTCTCTGTCTCCTCCCCTGTCTTTCTCTCCCTCCCCCACCTTCCCATATCTCTCTCCCTCCTCCCCTGTCTCTATATCCCTCCCCCACCTTCCCATCTCTCTTCCCCTCCTCCCCTGTCTCTCTCTCCCTCCCCCACCTTCCCATCTCTCTCCCTCTCTTCCCCTGTCTCTCTCTCCCTCCCCCACCTTCCCACTCTCTCCCCCTCCTCCTGTCTCACTCTCTCCCACCATCCCATCTCTCTCTATCTCCTCCCCTGTCTTTCTCTCCCTCCCCCACCTTCCCATATCTCTCTCCCTCCTCACTTGTCTCTATATCCTTTCCCCACCTTCTCATCTCTCTTCCCCTCCTCCCCTTTCTCTATATCCCTCCCCCACCTTCCAATCTCTCTTCCCCTCCTCCCCTGTCTCTCTCTCCCTCCCCCACCTTCCCATCTCTCTCCTTCTCCCCTGTGTCTCTCGTTTTACCCATCTTCTCATCTCTCTCCACCTTCTGCCTGTTTCTCTCTCCTTCCCCCCCACCTTCCCATCTCCAAACTCCTCTTCCCTGTCTCTCTCCTGACCTTCCCCATCGCTCCCCCATACTCCCCTGTCTCTCTCTCCCTCCCCCACCTTCCCATCTCTCTTCCCCTCCTCCCCTGTCTCTCTCCCTCCCCCACCTTCCCATCTCTCTCCCCCTCTTCCCCTGTCTCTCTCTCCCTCACCTTCCCATCTCTCTCCCCCTCCTCCCTGTGTCTCTCTTCCCCCACTTTCCCATCTCTCTCTCCCTCCTTTCCTGTCTCTCTCCTGATCTTCCCATCCTCTTTCCCTCCTCTCCTGTCTCTTTCTTCCTCCCCCACCTTCCCATCTCTCTCCCCCTCTTCCCCTGTCTCTCTCTCCCTCACCTTCCCATTTCTCTCCCCTCCTCCCTGTGTCTCTCTCTTCCCCCACTTTCCCATCTCTCTCTCCCTCCTTTCCTGTCTCTCTCCTGATCTTCCCATCCTCTTTCCCTCCTCTCCTGTCTCTTTCTTCCTCCCTCACCTTCCCATCTCTCTCTCCCTCTTCCTGTCTCTCTCACCACCATCTTCCCATCTCTCTCCCCTTATTCCCTGTCTCTCTCCTGACCTTCTCATATCTCTCCCCCTCCTCCCCTGTGTCTCTCTCTTCCTCAACCTTCCCATCTCTCCCCCTCCTCCCCTCTCTCTCTCCCCCTCCTCCCCTGTGTCTCTCTCTTCCCCAACCTTTCCATCTCTCTCCCCCTCCTCCCGTCTCGCTCTCCCCCACCTCCCCATCTCTCTCCGTCTCCTACCCTGTCTTTCTCTCTCCTCCCCTGCTCTCTGGGCCTGATTTAGAGGTGGACGCAAATCCTGTCATGGCTATGATCCCGTACACCCACTGGCTGCATCTCTAATCTGCCGCTTGTGTACACAGATGCACCATCAGTCGCAGCATCCCTATGGATGCTCAGAATGTCCGTCACAAATCAGCCACTGGAGCCTCAACCACTGCTAATGAATTTGTAGTCACAAGCACAGACAAGCCACCGAAATGGCCGCGACATATCTGTGTTTGAGTTGAAAACTCATCTGTTACCTCCCACAAACGACCCCTGACTGTCAATCAATCTGCATCCAAATCCTCACTGCAACCGCTGTCTCAAAGCCATAGTCCTGCATGTGCTGTTCGCTTCAGACGCATATGCAGCACAAAAAAGATTGTGCCAACCCAGTAAACATTGGCATTACAGTTTGTGTCCCATTCATGTAGCTTGTAATGCAGGAGATATTACTAATATCTCCTGGTTACAGTCCTACCGCATTCATTTCCACACTCCCCATACTGTAATTTAGAAATTGTGCTGTTCATCAAGTTCTGAAAAAGAATTTTTCTCGGAACTTGTGGGTGAAACTGTACGTCACCCTGAGATGGCGTACAGCCTCCGATAGTCTGCACAAGCTGCCATTACTCGCTTCTCCTGCTCCCCCCGCTCTGTACTCACTGCACCCTCCGCCTCCAGCTGTGTCAGATCTCTGCTGCTGTGTCCCTGTGTAATTACCACCTGATCTAGGGGACTAACAGTTCAACAGCCGGTGCCCGGGCAGCATACTGCCCATAGCACATGTCCGGCTGCAAAGAACATCGGAAAGACGCAGCAGGTGAAACTCATTAACTTCCGAAAAGCTGACTTTGCAAAAGAAGCAGATTTTCGGAAGTGACACTTATGTATAAGAGGGATGATGAATCCCTCCGTTATTTAGGTAGAACTCGATGCGAATTCTAAACTTAATTAACACCTTGTATTTGTTAAGTTTGATGAATAGACCCCACAGTCTGTAAAGTGACAGTTAGGAGCTGATTGGTTGGTACTTTATCTCTCTCAACTTTATCTCTCTCCAAGGGGCCTATTCATGATGTTATCTAACTCGCCGCGGCTACCGGAGCAATTCATCATTGCTCTGGAACGGTGACAGCTGATGCGATATCAGCTGTCACCGCGAGCCGCTTCACTACTCCTTTAAGGAGCAGTGACCGTAGTGCGGATGCTTGACCTACAGGTCACACATGCGCACAAGAGCCCCGACGTCCGGCGGAAGGGATCCAAAAGGATCCCTCATCGCAACCCAGACCTCCTTCCCTTAAGCAAGGAGTGGATTGCAATCCCGGAGCAGGAGCATTTGCCATCTGAAGATGGCGAATGCTCCCGCAGTCAAGCTCCAAAAATATATCGGAGCTTGATGAATTCTGTCCCCATACTCAGGGGCATTTCTAGAGAGGAGGGGGCCCATGTGCAGTCTCTGACACGGGCCCCCTCCTCTCTGTCCGGCGGCCAGCAGAGCACTGAGCTGTGCGCGACCAGCGCCAGAGTTATTGACTCTGGGCACTAGAGTGCGCCCAGAGTCTATAGAGTATGCACAGGTCCCCGGGAAAATGGCCATGGTGGCCATTTTCCCTGTACTGCGCATGTGCAAACGACGCAAAAATGGCAGCGCCGGCCATTTTCCAGTCGTATTTCCAGCGCCGGACCCCCGCTCGGACGTGGGACTCCGGAGAGGTAAGCAATACTATGGGTGCAGGGTGTGCGCGGTGCGGGGCCCCCCTGGACCCAGGGGGCCGTGTGCCCCGCACACCCTGCACCCATTATAGATACGCCCCTGCCCATACTAGTGTATGGGAGCAGCGAGCCATTCCAGGAGAGAAAGGTAAGCAGGAGATATATGTGATACTAGTGTATGGGGACAGCGGGCCATTCCGGGAGAGAAAGGTAAGCAGGAGATATCTGTGATACTAGTGTATGGAGACAGCGGCCATTCCGGGAGAGAAAGGTAAGCATGAAATATCTGTGATACTAGTGTATGGGGACAGCGGGCCATTCCGGGAGAGGAAGGTAAGCAGGAGATATCTGTGATACTAGTGTATAGGGACAGCGGGCCATTCCGTGAGAGAAAGGTAAGCAGGAGATATCTGTGATACTAGTGTATGGGGACAGCAGGCCATTCCGGGAGAGGAAGGTAAGCAGGAGATATCTGTGATACTAGTGTATGGGGACAGCGGGCCATTCCGGGAGAGAAAGGTAAGCAGGAGATATCTGTGATACTAGTGTATGGGGACAGCGGGCCATTCCGGGAGAGAAAGGTAAGCATGAAATATCTGTGATACTAGTGTATGGGGACAGCGGACCATTCCGGGAGAGAAAGGTAAGCAGGAGATATCTGTGATACTAGTGTATGAGGACAGCGGCCATTCCGGGAGAGGAAGGTAAGTAGGAGATATCTGTGATACTAGTGTATGGGGACAGCGGCCATTCCGGGAGAGGAAGGTAAGCAGGAGATATCTGTAATACTAGTGTATGGGGACAGCGGGCCATTCCGGGAGAGAAAGGTAAGCAGGAGATATATGTGATACTAGTGTATGGGGACAGCAGGCCATTCCGGGAGAGAAAGGTAAGCAGGAGATATCTGTGATACTAGTGTATGCAGACAGCGGCCATTCCGGGAGAGGAAGGTAAGCAGGAGATATCTGTGATACTAGTGTATGGGGACAGCGGGCCATTCCGGGAGAGAAAGGTAAGCAGGAGATATCTGTGATACTAGTGTATGGGGACAGCGGCCATTCCGGGAGAGGAAGGTAAGCAGGAGATATCTGTGATACTAGTGTATGGGGACAGTGGGACATTCCGGGAGAGAAAGGTAAGCAGGAGATATCTGTGATACTAGTGTATGGGGACAGCAGGCCATTCCGGGAGAGAAAAGTAAGCAGGAGATATCTGTGATACTGGTGTATGGGGAAAGCGGGCCATTCCGGGAGAGAAAGGTAAGCATGAAATATCTGTGATACTAGTGTATGGGGACAGCGGGCCATTCCGGGAGAGGAAGGTAAGCAGGAGATATCTGTGATACTAGTGTATGGGGACAGCGGGCCATTCCGGGAGAGGAGGTCACCGCTCAGCCCCCGGTGCAGGTAAGTGTCTGAAGATGGCGCTATCATCACAGCGCTTTCCCTGTATTTTTTTACAATTGATTGTTAGTAAATCTCATGCAGATCAAATTTCACATTACAGTATGGGAATTGCGATCTGCATACTAAAAATATACCAATTGATGGGATTGGAGTAGTTTTTCATGAACGCTGCTCCAATTGCCCTTTAATACATTTATGTGATGCTAAAATAATGTGAAAAGGATTTGAAATTAAAATACCTTTTTTCACATTTATATTGATAAAAATTATATTGATTAATAGGGCCCTAAGTGACTCTGGATGCAGCGCAGCACTACATAATGCCGCCCCCTTACCCTTTTCACACATCCGTACTATTGTGCAAGTATGCAAAATCATCGGTAACATAGAGTAACATCGGAGTTGCACGCACACTTGTGGCTGACATGACGCTGCCACAGAAGTTGCTAAACTTCCTGCACACAATGAGTACTTCCTGTCAATCACTGAGTGATGGGTCTGCATACTGGCTGCGATCGCATTCCCGATAGCACTGCCTGATTCGCGCACGCGCACTGCATCTTGTACGTATGCACAGGATGCAAACATCGGCCGGCTGCGTGCGAATGCAGCATTGCGATCCAACCTAAATAAGGCCCTCTGATCTCTTCTTTATTTATTACTCTCAATGGCTGTAGGTTATCCCACTGCCAAGCCCTGGAGCTGTCTTTCTCCCTCTTACCTTGATGTGCAGATCACTCAGCACCTCCTTGTCCAGCTCTGCCTCTACTGTAACCATCACTAACTGTCCTCAGTGTAACTGTCACTAACTGTCCTCAGTGTAACTGTCACTAACTGTCCTCAGTGTAACTGTCACTAACTGACCTCTCTGTAACTGTCACTAACTGTCCTAAGTGTAACTGTCACTAACTGTCCTCAGTGTAACTGTCACTAACTGTCCTCAAAGGTAAAGCAGGAGATATCTGTGATATTAGTGTATGAGGACAGCGGCCATTCCGGGAGAGGAAGGTAAGCATGAAATATCTGTGATACTAGTGTATGGGGACAGCGGACCATTCCGGGAGAGAAAGGTAAGCAGGAGATATCTGTGATACTAGTGTATGGGGATAGCGGGCCATTCCGGGAGAGGAAGGTAAGCAGGAGATATCTGTGATACCAGTGTATGGGGACAGCGGCCATTCCGGGAGAGAAAGGTAAGTAGGAGATATCTGTGATACTAGTGTATGGGGACAGCGGGCCATTCCGGGAGAGAAAGGTAAGCATGAAATATCTGTGATACTAGTGTATGGGGACAGCGGACCATTCCGGGAGAGAAAGGTAAGCAGGAGATATCTGTGATACTAGTGTATGGGGATAGCGGGCCATTCCGGGAGAGGAAGGTAAGCAGGAGATATCTGTGATACCAGTGTATGGGGACAGCGGCCATTCCGGGAGAGAAAGGTAAGTAGGAGATATCTGTGATACTAGTGTATGGGGACAGCGGCCATTCCGGGAGAGAAAGGTAAGCAGGAGATATCTGTGATACTAGTGTATGGGGACAGCGGCCATTCCGGGAGAGAAAGGTAAGCAGGAGATATCTGTGATACTAGTGTATGGGGACAGCGGGCCATTCTGGGAGAGAAAGGTAAGCATGAAATATCTGTGATACTAGTGTATGGGGACAGCGGACCATTCCGGGAGAGAAAGGTAAGCAGGAGATATCTGTGATACTAGTGTATGGGGACAGCGGGCCATTCCGGGAGAGGAAGGTAAGCAGGAGATATCTGTGATACTAGTGTATGGGGACAGCGGCCATTCCGGGAGAGAAAGGTAAGTAGGAGATATCTGTGATACTAGTGTATGGGGACAGCGGCCATTCCGGGAGAGAAAGGTAAGCAGGAGATATCTGTGATACTAGTGTATGGGGACAGCGGGCCATTCCGGGAGAGAAAGGTAAGCATGAAATATCGGTGATACTAGTGTATGGGGACAGCGGACCATTCCGGGAGAGAAAGGTAAGCAGGAGATATCTGTGATACTAGTGTATGGGGACAGCGGGCCATTCCGGGAGAGGAAGGTAAGCAGGAGATATCTGTGATACTAGTGTATGGGGACAGCGGGCCATTCCGGGAGAGAAAGGTAAGCATGAAATATCTGTGATGCTAGAGTATGGGGACAGCGGCCATTCCGGGGGAGAGAAAGGTAAGCAGGAGATATCTGTGATACTAGTGTATGGGGACAGCGGGCCATTCCGGGAGAGGAAGGTAAGCAGGAGATATCTGTGATACTAGTGTATGGGGACAGCGGCCATTCCGGGAGAGAAAGGTAAGTAGGAGATATCTGTGATACTAGTGTATGGGGACAGCGGCCATTCCGGGAGAGAAAGGTAAGCAGGAGATATCTGCGATACTAGTGTATAGGGACAGCGGGCAATCCGGGAGAGGAAGGTAAGCAGGAGATATCTGTGATACTAGTGTATGGGGACAGCGGGCCATTCCGGGAGAGATAGGTAAGCAGGAGATATGTGATACTAGTGTATGGGGACAGCGGGCCATTCTGGGAGAGAAAGGTAAGCATGAAATATCTGTGATACTAGTGTATGGGGACAGCGGACCATTCCGGGAGAGAAAGGTAAGCAGGAGATATCTGTAATACTAGTGTATGGGGACAGCGGGCCATTCCGGGAGAGGAAGGTAAGCAGGAGATATATGTGATACTAGTGTATGGGGACAGCGGGCCATTCCGGGAGAGAAAGGTATGCAGGAGATATCTGTGATACTAGTGTATGGGGACAGCGGGCCATTCCGGGAGAGAAAGGTAAGCAGGAGATATCTGTGATACTAGTGTATGGGGACAGCGGGCCATTCCGAGAGAGGAAGGTAAGCAGGAGATATCTGTGATACTAGTGTATGGGGACAGCGGGCCATTCCGGGAGAGAAAGGTAAGCAGGAGATATGTGATACTAGTGTCTTGGGACAGCGGGCCATTCCGGGAGAGAAAGGTAAGCAGGAGATGTCTGTGATACTAGTGTATGGGGACAGCGGGCCATTCCGAGAGAGGAATGTAAGCAGGAGATATCTGTGATACTAGTGTATGGGGACAGCGGGCCATTCCGGGAGAGAAAGGTAAGCATGAAATATCTGTGATACTAGTGTATGGGGACAGCGGACCATTCCGGGAGAGAAAGGTAAGCAGGAGATGTCTGTGATACTAGTGTATGGGAACAGCGGGCCATTCCAGGAGAGAAAGGTTAGCAGGAGATATCTGTGATACAAGTGTATGGGGACAGCGGGCCATTCCGGGAGAGAAAGATAAAGTAGGAGATATCTGTGATACTAGTGTATGGGGACAGTGGGCCATTCCGGGAGAGGAATGTAAGCTGGAGATATCTGTGATACTAGTGTATGGGGACAGCGGGCCATTCCGGGAGAGAAAGGTAAGCATGAAATATCTGTGATACTAGTGTATGGGGACAGCGGACCATTCCGGGAGAGAAAGGTAAGCAGGAGATATCTGTGATACTAGTGTATGGGGACAGCGGGCAATTCCGGGAGAGGAAGGTAAGCAGGAGATATCTGTGATACTAGTGTATGGGGACAGCGGGCCATTCCGGGAGAGGAAGGTAAGCAGGAGATATCTGTGATACTAGTGTATGGGGACAGCGGGCCTTTCCGGGAGAGAAAGGTAAGCAGGAGATATCTGTGATACTAGTGTATGGGGACAGCGGGCCATTCCGGGAGAGAAAGGTAAGCAGAAGATATGTGATACTAGTGTCTTGGGACAGCGGGCCATTCCGGGAGAGAAAGTTTAGCAGGAGATATCTGTGATACTAGTGTATGGGGACAGCGGGCCATTCCAGGAGAGACAGGTAAAGTAGGAGATATCTGTGATACTAGTGTATGTAGACAGCGGGCCATTCCGGGAGAGAAAGGTAAGCATGAAATATCTGTGATACTAGTGTATGGGGACAGCGGACCATTCCGGGAGAGAAAGGTAAGCAGGAGATATCTGTGATACTAGTGTATGGGGACAGCGGGCCATTCCGGGAGAGAAAGATAAGCATGAAATATCTGTGATACTAGTGTATGGGGACAGCGGATCATTCCGGGAGAGAAAGGTAAGCAGGAGATGTCTGTGATACTAGTGTATGGGACAGCGGGCCATTCCGGTAGAGGAAGGTAAGCAGCAGATATCTGTGATACTAGTGTATGGGGACAGCGGGCCATTCCGGTAGAGGAAGGTAAGCAGGAGATATCTGTGATACTAGTGTATGGGGACAGCGGGCCATTCCGGGAGAGAAAGATAAGCATGAAATATCTGTGATACTAGTGTATGGGGACAGCGGATCATTCCGGGAGAGAAAGGTAAGCAGGAGATGTCTGTGATACTAGTGTATGGGACAGCGGGCCATTCCGGGAGAGAAAGGATAGCAGGAGATATCTGTGATACTAGTGTATGGGGACAGCGGGCCATTCCGGGAGAGAAAGGTAAAGTAGGAGATATCTGTGATACTAGTGTATGTAGACAGCCGGCCATTCCGGGAGAGAAAGGTAAGCATGAAATATCTGTGATACTAGTGTATGGGACAGCGGACCATTCCGGGAGAGAAAGGTAAGCAGGAGATATCTGTGATACTAGTGTATGGGGACAGTGGGCCATTCCGGGAGAGGAAGGTAAGCAGGAGATATCTGTGATAGTAGTGTATGGGGACAGCGGGCCATTCCGGGAGAGAAAGGTAAGCATGAAATATCTGTGATACTAGTGTATGGGGACAGTGGACCATTCCGGGAGAGAAAGGTAAGCAGGAGATGTCTGTGATACTAGTGTATGGGGACAGCGGGCCATTCCGGGAGAGGAAGGTAAGCAGGAGATATCTGTGATACTAGTGTATGAGTACAGCGGGCCATTCCGGGAGAGGAAGGTAAGCAGGAGATATCTGTGATACTAGTGTATGGGGACAGCGGCCATTCCGGGAGAGAAAGGTAAGTAGGGGATATCTGTGATACTAGTGTATGAGTACAGCGGGCCATTCCAGGAGAGGAAGGTAAGCAGGAGATATCTGTGATACTAGTGTATGGGGACAGCGGCCATTCCAGGAGAGGAAGGTAAGCAGGAGATATCTGTGATACTAGTGTATGGGGACAGTGGGACATTCCGGGAGAGAAAGGTAAGCAGGAGATATCTGTGATACTAGTGTATGGGGACAGCGGGCCATTCCGGGAGAGAAAGGTAAGCATGAAATATCTGTGATACTAGTATATGGGGACAGCAGGCCATTCCGGGAGAGAAAAGTAAGCAGGAGATATCTGTGATACTAGTGTATGGGGACAGCGGGCTATTCCGGGAGAGAAAGGTAAGCATGAAATATCTGTGATACTAGTGTATGGGGACAGCGGGCCATTCCGGGAGAGAAAAGTAAGCAGGAGATATCTGTGATACTGGTGTATGGGGACAGCAGGCCATTCCGGGAGAGAAAGGTAAGCATGAAATATCTGTGATACTAGTGTATGGGGACAGCGGCCATTCCGGGAGAGGAAGGTAAGCAGGAGATATCTGTGATACTAGTATATGGGGACAGCGGCCATTCTGGGAGAGGAAGGTAAGCAGGAGATATCTGTGATACTAGTGTATGGGGACAGCGGGCCATTCCGGGAGAGAAAGTTAAGCATGAAAAACTTTCTATCTATCACTGAGTGATGGGTCTGCATACTGGCTGCGATCGCATTCCCGATAGCACTGCCTGATTCGCGCACGTGCACTGCATCTTGTACGTATGCACAGGATGCAAACATCGGCCGGCTGCGTGCGAATGCAGCATTGCGATCCAACCTAAATAAGGCCCTCTGATCTCTCCTTTATTTATTACTCTCAGTGGCTGTAGGTTATCCCACTGCCAAGCCCTGGAGCTGTCTTTCTCCCTCTTACCTTGATGTGCAGATCACTCAGCACCTCCTTGTCCAGCTCTGCCTCTACTGTAACCGTAACTAACTGTCCTCAGTGTAACTGTCACTAACTGTCCACAGTTTAACTGTCACTAACTGTCCTCAGTGTAACTGTCACTAACTGTCCACAGTGTAACTGTCACTAACTGTCCACAGTGTAACTGTCACTAACTGTCCTCAGTGTAACTGTCACTATCTGTCCTCAGTGTAACTGTCACTAACTGTCCTCTCTGTAACTGTCACTAACTATCCTCAGTGTAACTGTCACTAACTGTACTCAGTGTAACCATCACTGACTGTCCTCTCTGTAACCGTCACTAACTATCCTCTCTGTAACCATCACTAACTGTCCTCTCTGTAACCGTCACTAACTGTCCTTCTTTGTAACCGTCACTAACTGTCCTTCTATGTAACCGTCACTAACTGTCCTCAGTATAACTGTCACTAACTGTCCTCTCTGTAACCATCACTAACTGTCCTCTCTGTAACCATCTCTAACTGTTCTCTAAGTAACCATCACTAACTGTCCTTCTATGTAACCGTCACTAACTGTCCTTCTATTTAACCATCACTAACTGTCCTCTCTGTAACCATCTCTAACTGTCCTCTATGTAACCGTCACTAACTGTCCTCTCTGTAACCATCACTAACTGTCCGTCTATTTAACCGTCACTTACTGTCCTCTCTGTAACCATCACTAACTGTCCTTCTATGTAACCGTCACTAACTGTCCTTCTATGTAACCGTCATTAACTGTCCTCTCTGTAACCATCACTAACTGTCCTTCTATATAACTGTCACAAACTGTCCTCTCTGTAACCATCACTAACTGTCCTCTCTGTAACCATCACTAACTGTCCTTCTATGTAACTGTCACTAACTGTCCTCTCTGTAACCATCACTAACTGTCCTCTCTGTAACCGTCACTAACTGTCCTTCCATGTAACCGCCATTAACTGTCCTTCTATGTAACCGTCACTAACTGTCCTCTCTGTAACTGTCACTAACTGTCCTTCTATTTATCCGTCACTTACTGTCCTCTCTGTAACTGTCACTAACTGTCTTCTCTGTACCTGTCACTAACTGCCCTCAGTGTAACTGTCACTAACTGTCCTCTCTGTAACTGTCTCTAACTGTCCTCTTTGTAACCATCATTAACTGTCCTCTCTGTAACTGACACTAACTGTCCTCTCTGTAACCATCACTAACTGTCCTCTATGTAACTGTCACTAACTGTCCTCTATGTAACCATCACTAACTGTCCTTCTATGTAACCATCACTAACTGTCCTTCTATTTAACCATCACTAACTGTCCTCTCTGTAACCATCACTAACTGTCCTCTCTGTAACCATCTCTAACTGTCCTCTATGTAACCGTCACTAACTGTCCTCTCTGTAACCATCACTAACTGTCCTTCTATTTAACCGTCACTTACTGTCCTCTCTGTAACTGTCACTATCTGTCCTTCCATGTAACCGCCATTAACTGTCCTTCTATGTAACCGTCACTAACTGTCCTCTCTGTAACCATCACTAACTGTCCTTCTATTTAACCGTCACTTACTGTCCTCTCTGTAACTGTCACTAACTGTCCTCTCTGTAACCATCACTAACTGTCCTCTCTGTAACCATCACTAACTGTCCTCTCTGTAACCGTCACTAACTGTCCTTCTATGTAACTGTCACTAACTGTCCTCTCTGTAACAATCACTAACTGTCCTCTCTGTAACCGTCACTAACTGTCCTTCTATGTAACCGCCATTAACTGTCCTTCTATGTAACCATCACTAACTGTTCTCTCTGTAACCATCACTAACTGTCCTTCTATTTAACCGTCACTTACTGTCCTCTCTGTAACTGTCACTAACTGTCTTCTCTGTAACCGTCACTAACTGCCCTCAGTGTAACTGTCACTAACTGTCCTCTCTGTAACTGTCACTAACTGTCCTCTTTGTAACCATCATTAACTGTCGTCTCTGTAACTGACACTAGCTGTCCTTAGTGTAACTGTCACTAACTGTCCTCTCTGTAACCATCACTAACTGTCCTCTATGTAACTGTCACTAACTGTCCTCTCTGTAACTAACACTAACTGTCCTCTCTGTAACCGTCACTAACTGTCCTTCTATGTAACCGTCACTAACTGTCCTCTCTGTAACCATCACTAACTGTCCTCTATGTAACCATCACTAACTGTCCTCTCTGTAACCATCACTAACTGTCCTCTATGTAACCATCACTAACTGTCCTCTCTGTAACTGTCACTTCTGGCTGTGCATGATGTGCCCTAGATGAGCCTGGTGCATTGTGCTTTGGTACTTTGCAGTTGCAGGATACCACATATTTCTTGTTGACAATGTGGTGTTGACTTTTTGACTTATCTTGACACTATAGCTCTTCTATCCAGATACCCATAGTAGTGCCCCCAATTAATAATATGACACACAGTTATCCCCCAATTCATAATACGACACACAATTATGCCCCCAATTCAAAATATGACACAATTATACCCCTAATTCATAATATGACACCCAATAATACCCCTAATTCATAATATGACACACAACAATACCCCTAATTCATAATATGACACACAATAATACCCCTAATTCATAATGTAACACACAATAATACCCCTAATTCATAATATGATACACAATAATACACCTAATTCATAATATGACACAATAATACCCCTAATTCATAATATGACACACAATAATACCCCTAATTCATAATATGACACACAATAATACCCCTAATTCATAATATGACACACAATAATACCCCTAATTCATAATATGACACACAACAATACCCCTAATTCATAATATGACACACAATAATACCCCTAGTTCATAATGTAACACACAATAACACCCCTAATTCATAATATGACACACAATAATACACCTAATTCATAATATGACACAATAATACCCCTAATTCATAATATAACACACAATAATACACCTAATTCATAATATGACACACAACAATACCCCTAATTCATAATATAACACACAATAATACCACTAATTCATAATATGACACACAATAATACCCCTAATTCAAAATGTAACACACAATAATACCCCTAATTCATAATATGACACACAATAATACCCCTAATTCATAATATGACACACAATAATACCCATAATTCATAATATGACACAATACCCCTAATTCATAATATGACACACAATAATACCCCTAATTCATAATACGAATCACAATAATACCCAAAATTCATAATAAGACACACAATAATACCCCTAATTCATAATACAACACACAACAATACCCCTAATTCATAATATGACACTCAATAATACCCCTAATTCATAATACGAATCACAATAATACCCATAATTCATAATAAGACACAATAATACCCCTAATTCATAACACGACACACAATACCCCTAATTCATAATACGACACACAATAATACCCCTAATTCATAATGTAACACACAATAATACCCCTAATTCATAATATGACACACAATAATACCCCTAATTCATAATATGACACACAATAATACCCCTAATTCATAATATGACACACAATAATACCCATAATTCATAATATGACACAATACCCCTAATTCATAATACGACACACAATAATACCCCTAATTCATAATGTAACACACAATAATACCCCTAATTCATAATATGACACACAATAATACCCCTAATTCATAATATGACACACAATAATACCCATAATTCATAATATGACACAATACCCCTAATTCATAATATGACACACAATAATACCCCTAATTCATAATACGAATCACAATAATACCCAAAATTCATAATAAGACACACAATAATACCCCTAATTCATAATACAACACACAACAATACCCCTAATTCATAATATGACACTCAATAATACCCCTAATTCATAATATGACACACAATAATACCCATAATTCATAATATGACACAATACCCCTAATTCGTAATATGACACACAATAATACCCCTAATTCATAATGCGAATCACAATAATACCCATAATTCATAATAAGACACACAATAATACCCCTAATTCATAATATGACACACAATTGTACCCCTAATTCATAATATGACACACGATAATACCCCTAATTCATAATATGACACACAACAATACCCCTAATTCATAATATGACACACAATAATACCCCTAATTCATAATGTAACACACAATAATACCCCTAATTCATAATATGATACACAATAATACACCTAATTCATAATATGACACAATAATACCCCTAATTCATAATATGACACACAATAATACCCCTAATTCATAATATGACACACAATAATACCCCTAATTCATAATATGACACACAATAATACCCCTAATTCATAATATGACACACAACAATACCCCTAATTCATAATATGACACACAATAATACCCCTAGTTCATAATGTAACACACAATAACACCCCTAATTCATAATATGACACACAATAATACACCTAATTCATAATATGACACAATAATACCCCTAATTCATAATATAACACACAATAATACACCTAATTCATAATATGACACACAACAATACCCCTAATTCATAATATAACACACAATAATACCACTAATTCATAATATGACACACAATAATACCCCTAATTCAAAATGTAACACACAATAATACCCCTAATTCATAATATGACACACAATAATACCCCTAATTCATAATATGACACACAATAATACCCATAATTCATAATATGACACAATACCCCTAATTCATAATATGACACACAATAATACCCCTAATTCATAATACGAATCACAATAATACCCAAAATTCATAATAAGACACACAATAATACCCCTAATTCATAATACAACACACAACAATACCCCTAATTCATAATATGACACTCAATAATACCCCTAATTCATAATACGAATCACAATAATACCCATAATTCATAATAAGACACAATAATACCCCTAATTCATAACACGACACACAATACCCCTAATTCATAATACGACACACAATAATACCCCTAATTCATAATGTAACACACAATAATACCCCTAATTCATAATATGACACACAATAATACCCCTAATTCATAATATGACACACAATAATACCCCTAATTCATAATATGACACACAATAATACCCCTAATTCATAATATGACACACAATAATACCCATAATTCATAATATGACACAATACCCCTAATTCATAATACGACACACAATAATACCCCTAATTCATAATGTAACACACAATAATACCCCTAATTCATAATATGACACACAATAATACCCCTAATTCATAATATGACACACAATAATACCCATAATTCATAATATGACACAATACCCCTAATTCATAATATGACACACAATAATACCCCTAATTCATAATACGAATCACAATAATACCCAAAATTCATAATAAGACACACAATAATACCCCTAATTCATAATACAACACACAACAATACCCCTAATTCATAATATGACACTCAATAATACCCCTAATTCATAATATGACACACAATAATACCCATAATTCATAATATGACACAATACCCCTAATTCGTAATATGACACACAATAATACCCCTAATTCATAATGCGAATCACAATAATACCCATAATTCATAATAAGACACACAATAATACCCCTAATTCATAATATGACACACAATTGTACCCCTAATTCATAATATGACACACGATAATACCCCTAATTCATAATATGACACATAACAATACCCCTAATTCATAATATGACACACAACAATACCCCTAATTCATAATACAAACCACAGTGATGCCCCCAATGCAAATGTTCAAATAGCCAAATATAATATTGTTGAATCCATAATGTCGACAGGTACAGAGCCTAGTACCCTACCCCTAACATAAACGCTAACCTTAACACTTTTCCTAACACTAACCCCAACATTAACTCTAATGTTAACTCTAATCTGAACCCTAACATTAACTCTATCTCTAAGGCTAACCTTAACACTAAGCCTAACCCTAATGTAATGTAACACTAACCCTAACACTAATGCTAACACTAACACTAAGGCTAACCCTAACCCTAATGCTAACACTAACACTAAGGCTAACCCAAATGCTAACACTAACCCTAACAGTAACCCTAATGCTAACGCTAACACCAACCCAATGCTAACACTAACCCTAACACTAACCCTAAGCTGGGTACACACTAGACAATATCTTGAGCAATTTGGCCGATTCCGATGCATCGGAAAGACAAATCGTTCAAATCTTCCAGTGAGTACCCAATCACGATGCCGATGCACGCTTCCATAAGTCATCCGTCGCATCCTCAAACCTTGTATATGCAAAAAGATCTGAAGATGTCACTCACTACCCCCCCCCCGCTGTCACTGCCGGCATCAGCAAGTGTGGATGCACTTGTTGATGCCAACACCCCCGCCAGGTCTCGTCGCTCACGAGATCGTGCTGGGTACACATCATCTAATGTGTACCCAGCATAACCCTAATGCTAGCACTAACCCTAGCACTAAGCCTACCTCTAATGCTAACACTAACATTAAGCCTAACCCTAATGCTAACCCTAACACTACTACTAAGCCTAACCCTAATGCTAATACTAACCCTAACACTAACCCTAATACTAAACCTAACCCTAATGCTAACACTAACCCTAACACTAATACTAAGACGAACCCTAAAGCTAACCCTAACACTAATACTAAGCCTAACCCTAATACTAAGCCTAACCCTAATGCTAACACTAACCCTAATACTAAGCCTAACCCTAAAGCTAACACTAATCCTAACACTAATACTAAGACTAACCCTAAAGCTAACACTAACCCTAACACTAATACTAACCCTAATACTAAGCCTAACCCTAATACTAAGCCTAACTCTAATGCTAACACTAAACCTAATACTAAGCCTAACCCTAATGCTAACACTAGCCCTAACACTAATACTAACTCTAACACTAATACTAAGCCTAACCCTAATGCTAACCTAACCCCAACACTAATACTAAGCCTAACCCTAATGCTAACACTAACCCTAACACTAATACTAAGCCTAACCGTAATGCTAACACTAACCCTAACACTAAGCCTAACCCTAATGCTGACACTAACATTAAGCCTAACCCTAATGCTAACCCTAACCCTACATCTAATGCTAACTCTAAGACTAACCCTAATGCTGTAACTAAGCCTAATGCTGTAACTAACCCTAACCCTACGCCTAATGCTAACACTAACCCTAATGCTAACACTAACCCTAACACTAAGCCTAACACTAATGCTAACCCTAACATTAAGTTTAACCCTAATGCTAACACTAACCCTAACACTAAACCTAATGCTAATACTAACCCTAATGCTGTAACTAAACCTAATGCTAACACTAACCCTAACACTAAGCCTAATGCTAACACTAACCCTAAAGTTAACCCTAACACTAAGCCTAATGCTAACCTTAACGGTAATGCTAACTCTAACACTAAGCCTAATGCTAACACTAACCCTAATGCTAACACTAACCTTAACACTAAGCATAGCCCTAACATTAAGCCTAATGCTAACTCTAACACTAAGGCTAGCCCTAACATTAAGCCTAACACTAACACTAAGGCTAACCCTAATGCTAACACTAACCCTAACTGTAACAATAACCCTAATGCTAACTCTAACACTAAGGCTAACCCTAACATTAAGCCTAACACTAACACTAAGGCTAACCATAATGCTAACACTAACCCTAACACTAAGCCTAACTCTAACACTAACCCTAATGCTAACTCTAACACTAAGGCTAACCCTAACATTAAGCCTAATGCTAACCCTAACACTAAGCCTAACCTTAATGCTAACTCTAGCACTGACCCTAACACTAACCCCAACACTAAGCCTAACCCTAATGCTAACACTAACCTAACACTAAGCCTAACCCTAATGCTAACTCTAACACTAACCTAACACTAAGCCTAACCCTAATACTAACCCCAACACTAAACCTAACATTAATGCTAACACTAACCCTAATGCTAACTCTAACACTAAGCCTAACACTAACACTAACCATAATGCTAACACTAACCTAACCCTAATGCAAATACTAACCCTAACACTAAGCCTAACATTAAGCCTAACCATAATCTGATGATAGCTCTAACCTTAATGCTAACTCTAACACTGACCCTAACACTAACCCCAACACTAAGCCTAACCCTAATGCTAACACTAACCCTACCACTAATACTAAGCCTAATGCTAACACTAATACTAAGCCTAACCCTAATGCTAACACTAATGCTATCCCTAACACTAATACTAGCACTAACCCTAATGCTAACACTAATACTAGCACTAACCCTAATGCTAACACTAATACTAAGCCTAACCCTAATGCTAACACTAACCCTAACACTAATACTAAGCATAACCCTAATGCTAACACTAACCCTAACACTAAGCCTAACCCTAATGCTGACACTAACATTAAGCCTAACCCTAATGCTAACCCTAACCCTACACCTAATGCTAACTCTAACACTAACCCTAATGCTGTAACTAAGCCTAATGCTGTAACTAACCCTAACCCTACGCCTAATGCTAACACTAACCCTAATGCTAACACTAACCCTAACACTAAGCCTAACACTAATGCTAACCCTAACATTAAGTCTAACCCTAATGCTAACACTAACCCTAACATTAAACCTAATGCTAATACTAACCCTAATGCTGTAACTAAACCAAATGCTAACACTAACCCTAACACTAAGCCTAATGCTAACACTAACCCTAAAGTTAACCCTAACCCTAACACTAAGCCTAATGCTAACCCTAATGGTAATGCTAACTCTAACACTAAGCCTAATGCTAACACTAACCCTAATGCTAACTCTAACACTAACCTAACACTAAGCCTAACCCTAATACTAACCCCAACACTAAACCTAACATTAATGCTAACACTAACCCTAATGCTAACTCTAACACTAAGCCTAACACTAACACTAACCATAATGCTAACACTAACCTAACCCTAATGCAAATACTAACCCTAACACTAAGCCTAACATTAAGCCTAACCATAATCTGATGATAGCTCTAACCTTAATGCTAACTCTAACACTGACCCTAACACTAACCCCAACACTAAGCCTAACCCTAATGCTAACACTAACCCTACCACTAATACTAAGCCTAATGCTAACACTAATACTAAGCCTAACCCTAATGCTAACACTAATGCTATCCCTAACACTAATACTAGCACTAACCCTAATGCTAACACTAATACTAGCACTAACCCTAATGCTAACACTAATACTAAGCCTAACCCTAATGCTAACACTAACCCTAACACTAATACTAAGCATAACCCTAATGCTAACACTAACCCTAACACTAAGCCTAACCCTAATGCTGACACTAACATTAAGCCTAACCCTAATGCTAACCCTAACCCTACACCTAATGCTAACTCTAACCCTAATGCTGTAACTAAGCCTAATGCTGTAACTAACCCTAACCCTACGCCTAATGCTAACACTAACCCTAATGCTAACACTAACCCTAACACTAATGCTAACCCTAACATTAAGTCTAACCCTAATGCTAACCCTAACATTAAGTTTAACCCTAATGCTAACACTAACCCTAACACTAAACCTAATGCTAATACTAACCCTAATGCTGTAACTAAACCTAATGCTAACACTAACCCTAACACTAAGCCTAATGCTAACACTAACCCTAAAGTTAACCCTAACACTAAGCCTAATGCTAACCCTAACGGTAATGCTAACTCTAACACTAAGCCTAATGCTAACACTAACCCTAATGCTAACACTAACCTTAACACTAAGCATAGCCCTAACATTAAGCCTAATGCTAACTCTAACACTAAGGCTAGCCCTAACATTAAGCCTAACACTAACACTAAGGCTAACCCTAATGCTAACACTAACCCTAACTGTAACACTAACCCTAATGCTAACTCTAACACTAAGGCTAACCCTAACATTAAGCCTAACACTAACACTAAGGCTAACCATAATGCTAACACTAACCCTAACACTAAGCCTAACTCTAACACTAACCCTAATGCTAACTCTAACACTAAGGCTAACCCTAACATTAAGCCTAATGCTAACCCTAACACTAAGCCTAACCTTAATGCTAACTCTAGCACTGACCCTAAAACTATCCCCAACACTAAGCCTAACCCTAATGCTAACACTAACCTAACACTAAGCCTAACCCTAATGCTAACTCTAACACTAACCTAACACTAAGCCTAACCCTAATACTAACCCCAACACTAAACCTAACATTAATGCTAACACTAACCCTAATGCTAACTCTAACACTAAGCCTAACACTAACACTAACCATAATGCTAACACTAACCTAACCCTAATGCAAATACTAACCCTAACACTAAGCCTAACATTAAGCCTAACCATAATCTGATGATAGCTCTAACCTTAATGCTAACTCTAACACTGACCCTAACACTAACCCCAACACTAAGCCTAACCCTAATGCTAACACTAACCCTACCACTAATACTAAGCCTAATGCTAACACTAATACTAAGCCTAACCCTAATGCTAACACTAATGCTATCCCTAACACTAATACTAGCACTAACCCTAATGCTAACACTAATACTAGCACTAACCCTAATGCTAACACTAATACTAAGCCTAACCCTAATGCTAACACTAACCCTAACACTAATACTAAGCATAACCCTAATGCTAACACTAACCCTAACACTAAGCCTAACCCTAATGCTGACACTAACATTAAGCCTAACCCTAATGCTAACCCTAACCCTACACCTAATGCTAACTCTAACACTAACCCTAATGCTGTAACTAAGCCTAATGCTGTAACTAACCCTAACCCTACGCCTAATGCTAACACTAACCCTAACACTAAGCCTAACACTAATGCTAACCCTAACATTAAGTCTAACCCTAATGCTAACACTAACCCTAACATTAAACCTAATGCTAATACTAACCCTAATGCTGTAACTAAACCAAATGCTAACACTAACCCTAACACTAAGCCTAATGCTAACACTAACCCTAAAGTTAACCCTAACCCTAACACTAAGCCTAATGCTAACCCTAATGGTAATGCTAACTCTAACACTAAGCCTAATGCTAACACTAACCCTAATGCTAACTCTAACACTAACCTAACACTAAGCCTAACCCTAATACTAACCCCAACACTAAACCTAACATTAATGCTAACACTAACCCTAATGCTAACTCTAACACTAAGCCTAACACTAACACTAACCATAATGCTAACACTAACCTAACCCTAATGCAAATACTAACCCTAACACTAAGCCTAACATTAAGCCTAACCATAATCTGATGATAGCTCTAACCTTAATGCTAACTCTAACACTGACCCTAACACTAACCCCAACACTAAGCCTAACCCTAATGCTAACACTAACCCTACCACTAATACTAAGCCTAATGCTAACACTAATACTAAGCCTAACCCTAATGCTAACACTAATGCTATCCCTAACACTAATACTAGCACTAACCCTAATGCTAACACTAATACTAAGCCTAACCCTAATGCTAACACTAACCCTAACACTAATACTAAGCATAACCCTAATGCTAACACTAACCCTAACACTAAGCCTAACCCTAATGCTGACACTAACATTAAGCCTAACCCTAATGCTAACCCTAACCCTACACCTAATGCTAACTCTAACCCTAATGCTGTAACTAAGCCTAATGCTGTAACTAACCCTAACCCTACGCCTAATGCTAACACTAACCCTAATGCTAACACTAACCCTAACACTAAGCCTAACACTAATGCTAACCCTAACATTAAGTCTAACCCTAATGCTAACACTAATCCTAACACTAAACCTAATGCTAATACTAACCCTAATGCTGTAACTAAACCAAATGCTAACACTAACCCTAACACTAAGCCTAATGCTAACACTAACCCTAAAGTTAACCCTAACCCTAACCCTAACACTAAGCCTAATGCTAACCCTAATGGTAATGCTAACTCTAACACTAAGCCTAATGCTAACACTAACCCTAATGCTAACTCTAACACTAACCTAACACTAAGCCTAACCCTAATACTAACCCCAACACTAAACCTAACATTAATGCTAACACTAACCCTAATGCTAACTCTAACACTAAGCCTAACACTAACACTAACCATAATGCTAACACTAACCTAACCCTAATGCAAATACTAACCGTAACACTAAGCCTAACATTAAGCCTAACCATAATCTGATGATAGCTCTAACCTTAATGCTAACTCTAACACTGACCCTAACACTAACCCCAACACTAAGCCTAACCCTAATGCTAACACTAACCCTACCACTAATACTAAGCCTAATGCTAACACTAATACTAAGCCTAACCCTAATGCTAACACTAATGCTATCCCTAACACTAATACTAGCACTAACCCTAATGCTAACACTAATACTAGCACTAACCCTAATGCTAACACTAATACTAGCACTAACCCTAATGCTAACACTAATACTAAGCCTAACCCTAATGCTAACACTAACCCTAACACTAATACTAAGCCTAACCCTAATGCTAACACTAACCCTAACACTAAGCCTAACCCTAATGCTGACACTAACATTAAGCCTAACCCTAATGCTAACCCTTACCCTACACCTAATGCTAACTCTAACACTAACCCAAATGCTGTAACTAAGCCTAATGCTGTAACTAACCCTAACCCTACCCCTAATGCTAACACTAACCCTAATGCTAACACTAACCTTAACACTAAGCATAGCCCTAACATTAAGCCTAATGCTAACTCTAACACTAAGGCTAGCCCTAACATTAAGCCTAACACTAACACTAAGGCTAACCCTAATGCTAACACTAACCCTAACACTAAGCCTAACTGTAACACTAACCCTAATGCTAACTCTAACACTAAGGCTAACCCTAACATTAAGCCTAACACTAACACTAAGGCTAACCATAATGCTAACACTAACCCTAACACTAAGCCTAACTCTAACACTAACCCTAATGCTAACTCTAACAATAAGGCTAACCCTAACATTAAGCCTAATGCTAACCCTAACACTAAGCCTAACCTTAATGCTAACTCTAGCACTGACCCTAACACTAACCCCAACACTAAGCCTAACCCTAATGCTAACACTAACCTAACACTAAGCCTAACCCTAATGCTAACTCTAACACTAACCTAACACTAAGCCTAACCCTAATACTAACCCCAACACTAAACCTAACATTAATGCTAACACTAACCCTAATGCTAACTCTAACACTAAGCCTAACACTAACACTAACCATAATGCTAACACTAACCTAACCCTAATGCAAATACTAACCCTAACACTAAGCCTAACATTAAGCCTAACCATAATCTGATGATAGCTCTAACCTTAATGCTAACTCTAACACTGACCCTAACACTAACCCCAACACTAAGCCTAACCCTAATGCTAACACTAACCCTACCACTAATACTAAGCCTAATGCTAACACTAATACTAAGCCTAACCCTAATGCTAACACTAATACTAGCACTAACCCTAATGCTAACACTAATACTAGCACTAACCCTAATGCTAACACTAATACTAAGCCTAACCCTAATGCTAACACTAACCCTAACACTAATACTAACCTAACCCTAATGCTAACACTAACCCTAACACTAATACTAAGCCTAATGCTAACACTAACCCTAACACTAATACTAAGCCTAATGCTAACACTAACCCTAACACTAATAGTAAGCCTAACCCTAATGCTAACACTAACCCTAACACTAACACTAATACTAACACTAGCCTTAATGCTAACACTAACACTAACCCTAACATAAAGCCTAACCCTAATGCTAACACTAACCCTAACACTAATACTAAGCCTAATGCTAACACTAACCCTAACACTAACCCTAACTCTAACACTGGGGCATATTCATCATTACTAAAAAATCGATGGAGGTAATTAGGTAGAACTCGCATGGAGTTCTACCTAATTACCGGGGAAATTCATCATTCCTCTTCACCATCAGTATCTATTCCAAAAGCTGTTATTTTTGCGATGACAGCTTTTCAGGAAATAGATACATTTCCTGCCTATACTACCTTACCGCAGCTGTAATCAGAGCTAAGCATGCACCGTAACGTTCACAAAAAGCAGCGCAGGCGCAGCACTGATTACACCTGCGATAATTCTGTGTCCTCCCTACCCCCCACCCCCCCCTTCCTCCTCTGCTCATCTTTCCCACCTACCTGGCCGCCTGTCACAGGCTGCAGCCGCTGATCCCGACCTACGGCTGAAGTTTTTTTTTAAACTTTACTGTGTTCTGCCGGGAGCAGCAGCCGTAGCCGGAGGAAAGACCAGGGAGTGACAGAGGGAGCGGAGGAGGGCCTGCTCACACTGACAGCAGGTAAGTATATCCCGCTGCACGCCACCTGAGAGTGCCGTATAGTACCACCATCAAATTCCGATAATACATAATTTTTGGAATTTCATGAATAGCCTAATTACAATATATCCATACTAATGTACTAACGTACCCCATACTAATGTACCCCATACTAATGTACTAATGTACTAATATCCCCATACTAATGCACCCATACTAATGTACCCATACTAATGTACCTATACTAATGTACCCATACTAATGTACCCATACTAATGTACTAATGTACCCATACTAATGAACTAATGTACTAATGTTCCCATACTAATGTAATCGTACTAATGTACTAATGTACTAATGTACCCATACTAATGTACTAATGTACTAATATCCCCATACTAATGTACCCATACTATTGTACCTATACTAATGTACCCATACTAATGTACTAATGTACCATTACTAATGTACGAATTTCCCCATACTAATGTACTAATGTCCCCATACTAATGTACTAATGTACCCACACTAATGTACTAATATATACCCATACTAATGTACCTATACTAATGTACTAATATCCCCATACTAATGTACCCATACTAATGTACCTATACTAATGTACTAATGTACCCATACTAATGTACTAATGTACCCATACTAATGTACCTATAATAATGTACCCATACTAATGTACTAATGTACTAATGTACCCATACTAATGTACCAATGTACCTATACTAATGTACTAATATCCCCATACTAATGTACCCATACTAATGTACCTATACTAATGTACTAATGTACCCATACTAATGTACTAATGTACCCATACTAATGTACTAATATATACCCATACTAATGTACCCATACAAATGTACTAATGTACCTATACTAATGTACTAATATCCCCATACTAATGTACCCATACTAATATACTAATGTACCCATACTAATGTACTAATGTACCCATACTAATGTACCAATGTACCTATACTAATGTACTAATATCCCCATACTAATGTACCCATACTAATGTACCTATACACATGTACCCATACTAATGTACCCATACTAATGTACTAATGTACCCATACTAATGTACCCATACTAATGTACTAATATACCCATACTGATGTACTAATGTACCCATACTAATGTACTAATGGACCCATAATAATGTACTAATGTACCCATACTAATGTACTAATATCCCCATACTAATGTACCCATACTAATGTACTAATGTACCCATACTAATGTACTAATGTACTAATGTACCCATACTAATGTACTAATATACCCATACTAATGTACTAATGTACCCATACTAATGTACTAATGTACTAATGTATCCATACTAATGTACCCATACTAATGTACCCATACTAATGTACTAATATCCCAATACTAATGTACTAATGTACCCATACTAATGTACTAATGTACCCATACTAATGTACTAATGTACCCATACTAATGTACTAATTTACCCATACTAATGTACACATTCTAATGTACTAATGTACCCATACAAATGTACTAATGTACCCATACTAATGTACACATTCTAATGTACTAATGTACCCATACTAATGTACTAATGTACCAATACTAATGTACTAATGTACCCATACTAATGTACTAATGTACTAATGTACTCATACTAATGTACACATTCTAATGTACTAATGTACCCATACTAATGTACTAATATCCCCATACTAATGTACTAATGTACACATACTAATGTACTAATGTACCCATACTAATGTACCCATACTAATGTACTAATATCCCCATACTAATGTACTAATGTACCCATACTAATGTACTAATGTACCCATACTAAAGTACTAATGTCCCCATATTAATATACTAATGTACTAATTTCCCCATACTAATGTACTAATGTACCCATAGTAATGTACTAATATATACCCATAATAATGTACCCATACTAATGTACTAATGTCCCCTTAGTAATGTACTAATATATACCCATAATAATGTCCCCATACTAATGTACTAATGTACCCATACTAATGTACTAATGTACCCATACTAATGTACTAATGTACCCATACTAATGTACCCATACTAATGTACTAATGTACTAATATATACCCATACTAATGTACTAATGTACCCATACTAATGTACCCATACTAATGTACTAATACATACCCATAATAATGTACTAATGTCCCCATACTAATGTACTAATATATAACCATAAAAATGTACCCATACTAATATACTAATGTCCCCATACTAATGTACTAATGTACCTATACTAATGTACTAATATATACCCATAATAATGTACTAATGTCCCCATACTAATGTACTAATATATACCCATAATAATGTACCCATACTAATGTACTAATGTCCTCATACTAATGTACTAATATCCCCATACTAATGTACTAATGTTCCCATACTAATGTACCCATACTAATGTACTAATGTTCCCATACTACTGTACCCATACTAATGTACTAATGTACCCATACTAATGTACCCATACTAATGTACTAATATACCCATACTAATGTACCCATACTAATGTACTAATATACCCATACTAATGTACTAATGTACCCATACTAATGTACTAATGTACCCATACTAATGTACTAATATCCCCATACTAATGTAGACATACTAATGTACTAATGTACCCATACTACTGTACCCATACTAATGTACTAATGTACTAATATCCCCATACTAATGTACTAATGTACCCATACTAATGTACTAATGTACTAATGTACTAATGTACCCATACTAATGTACTAATGTACCCATACTAATGTCCCCATAGTAATGTACTAATATATACCCATACTAATGTACTAATGTACCCATACTAATGTACTAATGTACCCATACTAATGTACTAATGTCCCCATAGTAATGTACTAATATATACCCATAATAATGTACCCATACTAATGTACTAATGTACCCATACTAATGTACCTATACTAATGTACTAATATAATAATGTACTAATGTACCCATACTAATGTACTAATGTAACCATACTAATGTACTAATGTCCCCATAGTAATGTACTAATATATACCCATAATAATGTACCCATACTAATGTACTAATGTACCCATACTAATGTACTAATGTACCCATACTAATGTACTAATGTACTAATGTCCCCATACTAATGTACTAATGTACTAATGTACCCATACTAATGTACTAATGTACTAATGTCCCCATACTAATGTACTAATGTCCCCATACTAAAGTACTAATGTACTAATGTACCCATACAAAAGTACTAATGTACCCATACTAATGTACTAATGTACTAATGTCCCCATACTAATGTACTAATGTACTAATGTCCCCATACTAATGTACTAATGTACCCATACTAATGTACTAATGTACCCATAGTAATGTACTAATATATAACCATACTAATGTACTAATGTACCCATACCAATGTACCCATACTAATGTACTAATGTACCCATACTAATGTACTAATGTACTAATATATATCCATACTAATGTACTAATGTACCCATACTAATGTACCCATACTAATGTACTAATATATACCCATAATAATGTACTAATGTCCCCATACTAATGTACTAATATATAACCATAATAATGTACCCATACTAATGAACTAATGTCCCCATACTAATGTACTAATGTACCTATACTAATGTACTAATATATACCCATAATAATGTACTAATGTCCCCATACTAATGTACTAATATATACCCAGAATAATGTACCCATACTAATGTACTAATGTCCCCATACTAATGTACTAATATCCCCATACTAATGTACTAATGTTCCCATACTAATGTACCCATACTAATGTACTAATGTTCCCATACTACTGTACCCATACTAATGTACTAATGTACCCATACTAATGTACGCATACTAATGTACTAATGTACCCATACTAATGTACTAATGTACCCATACTAATGTACCCATACTAATGTACTAATATACCCATACTAATGTACTAATGTACCCATACTAATATACTAATGTACCCATAATAATGTACTAATGTACCCATACTAATGTACTAATATCCCCATACTAATGTACCCATACTAATGTACTAATGTACCCATACTACTGTACCCATACTAATGTACTAATGTACTAATATCCCCATACTAATGTACTAATGTACCCATACTAATGTACTAATGTACTAATGTACCCATACTAATGTACTAATGTACCCATACTAATGTCCCCATAGTAATGTACTAATATATACCCATACTAATGTACTAATGTTCCCATACTAATGTACTAATGTCCCCATAGTAATGAACTAATATATACCCATAATAATGCACCCATACTAATGTACTAATGTACCCATACTAATGTACTAATGTACCTATACTAATGTACTAATATAATAATGTACTAATGTACCCATACTAATGTACTAATGTACCCATACTAATGTACTAATGTCCCCATAGTAATGTACTAATATATACCCATAATAATGTACCCATACTAATGTACTAATGTACCCATACTAATGTACTAATGTACCCATACTAATGTACTAATGTACTAATGTCCCCATACTAATGTACTAATGTACTAATGTACCCATACTAATGTACTAATGTACTAATGTCCCCATACTAATGTACTAATGTCCCCATACTAATGTACTAATGTACTAATGTACCCATAATAAAGTACTAATGTCCCCATACTAATGTACTAATGTACTAATGTCCCCATACTAATGTACTAATGTACTAATGTACCCATACTAATGTACTAATGTCCCCATACTAATGTACTAATGTACTAATGTCCCCATAGTAATGTACTAATATATACCCATACTAATGTACTAATGTCCCCATAGTAATGTACTAATATATACCCATACTAATGTTCCCATACTAATGTACTAATGTACCCATACTAATGTACTAATGTCCCCATAGTACTGTACTAATGTACCCATAATAATGTACTAATGTACCCATAATAATGTACTAATATCCCCATACTAATGTACCCATACTAATGTACTAATGTACCCATACTAATGTACTAATGTACCCATTCTAATGTACTAATATATACCCATACTAATGTACTAATATCCCCATACTAATGTACCCATACTAATGTACTAATGTACCCATACTAATGTACCCATACTAATGTACTAATGTACCCATACTAATGTACTAATATATACCCATACTAATATACTAATATCCCCAAACTAATGTACCCATACTAATGTACTAATGTACCCATACTAATGTACCCATACTAATGTACTAATGTACCCATACTAATGTACTAATATCCCCATACTAATGTACCCATACTAATGTACTAATGTACCCATACTAATGTACCCATACTAATGTACTAATATCCCCATACTAATGTACCCATACTAATGTACTAATGTACCCATACTAATGTACCCATACTAATATACTAATGTACCCATACTAATGTACTAATATCCCCATACTAATGTACCCATACTAATGTACTAATGTACCCATACTAATGTACTAATGTACCCATACTAATGTACTAATATCCCCATACTAATGTACTAATTTACCCATACTAATGTACTAATATCCCCCTACTAATGTACTAATGTACCCATACTAATGTACTAATGTACTAATGTACCCATACTAATGTACCTATACTAATGTACCAATACTAATGTACCCGTACTAATGTACCCATACTAATGTACTAATGTATCCATACTAATGTACTAATGTATCCATACTAATGTACTAATATCCCCATACTAATGTACCCATACTACTGTACCTATACTAATGTACCCATACTAATGTACCCATACTAATGTACTAATGTACCCATACTAATGTACTAATGTACCCATACTAATATACCTATACTAATGTACCCATTCTAATGTACACGTACTAATGTACCCATACTAATGTACTAATGTCCCCATACTAATGTACTAATGTACCCACACTAATGTACTAATGTACCCATACTAATGTACTAATGTACCTATGCTAATGTACTAATATCCCCATACTAATGTACCCATACTAATGTACCTATACTAATGTACCCATACTAATGTACCCGTACTAATATACCCATACTAATATACTAATGTCCCCATACTAATGTACTAATGTACCCACACTAATGTACTAATGTACTAATGTACCCATACTAATGTACTAATGTACCCATACTAATGTACTAATATATACCCATACTAATGTACCCATACTAATGTACTAATGTACCCATACTAATGTACTAATATCCCCATAGTAATGTACCCATACTAATGTACTAATGTACTAATGTACCCATACTAATGTACTAATGTACCTATACTAATGTACCCATACTAATGTACTAATGTCCCCATACTAATGTACTAATGTCCCCATACTAATGTACTAATGTACCCACACTAATGTACCCTTACTAATGTACTAATGTACTAATGTACCCATACTAATGTTCTAATGTACTAATGTACCCATACTAATGTACTAATGTACCCATACAAATGTACTAATGTACCCACATTAATGTACCAATGTACCTATACTAATGTACTAATATCCCCATACTAATGTACCCATACTAATGTACCTATACTAATGTACCCATACTAATGTACCCATACTAATGTACTAATGTACCCATACTAATGTACTAATGTACCCATACTAATGTACCAATGTACCTATACTAATGTACTAATATCCCCATACTAATGTACCTATACTAATGTACCCATACTAATGTACCCATACTAATGTACTAATGTACCCATACTAATGTACTAATGTACTAATGTACCCATACTAATGTACTAATGTACCCATACTAATGTAGTAATGTTTCCATACTAATGTACCTATACTAATGTACTAATGTACCCATACTAATGTACTAATGTTCCCATACTAATGTACTAATGTACTAATGTACCCATACTAATGTACTAATTTCCACATACTAATGTACTAATGTACTAATGTACCCATACTAATGTACTAATGTACCCATAGTAATGTACCTATACTAATGTACTAATGTACCCATACTAATGTTCTAATGTACTAATGTACCCATACTAATGTACTAACATATACCCATACTAATGTACCCATACTAATGTACCCATACTAATGTACTAATATATACCCATACTAATGTACCCATACTAATGTACTAATGTACCAATACTAATGTACTAATGACCCTATACTAATGTACCCATACTAATGTACTAATATCCCCATACTAATGTACCCATACTAATGTACCTATACTAATGTACCCATACTAATGTACCCATACTAATGTACTAATGTTTCCATACTAATGTACTAATGTACCCATACTAATGTACCTATACTAATGTACCCATACTAATGTACTAATGTACTAATGTACTCATACTAATGTACTAATGTACCCATACTAATGTACTAATGTACGCATACTAATGTACTAATGTACTAATGTACCCATACTAATGTACCCACACTAATGTACCAATGTACCTATACTAATGTACAAATATCCCCATACTAATGTACCCATTCTAATGTACCTATACTAATGTACCCATACTAATGTACTAATGTACCCATACTAATGTACCAATCTACCTATACTAATGTACTAATATCCCCATACTAATGTACCCATACTAATGTACCTATACTAATGTACCCATACTAATGTACTAATGTCCTAATGTACCCATACTAATGTACTAATGTACCCATACTAATGTACCCATACTAATGTACTAATGTACCCATACTAATGTACTAATGTACCCATACTAATGTACCCATACTAATGTACTAATGTACCCATACTAATGTACTAATATCCCCATACTAAAGTACCCACACGAATGTACCTATACTAATGTACCCATACTAATGTACCCATACTAATGTACTAATGTACCTTTACTAATGTACTAATATCCCCACACTAATGTACCCATACTAATGTACCTATACTAATGTACCCATACCCATACTAATGTACTAATGTACCCATACTAATGTACCTATACTAATGTACTAATATCCTCATACTAATGTACCCATACTAATGTACCTAAACTAATGTACCCATACTAATGTACCCATACTAATGTACTAATGTACCCATACTAATGTAATAATGTTCTAATGTACCCATACTAATGTACTAATGTACCCATACTAATGTACTAATGTACAAATGTACCCATACTAATGTACTAATGTACCCACACTAATGTACCAAAATCCCCATACTAATGTACCCATACTAATGTACCTATACTAATGTACCCATACTAATGTACCCATACTAATGTACTAATGTACCCATACTAATGTACTAATGTACTAATGTACCCATACTAATGTACTAATGTACTAATGTACCCATACTAATGTACCAATGTACCTATACTACTTTACTAATATCCCCAAACTTATGTACCCATACTAATGTACCTATACTAATGAACCCATACTAATGTACCCATACTAATGTACTAATGTACCTATACTAATGTACTAATGTACCCATACTAATGTACTAATGTACCCATACTAATGTACTAATGTACTAATGTATCCATACTAATGTACCCATACCAATGTTCTAATGTACCCATACTAATGTACTAATATCCCAATACTAATGTACTAATGTACCCATACTAATGTACTAATGTACCCATACTAATGTACTAATGTACCCATACTAATGTACTAATTTACCCATACTAATGTACACATTCTAATGTACTAATGTACCCATACAAATGTACTAATGTACTAATGTACCCATACTAATGTACACATTCTAATGTACTAATGTACCCATACTAATGTACTAATGTACCGATACTAATGTACTAATGTACCCATACTAATGTACTAATGTACTAATGTACTCATACTAATGTACACATTCTAATGTACTAATGTACCCATACTAATGTACTAATATCCCCATACTAATGTACTAATGTACCCATACTAATGTACTAATGTACCCATACTAATGTACCCATACTAATGTACTAATATCCCCATACTAATGTACTAATGTACCCATACTAATGTACTAATGTACCCATACTAAAGTACTAATGTCCCCATACTAATATACTAATGTACTAATTTCCCCATACTAATGTACTAATGTACCCATAGTAATGTACTAATATATACCCATAATAATGTACCCATACTAATGTACTAATGTCCCCTTAGTAATGTACTAATATATACCCATAATAATGTCCCCATACTAATGTACTAATGTACCCATACTAATGTACTAATGTACCCATAGTAATGTACTAATATATACCCATACTAATGTACTAATGTACCCATACTAATGTACCCATACTAATGTACTACTGCACTAATATATACCCATACTAATGTACTAATGTACCCATACTAATGTACCCATACTAATGTACTAATACATACCCATAATAATGTTCTAATGTCCCCATACTAATGTACTAATATATAACCATAATAATGCACCCATACTAATGTACTAATGTCCCCATACTAATGTACTAATGTACCTATACTAATGTACTAATATATACCCATAATAATGTACTAATGTCCCCATACTAATGTACTAATATATACCCATAATAATGTACCCATACTAATGTACTAATGTCCCCATACTAATGTACTAATATCCCCATACGAAAGGAACTAATGTTCCCATACTAATGTACCCATACTAATGTACTAATGTTCCCATACTACTGTACCCATACTAATGTACTAATGTACCCATACTAATGAACCCATACTAATGTACTAATATACCCATACTAATGTACCCATACTAATGTACTAATATACCCATACTAATGTACTAATGTACCCATACTAATGTACTAATGTACCCATACTAATGTACTAATATCCCCATACTAATGTACCCATACTAATGTACTAATGTACCCATACTACTGTACCCATACTAATGTACTAATGTACTAATATCCCCATACTAATGTTCTAATGTACCCATACTAATGTACTAATGTACTAATGTACCCATACTAATGTACTAATGTACCCATACTAATGTCCCCATAGTAATGTACTAATATATACCCATACTAATGTACTAATATACCCATACTAATGTACTAATGTACCCATACTAATGTACTAATGTACCCATACTAATGTACTAATGTCCCCATAGTAATGTACTAATATATACCCATAATAATGTACCCATACTAATGTACTAATGTACCCATACTAATGTACCTATACTAATGTACTAATATAATAATGTACTTATGTACCCATACTAATGTACTAATGTACCCATACTAATGTACTAATGTCCCCATAGTAATGTACTAATATATACCCATAATAATGTACCCATACTAATGTACTAATGTACCCATACTAATGTACTAATGTACTAATGTCCCCATACTAATGTACTAATGTACTAATGTACCCATACTAATGTACTAATGTACTAATGTCCCCATACTAATGTACTAATGTACTAATGTCCCCATACTAAAGTACTAATGTACTAATGTACCCATACAAAAGTACTAGTGTACCCATACTAATGTACTAATGTACTAATGTCCCCATACTAATGTACAAATGTACTAATGTCCCCATACTAATGTACTAATGTACCCATACTAATGTACTAATGTACCCCTAGTAATGTACTAATATATAACCATACTAATGTACTAATGTACCCATACCAATGTACCGATACTAATGTACTAATGTACCCGTACTAATGTACTAATATATATCCATACTAATGTACTAATGTACCCATACTAATGTACCCATACTAATGTACTAATATATACCCATAATAATGTACTAATGTCCCCATACTAATGTACTAATATATAACCATAATAATGTACCCATACTAATGTACTAATGTCCCCATACTAATGTACTAATGTACCTATACTAATGTACTAATATATACCCATAATAATGTACTAATGTCCCCATACTAATGTACTAATATATACCCATAATAATGTACCCATACTAATGTACTAATGTCCCCATACTAATGTACTAATATCCCCATACTAATGTACTAATGTTCCCAGACTAATGTACCCATACTAATGTACTAATGTTCCCATACTACTGTACCCATACTAATGTACTAATGTACCCATACTAATGTACGCATACTAATGTACTAATGTACCCATACTAATGTACTAATGTACCCATACTAATGTACCCATACTAATGTACTAATATACCCATACTAATGTACTAATGTACCCATACTAATGTACTAATGTACCCATAATAATGTACTAATGTACCCATACTAATGTACTAATATCCCCATTCTAATGTACCCATACTAATGTACTAATGTACCCATACTACTGTACCCATACTAATGTACGAATGTACTAATATCCCCATACTAATGTACTAATGTACCCATACTAATGTACTAATGTACTTATGTACCCATACTAATGTACTAATGTACCCATACTAATGTCCCCATAGTAATGTACTAATATATACCCATACTAATGTACTAATGTACCCATACTAATGTACTAATGTCCCCATAGTAATGAACTAATATATACCCATAATAATGTACCCATACTAATGTACTAATGTACCCATACTAATGTACTAATGTACCTATACTAATGTACTAATATAATAATATACTAATGTACCCATACTAATGTACTAATGTACCCATACTAATGTACTAATGTCCCCATAGTAATGTACTAATATATACCCATAATAATGTACCCATACTAATGTACTAATGTACCCATACTAATGTACTAATGTACCCATACTAATGTACTAATGTACTAATGTCCCCATACTAATGTACTAATGTACTAATGTACCCATACTAATGTACTAATGTACTAATGTCCCCATACTAATGTACTAATGTCCCCATACTAATGTACTAATGTACTAATGTACCCATAATAAAGTACTAATGTCCCCATACTAATGTACTAATGTACTAATGTCCCCATACTAATGTACTAATGTACTAATGTACCCATACTAATGTACTAATGTCCCCATACTAATGTACTAATGTACGAATGTCCCCATAGTAATGTACTAATTTATACCCATACTAATGTACTAATGTCCCCATAGTAATGTACTAATATACCCATACTAATGTTCCCATACTAATGTACTAATGTACCCATACTAATGTACTAATGTCCCCATAGTACTGTACTAATGTACCCATAATAATGTACTAATGTCCCCATAATAATGTACTAATATCCCCATACTAATGTACCCATACTAATGTACTAATGTACCCATACTAATGTACTAATGTACCCATTCTAATGTACTAATATATACCCATACTAATGTACTAATATCCCCATACTAATGTACCCATACTAATGAACTAATGTACCCATACTAATGTACCCAAACTAATGTACTAATGTACCCATACTAATGTACTAATATATACCCATACTAATATACTAATATCCCCAAACTAATGTACCCATACTAATGTACTAATGTACCCATACTAATGTACCCATACTAATGTACTAATGTACCCATACTAATGTACTAATATCCCCATACTAATGTACCCATACTAATGTACTAATGTACCCATACTAATGTACCCATACTAATGTACTAAAATCCCCATACTAATGTACTAATATCCCCATACTAATGTACCCATACTAATGTACTAATGTAACCATACTAATGTACTAATATCCCCATACTAATGTACTAATTTACCCATACTAATGTACTAATATCCCCCTACTAATGTAATAATGTACCCATACTAATGTACTAATGTACTAATGTACCCATACTAATGTACCTATACTAATGTACCAATACTAATGTACCCGTACTAATGTACCCATACTAATGTACTAATGTATCCATACTAATGTACTAATGTATCCATACTAATGTACTAATATCCCCATACTAATGTACCCATACTACTGTACCTATACTAATGTACCCATACTAATGTACCCATACTAATGTACTAATGTACCCATACTAATGTACTAATGTACCTATACTAATGTACTAATATCCCCATACTAATGTACTAATGTACCCATACTAATGTACCTATACTAATGTACCCATTCTAATGTACCCGTACTAATGTACCCATACTAATGTACTAATGTCCCCATTCTAATGTACTAATGTACCCACACTAATGTACTAATGTACCCATACTAATGTACTAATGTACCTATACTAATGTACTAATATCCCCATACTAATGTACCCATACTAATGTACCTATACTAATGTACCCATACTAATGTACCCGTACTAATATACCCATACTAATATACTAATGTCCCCATACTAATGTACTAATGTACCCACACTAATGTACTAATGTACTAATGTACCCATACTAATGTACTAATGTACCCATACTAATGTACTAATATATACCCATACTAATGTACCCATACTAATGTACTAATGTACCCATACTAATGTACTAATATCCCCATAGTAATGTACCCATACTAATGTACTAATGTACTAATGTACCCATACTAATGTACTAATGTACCTATACTAATGTACCCATACTAATGTACTAATGTACCTATACTAATGTACCCATACTAATGTACTAATGTACCCATACTAATGTACTAATGTCCCCATACTAATGTACTAATGTACCCACACTAATGCACTAATGTACTAATGTACCCATACTAATGTACTAATGTACCCATACTAATGTACTAATATCCCCATACTAATGTACCCTTACTAATGTACTAATGTACCCATACTAATGTTCTAATGTACTAATGTACCCATACTAATGCACTAATGTACTAATGTACCCATACTAATGTACTAATGTACCTATACTAATGTACTAATATCCCCATACTAATGTACCCATACTAATGTACCTATACTAATGTACCCATACTAATGTACCCATACTAATATACTAATGTACCCATACTAATGTACTAATGTACCCATACTAATGTACCAATGTACCTATACTAATGTACTAATATCCCCATACTAATGTACCTATACTAATGTACCCATACTAATGTACCCATACTAATGTACTAATGTACCCATACTAATGTACTAATGTACCCATACTAATGTACTAATGTACCCATACTAATGTAGTAATGTTTCCATACTAATGTACCTATACTAATGTACTAATGTACCCATACTAATGTACTAATGTTCCCATACTAATGTACTAATGTACTAATGTACCCATACTAATGTACTAATTTCCACATACTAATGTACTAATGTACTAATGTACCCATACTAATGTATTAATGTACCCATAGTAATGTACCTATACTAATGTACTAATGTCCCCATACTAATGTACTAATGTCCCCATACTAATGTACTAATGTACTAATGTACCCATACTAATGTACTAATTTCCCCTTACTAATGTTCTAATGCACTAATGTACCCATACTAATGTACTAACATATACCCATACTAATGTACCCATACTAATGTACCCATACTAATGTACTAATATATACCCATACTAATGTACCCATACTAATGTACTAATGTACCAATACTAATGTACTAATGACCCTATACTAATGTACCCATACTAATGTACTAATATCCCCATACTAATGTACCCATACTAATGTACCTATACTAATGTACCCATACTAATGTACCCATACTAATGTACTAATGTTTCCATACTAATGTACTAATGTACCCATACTAATGTACTAATGTACCCATACTAATGTACCTATACTAATGTACCCATACTAATGTACTAATGTACTAATGTACTCATACTAATGTACTAATGTACCCATACTAATGTACTAATGTACGCATACTAATGTACTAATGTACTAATGTACCCATACTAATGTACTAATGTACCCACACTAATGTACCAATGTACCTATACTAATGTACAAATATCCCCATACTAATGTACCCATTCTAATGTACCTATACTAATGTACCCATACTAATGTACTAATGTACCCATACTAATGTACCAATCTACCTATACTAATGTACTAATATCCCCATACTAATGTACCCATACTAATGTACCTATACTAATGTACCCATACTAATGTACTAATGTCCTAATGTACCCATACTAATGTACCTATACTAATGTACCCATACTAATGTACCCATACTAATGTACTAATGTACCCATACTAATGTACTAATGTACCCATACTAATGTACCTATACTAATGTACCCATACTATTGTACCCATACTAATGTACTAATGTACCCATACTAATGTACCAATGTACCTATACTAATGTACTAATATCCCCATACTAATGTACCTATACTAATGTACCCATACTAATGTACCCATACTAATGTACTAATGTACCCATACTAATGTACTAATGTACCCATACTAATGTACTAATGTACCCATACTAATGTAGTAATGTTTCCATACTAATGTACCTATACTAATGTACTAATGTACCCATACTAATGTACTAATGTTCCCATACTAATGTACTAATGTACTAATGTACCCATACTAATGTACTAATTTCCACATACTAATGTACTAATGTACTAATGTACCCATACTAATGTACTAATGTACCCATAGTAATGTACCTATACTAATGTACTAATGTCCCCATACTAATGTACTAATGTCCCCATACTAATGTACTAATGTACTAATGTACCCATACTAATGTACTAATTTCCCCTTACTAATGTTCTAATGCACTAATGTACCCATACTAATGTACTAACATATACCCATACTAATGTACCCATACTAATGTACCCATACTAATGTACTAATATATACCCATACTAATGTACCCATACTAATGTACTAATGTACCAATACTAATGTACTAATGACCCTATACTAATGTACCCATACTAATGTACTAATATCCCCATACTAATGTACCCATACTAATGTACCTATACTAATGTACCCATACTAATGTACCCATACTAATGTACTAATGTTTCCATACTAATGTACTAATGTACCCATACTAATGTACTAATGTACCCATACTAATGTACCTATACTAATGTACCCATACTAATGTACTAATGTACTAATGTACTCATACTAATGTACTAATGTACCCATACTAATGTACTAATGTACGCATACTAATGTACTAATGTACTAATGTACCCATACTAATGTACTAATGTACCCACACTAATGTACCAATGTACCTATACTAATGTACAAATATCCCCATACTAATGTACCCATTCTAATGTACCTATACTAATGTACCCATACTAATGTACTAATGTACCCATACTAATGTACCAATCTACCTATACTAATGTACTAATATCCCCATACTAATGTACCCATACTAATGTACCTATACTAATGTACCCATACTAATGTACTAATGTCCTAATGTACCCATACTAATGTACTAATGTACCCATACTAATGTACCCATACTAATGTACTAATGTACCCATACTAATGTACTAATGTACCCATACTAATGTACCCATACTAATGTACTAATGTACCCATACTAATGTACTAATATCCCCATACTAAAGTACCCACACTAATGTACCTATACTAATGTACCCATACTAATGTACCCATACTAATGTACTAATGTACCTTTACTAATGTACTAATATCCCCACACTAATGTACCCATACTAATGTACCCATACCCATACTAATGTACTAATGTACCCATACTAATGTACCTATACTAATGTACTAATATCCTCATACTAATGTACCCATACTAATGTACCTAAACTAATGTACCCATACTAATGTACCCATACTAATGTACTAATGTACCCATACTAATGTAATAATGTTCTAATGTACCCATACTAATGTACTAATGTACCCATACTAATGTACTAATGTATAAATGTACCCATACTAATGTACTAATGTACCCACACTAATGTACCAAAATCACCATACTAATGTACCCATACTAATGTACCTATACTAATGTACCCATACTAATGTACCCATACTAATGTACTAATGTACCCATACTAATGTACTAATGTACTAATGTACCCATACTAATGTACTAATGTACTAATGTACCCATACTAATGTACCAATGTACCTATACTACTTTACTAATATCCCCAAACTTATGTACCCATACTAATGTACCTATACTAATGAACCCATACTAATGTACCCATACTAATGTACTAATGTACCTATACTAATGTACTAATGTACCCATACTAATGTACTAATGTACCCATACAAATGTACTAATGTACCCATACTAATGTACCCATACTAATGTACCCATACTAATGTACTAATGTCCCCATACTAATGTACTAATGTACCCATACTAATGTACTAATGTCCCCATACTAATGTACAAATGTACCCATACTAATGTACTAATATATACCAATACTAATGTACTAATGTCCCCATACTAATGTACTAATGTACTAATGTACCTATACTAATGTACTAATGTACCCATACTAATGTACTAATATCCCCATACTAATGTACCCATACTAATGTACCTATACTAATGTACCCATACTAATGTACCCATATTAATGTACTAATGTACCCATACTAATGTACTAATGTACTAATGTCCCCATACTAATGTACTAATTTCCCCATACTAATGTTCTAATGTACTAATGTCCCCATACTAATGTACTAATGTACTAATCTACTAATGTACCCATACTAATGTACTAATATCCCCATACTAATGTACTAATGTACCCATACTAATGTACTAATATCCCCAAACTAAAGTACTAATGTCCCCATACTAATGTACTAATGTCCCCATACTAATGTACTAATGTACCCATACTACTGTACTAATGTACTAATGTACCCATATTAATGTACTAATGTACTAATGTCCCAATACTAATGTACTAATGTACCCATACTAATGTACTAATGTCCCCATACTAATGTACTAATGTACCCATACTATTGTACTAATGTACTAATGTACACATACTAATATACCGATACTAATGTACTAATGTACTAATGTACCCATACTAATGTACTAATATCCCCAAACTAGTGTACTAATGTACCAATACTAATGTACTAATCTCCCCATACTAATGTACTAATGTACCCATACTACTATACTAATGTACTAATATACCCATACTAATGTACCGATACTAATGTACTAATGTACTAATGTACCCATACTAATGTACTAATATCCCCAAACTAATGTACTAATGTACCCATACTAATGTACTAATGTACCCATACTAATGTACTAATATACTATTGTACCCATACTAATGTACTAATGTATCCATAATAATGTACTAATGTACTAATGTACCCATACTAATGTACTAATATAATAATGTACTAATGTACCCATACTAATGTACTAATGTACTATTGTACCCATACTAATGTACCCATAATAATGTACTAATATACTATTGTACCCATACTAATGTACTAATGTACCCATAATAATGTACTAATGTACTAATGTACCCATACTAATGCACTAATATAATAATGTACTAATGTACCCATACTAATGTACTAATGTATCCATACTAATGTACTAATATCCCCAAACTAATGTACTAATGTACCCATACTAATGTACTAATGTACCCATACTAATGTACTAATATACTATTGTACCCATACTAATGTACTAATGTACCCATAATAATGTACTAATGTACTAATGTACCCATACTAATGCACTAATATAATAATGTACTAATGTACCCATACTAATGTACTAATGTATCCATACTAATGAACTAATGTACCCATACTAATGTACTAATGTCCCAGTACTAATGTACCCATACTAATGTACTAATGTCCCCATACTAATGTACTAATATCCCCATACTAATGTACTAATGTACCAATGTCCCCATACTAATGTACCGACACTAATGTACTAATGTACCCACACTAATGTACTAATGTACAGACACTAATACTAATGTACCCATACTAATGTACTAATGTCCCCATACTAATGTACCAATACTAATGTACTAATGTACCCATAGTAATGTACCCATACTAATGTACTAATGTCCCCATTCTAATGTACTAATGTACCCATACTAATGTACTAATGTACCCATACTAATGTACTAATGTACCCATGCTAATGTACTAATGTACCCATAATAATGTACTAATGTACTAATATACTAATGTACCCATACTAATGTACTAATGTCTCCATACTAATGTACTAATGTCCCCGTACTAATGTACTAATGTTCCCATACTAATGTACTAATGTCCCCATACTAATGAACTAATGTACCCATACTAATGTACTAATGTCGCCGTACTAATGTACTAATGTACTAATGAACCCATACTAATATACTAATGTCCCCATACTAATGTTCTAATGTACCCATTCTAATGTACTAATGTCCCCATACTAATGTACTAATGTCCCCATACTAATGTACTAATATCCCCATACTAATGTACTAATGTACCAATGTCCCCATACTTAATGTACCAATATGCCCATACTAATGTACTAATGTACCTATACTAATGTACTAATGTACCAATGTCCCCATACTTAATGTACCAATATGCCCATACTAATGTACTAATGTACCCATACTAATGTACTAATGTACCAATGTTCCCATACTAATGTACTAATGTACCCATACTAATGTACTAATGTACTAATGTCCCCATACTAATGTACTAATGTACCCATAGTAATGTACTAATGTACCCATACTAATGTCCCCATACTAATGTACTAATGTCCCCATACTAATGTACTAATGTCCCCATACTAATGTACTAATATCCCCATGCTAATGTAATAATGTCCCCATACTAATGTACTAATGTACCCATACTAATGTACCCATACTAATGTACTAATGTCCCCATACTATTGTACTAATGTACCCATACTAATGTACTAATGTACCCATACTAATGTACCCATACTAATGTACTAATGTACAAATACTAATGTACTAATGTATCCATACTAATGTACTAATGTACCCATACTAATGTACTAATGTATCCATACCTATGTACTAATGTACCCATACTAATGTACTTATGTACCCATACTAATGTACCCATACTAATGTACTAATGTACACATACTAATGTCCCCATACTAATGTACTAATGTACCCATACTAATGTACTAATGTCCCCTACTAATGTACTAATATCCCCATACTAATGTACTAATGTACCAATGTCCCCATACTTAATGTACGAATATGCCCATACTAATGTACTAATGTACCTATACTAATGTACTAATGTACCAATGTCCCCATACTTAATGTACCAATATGCCCATACTAATGTACTAATGTACCCATACTAATGTACTAATGTACCAATGTCCCCATACTAATGTACTAATGTACCCATACTAATGTACTAATGTACTAATGTCCCCATACTAATGTACTAATGTACCCATACTAATGTACTAATGTACCCATACTAATGTACCCATACTAATGTACTAATGTCCCCATACTAATGTACTAATGTCCCCATACTAATGTACTAATATTCCCATACTAATGTAATAATGTCCCCATACTAATGTACTAATGTACCCATACTAATGTACTAATGTACTAATGTACCCATACTAATGTACCCATACTAATGTACTAATGTCCCCATACTATTGTACTTATGTACCCATACTAATGTACTAATGTACCCATACTAATGTACCCATACTAATGTACTAATGTACCCATACTAATGTACTAATGTATCCATACTAATGTACTAATGTACCCATACTAATGTACTAATGTATCCATACCAATGTACTAATGTACCCATACTAATGTACTTATGTACCCATACTAATGTACCCATACTAATGTACTAATGTACACATACTAATGTCCCCATACTAATGTAGTAATGTACCCATACTAATGTACTAATGTACCCATACTAATGTACTAATGTACTAATGTACCCATACTAATTTACTAATATAATAATGTACTAATGTACCCATAGTCCCATACTAATGTACTAATGTCCCCATACTAATGTACTAATGTACCAATGTACTAATGTCCCCATACTAATGTACTAATGTCCCCGTACTAATGTACTAATGCACCCATACTAATGTACCCATACTAATGTACCAATGTCCCCATACTAATGAACTAATGTACCCATACTAATGTACTAATGTACTAATGTCCCCATACTAATGTACTAATATCCCCATACTAATGTACTAATGTACCCATACAAATGTACTAACGTACCAATGTCCCCATACTAATGTACTAATGTACCCATACTAATGTACTAATGTAGTAAATGTACCCATACTAATGTACTAATATCCCCATACTAATGTACCCATACTAATGTACTAATGTACCCATACTAATGTACTAATATAATAATGTACTAATTAGGGATGTGCAGGCTCGGATAGGTTCGAGTTTGCACGTTGAGTTCGGATTTTTCCCTCCAAAAAAACGGAACTCAGAAAGAGGCTATCCGTCATCTTACATGGACGAACATCATCATTCCTGGACTTTTGTCCAGGGATGATGATTTTCGTCCATGTAAGATGACGTTTAGGGCTCTATTTACTACAATCCGCATATTGAATGAGGATTGTAGTGTGATATTACCGAGTGAATTCGCATTGCGAATTCAGGCAATATCACAGGGATTTACTATAAATCCCTTGCAGGGACAGAGCTTGCGATAAAGCTCTGTCCCTGCAGATCCCATCCGCACTCTAGTCGCGGTATTTTCGGAAAAAATACCGCAACTAAGAGCCCGTGCATGCGCCGACCGACCACTGCTACTATCCCCCCACCGATGCTAAGCCCCGCCCCTGGTGCTAAGCCCCGCCCCCGCGATCACGGACCCCCGCGACCCCCCCTCCCCCCCCAGCGACCCCCCCTCCCTTCATTAGACTTACCTGCATCCTCCTGGCCTCCGGTGATCTTCTCCGGGCTTCCCGATCAGGTGATCTCCCATACTGCACTGGGGCCCGATCACCTGATGACCGGGCCCCAGTGCACTGTGGGAGACCAGCTGACCGGAGAGGAGCCATCACCTGAGGCCCGATCACCGGTCCCTGGAGTCAGGTAAGTAAAAAAAAAAATGTTTAATTTTTTTTTTCTTTTTTTTACAGTAATCAGCTTGCGGTCTGCTTAGACCACACAGCTGATTACTGGTACCGGCTCCCGCCTCTGCTCTCCCCGTTAGAGCAGAGTGGGAGCCCGGTAACTGGGGGAGACCCTGGATAACGCCACCTCCAGGTGGCGTTATTATCACTGGGCTTCCCCCGGTATTTTTTTACAATTTATTTTTAGTAACTGTGGTCGGATCACATTTCCCATTACAATTATAGGAAATGCGATCTGCTTTACTAAAAATAAATGATACTGGGGGTTGGAGTAGAATTTTACTAATTCTACTCCAATTGCCATGTAATAACTACAGGTGAAACTAAAATAATGTGAAAAGGGTGTGAAAACACCCTTTTTCACTTTATTTTAGTAAAAATAATGTTAATAAATAGAGCCCTTAGCCTCTTTCTGAGTTCCGTTTTTTTGGAGGGAAAAATCCAGACTCAATGTGCAAACTCGAACCTATCCGAGCCTGCACATCCCTAGTACTAATGTACCCATACTAATGTACTAATGTACCCATAGTCCCATACTAATATACTAATGTACTAATGTACCCGTACTAATGTACTAATGTCCCCATACTAATGTACTAATGTCCCCGTATTAATGTACTAATGAACCCATACTAATGTACTAATGTCCCCATACTAATGAACTAATCTACCCATACTAATGTACAAATGTCCCCATACTAATGTACTAATGTACCCATACTAATGTACTAATGTCCCCATACTAATGTACTAATATCCACATACTAATGTACTAATGTACCAATGTCCCCATACCAATGTACTAATGTACCCATACTAATGTACTAATGTACCCATACTAATGTACCCATACTAATGTACTAATGTCCCCATACTAATGTACTAATGTACCCATACTAATGTACTAATGTACTTATGTACCCACACTAATGTACTAATATCCCCATACTAATATACTAATGTACCCATACTAATGTACTTATATACCCATACTAATGTACTAATGTCCCCATACTAATGTACTATTGTACTAATGTACCTGTACTAATGTACCCATACTAATGTACTTATATACCCATACTAATGTACTAATGTCCCCATACTAATGTACTAATATACCCATACTAATGTCCTAATGTACCCATACTAATGTACTAATGTACCCATAGTCCCATACTAATGTACTAATGTACTAATGTACTGATACTAATGTGCTAATGTCCCCATACTAATGTACTAATGTCCCCATACTAATGTACTAATATCCCCACACTAATGTACCCATACTAATGTCCTCATACTAATGTACTAATGTCCCCATACTAATGTACTAATGTACCCATACTAATGTACTAATATACCTGTACTAATGTACAAATGTACCCATACTAATATACTTATGTACCCATACTAATGTACCCATACTAATATACTAATGTACACATACTAATGTACTAATGTCTCCATACTAATGTACTAATATCCCCATACTAATGTACTAATGTACACATACTAATGTACTAATGTCTCCATACTAATGTACTAATATCCCCATACTAATGTACTAATGTACCCATACTAATGTACTAATATCCCCACACTAATGTACTAATGTACCCATACTAATGTACTAATATCCCCACACTAATGAACTAATGTACCCATACTAATGTACCCATACTAATGTACCAATACTAATGTACTAATGTACCCATACTAATGTACTAATGTCCCCATACTAAGGTACTAATGTACCCATACTAATGTACTAATGTCCCCATACTAATGTACCCATACTAATGTACTAATATCCCCATACTAATGTACTAATGTATCCATACTAATTTACTAATGTACCCATACTAATGTACTTATGTTCCCATACTAATGTACCCATACTAATGTACTAATGTACCCATACTAATGTACTAATGTCCCCATACTAAGGTACTAATGTACCCATACTAATGTACTAATGTCCCCATACTAAGGTACTAATGTACCCATACTAAGGTACTAATGTCCCCATACTAATGTACTAATGTACCCACACTAATGTACTAATGTACCCATACTAATGTACTAATATGCCCTTACTAATGTACTAATGTATCCATACTAATGTACTAATGTACCCATACAAATGTACCAATACTAATGTACTAATGTACCAATACTAATGTACCCACACTAATGTACTAATGTACAGACACTAATACTATTGTACTAATATCCCCACACTAATGTACTAATGTACCCATACTAATGTACCCATACTAATGTACTAATGTACCAATACTAAAGTACTAATGTACCCATACTAATGTACTAATGTACAGACACTAATGTACCCACACTAATGTACTAATATACAGACACTAATACTAATGTACTAATATCCCCACACTAATGTACTAATGTACCCATACTAATGTACCCATATTAATGTACCCATACTAATGTACTAATGTCCCCATACTAATGTACTAATGTACCCACACTAATGTACTAATGTACCCATACAAATGTACTAATGTACAGACTCTAATACTAATGTACTAATATCCCCACACTAATGTACTAATGTACCCATACTAATGTACCCATACTAATGTACTAATGTACCCATACTAATGTACTAATGTACCCACACTAATGTACTAATGTACCCATACTAATGTACTAATATCCCCATACTAATGTACTAATGTATCCATACTAATGTACCCATACTAATGTACCATACTAATGTACTAATGTAACAACACTAATGTACCCATACTACCCATACTAATGTTCTAATGTACCCATACTAATGTACTAATGTACCCACACTAATGTACTAATGTCCCCATACTAATGTACTAATGTCCCCATACTAAGGTACTAATGTTCCCATACTAATGTACAAATGTACCCATACTAATGTACTAATGACCCCATACTAATGTACCCATACTAATGTATCCATACTAATGTACTAATGTACTAATGTACCCCTACTAATGTACCCATACTAATGTACTAATGTATCCATACTAATGTACTAATGTACCCATACTAATGTACTAATATATCCATACCAATGTACTAATGTACCCATACTAATGTACTTATGTACCCATACTATTGTACCCATACTAATGTACTAATGTCCCCATACTAATGTACTAATGTACCCACACTAATGTACTAATGTACCCATACTAATGTACTAATATCCCCATACTAATGTACTAATGTATCCATACTAATGTACTAATGTACCCATACTAATGTTCTAATGTACCCACACTAATGTACTAAATTACCAATACTACTGTACCCATACTAATGTACTAATGTACCCATACTAATGTACTAATGTACCCACACTAATGTACTAATGTACAGACACTAATACTAATGTACTAATATCCCCACACTAATGTACCCATACTAATGTACCCATACTAATGTACCAATACTAATGTACTAATGTACCCATACTAATGTACTAATGTACCCATACTAATGTACTAATGTACAGACACTAATGTACCCAAACTAATGTACTAATATACAGACACTAATACTAATGTACTAATATCCCCACACTAATGTACCAATGTACCCATACTAATGTACCCATATTAATGTACCCATACTAATGTACTAATGTCCCCATACTAATGTACCCACACTAATGTACTAATGTACCCATACTAATGTACCCATACTAATGTACTAATGTACCCACACTAATGTACTAATGTACCCATACTAATGTACTAATATCCCCATACTAAGGTACTAATGTACCCATACTAATGTACTAATGTTCCCATACTAATGTACAAATGTACCCATACTAATGTACTAATGTACCCATACTAATGTACTAATGTATCCATACTAATGTACTAATGTACTCATACTAATGTACCCATACTAATGTACTAATGTATCCATACTAATGTACTAATGTACCCATACTAATGTACTAATATATCCATACCAATGTACTAATGTACCCATACTAATGTACTTATGTACCCATACTAATGTACTAATGTCCCCATTCTAATGTACTAATGTACCCACACTAATGTACTAATGTACCCATACTAATGTACTAATATCCCCATACTAATGTACTAATGTATCCATACTAATGTACCCACACTAATGTACTAATGTACCCATACTACTGTACCCATACTAATGTACTAATGTACCCATACTAATGTACCCATACTAATGTACCCATACTAATGTACTAATGTACCCATACTAATGTACCAATACTAATGTCCCCATACTAATGTACCCACACTAATGTACTAATGTACCCATACTAATGTACCCATACTAATGTACCCACACTAATGTACTAATGTACCCATACTAATGTACTAATATCCCCATACTAAGGTACTAATGTACTAATGTTCCCATACTAATGTACAAATGTACCCATACTAATGTACTAATGTACCCATACTAATGTACTAATGTATCCATACTAATGTACTAATGTACTCATACTAATGTACCCATACTAATGTACTAATGTATCCATACTAATGTACTAATGTACCCATACTAATGTACTAATATATCCATACCAATGTACTAATGTACCCATACTAATGTACTTATGTACCCATACTAATGTACTAATGTCCCCATTCTAATGTACTAATGTACCCACACTAATGTACTAATGTACCCATACTAATGTACTAATATCCCCATACTAATGTACTAATGTATCCATACTAATGTACCCACACTAATGTACTAATGTACCCATACTACTGTACCCATACTAATGTACTAATGTACCCACACTAATGTACTAATGTACCCATACTAATGTACCCATACTAATGTACCCATACTAATGTACTAATGTACCCATACTAATGTACCAATACTAATGTACCCTCACTAATGTACTAATGTACAGACACTAATGTACTAATGTACTAATGTCCCCATACTAATGTACTAATGTACCCATAATAATGTACTAATGTATCCATACTAATGTACTAATGTACCCATACTTATGTACCCATACTAATGTACTAATGTATCCATTCTAATGTACTAATGTACCCATACTAATGTATCCATACCAATGTACTAATGTACCCATACTAATGTACTTATGTACCCATACTAATGTACCCATACTAATGTACTAATGTACACATACTAATGTCTCCATACTAATGTACTAATGTCCCCATACTAATGTACTAATGTCCCCTTACTAATGTACTAAAGTACTGTCGAAGCTGGATATTTGGCTGAGACAAGATCAGTTAAAAATTGAATCGTAGCGATGCCATCTTGCGACTGGCCGCAAGACGCCATTTTGGAAATGAGATCGCAAGACGCCATTTTGCGAATGGCCACCCAAGGGCCATTTTTGATAAACTCACAATTAAGTACATAAGGCGATATTATTATTAGCATCATGCGATTGTATCTTTCACCATTTCTCATATACACATTAATACGCACGATTGCGCTGTTAACTAGTCGCGTAATTGCGAATGCATAAGATCTTGTATGAAAACACTGTTTATTAGCTTCATGCGCACGCATCTGCCCCAAGTTAACTAGCGTTAACACAGGGGCGACCAGGTCAGTGATAAAATCTCCCGTTAATTTACAGGTGACCAACAGGTGACCAACGAGACAGTACCAACAATGGGTGTAACAGGTAAAGTGGAACATTATCCTTTAACAAAGTCCACAGAGGTTACTATTGGGCCGTTGCATACCAGGCATTCTTTCCTTCTGGCTGCTGCGGCTCCTACTGACCTGCTGGGAAGTGATTTGTTATGTAAGATGGGATGTGTCATATATTGCACCCCTGATGGTGTATTTCTAGATATCCCAGAGAGAGTTGCGCACGAGGTGCGGGATATGTTGGACACTCCCCAAAGGATAATGTATCACTCTACCAGTTTGAAAATCCATCTCAGGTAGATGAAATGTTGTCCCAAATTCCAGATTCCCTTTGGACTAAGGATGGACAGGACACTGGATTAATGGCAAACGTAACCCCCGTAATGGTAAATTCAAAAGGCGGTAGGCAAGCTCCAAAAATTCCCCAGCACCCACTAAAACAGGAGGTAGAATTAGGGGTTTTTCCAATAATTGAGCGATTATTGCAACAGGGAATTTTAGTTCGTACAGCTAGTGTAGCCAACAGTCCCATCTTTCCGGTGAAAAAGAGTGGTAGGAGGGGTTATAGGCTGGTACAGGACCTTAGAGGTGTTAATAAGGTAGTAGAGAGCCAATTCCCCGTAGTGCCAAATCCAGCTGTCATTCTTATGCAGATCCCTCCAAACGCAACCCATTTCACTGTCATTGACCTCTGTTCTGCTTTTTCTCTGTGCCTCTCCACCCTGACTGTCAGTATCTATTCGCATTTACATACAGAGGTGTGCAATATACATGGACACGGTTGCCCCAAGGTTTCATAGACAGCCCCAGTATCTTTTCCCAGGCATTGCACGACTGTTTACAATCTTTTCAACCTGCAAATGGATCTGTTCTAATTCAATATGTGGACGATTTATTGCTGTGTTCTGATTTGTTTATGTCATGTTTGAATGATACTAAACTTTTGTTGCTTCATCTCTCGCTTACAGGACACAAGATGGCTAAGGACAAACTACAGCCGTGCCAATCCAGAGTAAAATATTTGGGACACTGCCTAACCCAGGGGTTAAGACATCTCACAAATGATATAATCCAGGCCATACAGAACATGACACTGCCGCAGAATCAACAGCAAATTTGTACCTTCTTGGGAATGTGTGGATACTGTAGAATGTGGATCCCAGGTTTTTCTATTTTGGCCTTGCCATTACAGGACTTAGGCCCTGATTCAGAGCCGGATGCTCTGACCAGAGCGCTCGCTCTAAATCAGGGCCCACCTCCATAAATATGGAGCGTCCTCCTGGACGCTCGTATAGCTGTGGGTCGCCACCCACAGCATATATGAGCGTGCAGGGTGATGGTCGCGATGGTCTTGACCATCGCCATCGCGACCAGAAGCCTGCGGTTGAGTTTCTCAACCGCAAGGCCAGGAGTGATTTTGGCTCTATCAGAGCCAAAATCACTCCCACTGACATCACTAGTGATGTCAATCAACATCGACAGCACGCCCCCTTTGATCAGACACAACGAGCGAAGGAAAGTCCTTCGCTCGTCGCGTCTCGCGCATGCGCACGACGGAGCTCCCTCCGTCGTGCGCATGCGCAGTGCACACCATCAACCCACTTGCGAGCGGACAGCCGCTCGTGAGTGGGTCTGAATGAGGCCCTTAGTCTCTTCCTCAAAGCCCAATCGTGTCATACACACAGAGGAATCAGAGCAGGCTTTCCTTAATCTTAAGGATAGTCTGACCAAAGCACCTGCATTGGAAATACCTGATTACATCACCTGAGGACCGGGCAGCAGAGCACTATGGGAGACCAGCTGACCGGAGGGTAGTCATCACCGAAGGCCCGATCACCGGTACCTGGAGTCAGGTAAGTAAATTTTTTTTTTACTATTTTTTTCTTTCTTTTTTTTACAGTAATCAGCTTGCAGTCTATTTAGACAACACAGCCGATTACTGGGACCGACTCCTGGCTCTGCTCTCCCCATTAGAGCAGGCCAGGAGTCCAGTAACCGGGGGGAGACCCTGGATAACGCCACCTCCAGATGGCGTTATTATCACAGGGCTTTCCCCGATATTTTTTTCACATTTATTTTTAGTAACTATGATCGGATCACATTTCCCATTACAGTTATGGGAAATGCGATCTGCTTTACTAAAAATAAGTGATACTTAGGGGTTGGAGTAGAATTTTACGAATTCTACTCCAATTGCCCTGTAATAACTATAGGTGATACTAACATAATGTGAAAAGGGTGTGACAACACAAAACAGCCTTTATCACTTTATTTTAGTAAAAACAATGTTAATAAATAGAGCCCTAAGAGTGGTGTTTAAAATAATAAAACTATTGGTGACTTATATCTCAATAACACTAAAATCCTGTATGTTGCAGAGAACATCTAAATCACTGAAAAATACTTTGTAACTTTTCTCCTTTGGCTGCTGTACTATGAGCTGGGTCATTTACAGCCACTGATGAAACCAACAATAAAGGATCTCTGCAACAGACGGGCTATAATTATTCTATTCCCTGTAATGGTTTTCTGAAGAAGTTAGTGAGGAAATTAGAGGTGTAACTGGCTGCCACCTGCCAAGTCTACTAATGTTAAGCTTCTGACTGGAATTATTACTTTGGGCTCTAATTACTACAATCCGCATTGCGAATTCAGGCAATATCACAGGGATTTACTACAAATCCCTTACAGGGACAGAGCTTGCGATAAAGCTCTGTCCCTGCCAATCCCCTTCGGAGCCTTATCACGGTATTTTCGCAAAAAATACCATGATTAAGTGCCCGCGCATGCGCTGACCGGTCACCGCTGCTACCCCCCTCTGGTGCTAAGCCCTGCCCCCGTGATCGCGGACCCCCCGCGACCCCCACTCCCCCCCCTCCCTTACTTACACTTACCTGCATGCTCCAGGCTTCCAGTGATGTTCTCCATTCCTCCGGTCAGGTGATCTCCCATACTGCACTGGTACCTGATCACCTGATGACCGGGCAGCAGTCCACTATGGGAGACCAGCTGACCAGAGGGTAGTTATCACTGGAGGCCCGATCACCGGTCCCTGGAGTCAGGGAAGTAATTTTTTTTTTACTATTTTTTTTTTCTTGTTTTTACAGTAATCAGCTTGCGGTCTGTTTAGACCACACAGCTGATTACTGGGACCGACTCCCGCCTCTGCTCTCCCCGTTAGAGCAGGGCAGGAGGCCAGTAACCCGGGGAGACCCTGGATAACGCCACCTCCAGGTAACGTTATTATCACAAGGCTTTCCCCGATATTTTTTTCACATTTATTTTTAGTAACTATGGTTGGATCACATTTCCCATTACAGTTATGGGAAATTCGATCTGCTTACTAAAAATAAGTGATACTTAGGGGGTTGGAGTAGAATTTTACGAATTCTACTCCAATTGCCCTGTAATAACTATAGGTGATACTAACATAATGTGAAAAGGGTGTGACAACACAAAACAGCCTTTATCACTTTATTTTAGTAAAAATAATGTTAATAAATACAGCCCTAAGAGTGGTGTTTAAAATAATAAAACTATGGGTGACTTATATCTCAATAACACTAAAATCCTGTATGTTGCAGAGAACATCTAAATCACTGTAAAATACTTTGTAACTTTTCTCCTTTGGCTGCTGTACTATGAGCTGGGTCATTTACAGCCACTGATGAAACCAGCAATAAAGGATCTCTGCAACAGACGGGCTATAATTATTCTATTCCCTCTAATGGTTTTCTGAAGAAGTTAGTGAGGAAATTAGAGGTGTAACTGGCTGCCACCTGCCAAGTCTACTAATGTTGAGCTCCTGACTGGAATTATTACTATGTGGCTATACAGCTGTCTTTAGAAGTGAGAGGAAGATGCAATTAGTGCAATTATCTGCTCCCTGACACATTTATACCCCTTTTACACCGGAGCTAAAACCCGGGTTATTGCAGGGTTAACCCGGGCAGCTGCTTGGTGTAAAAGGGGTGAGGGTTGGATCGCTGGGTTGAGTGACCCGGCAATCCAACCCAGGTAAATAGCAGGGTTTAACATGGGCGTAGCCCGTGAAACCCTGCTGTGTGTACGGCAGGGCCATAGGGAGGGTGGTGCGGCGGTGCCTCCGCACAGGGCGGAATCCTCCAGCGGCACCGGCCACACACTTCTCTGCACCGGAGGTCTGAAGGAAGAGACCTCCGGCAGTGGTGCGCACCGCACAGTGAATGTCGGCGCATGATCCCGCCCTCCCTCCTCCCCTCGGAAGTAAGGGTAAGCTCTCAGGGGGGGAGGAGGGGGGCGAAGAGGGAGTGAGAGGGGTGGCAGTGCTGCACAGGGCGCACTGCCATCTAGCTACGGCGCTGGTGTACGGCGCACTCCGGGTCTTGATGACCTGCAGTGCGCCACAAGCCGGCCGATTGGTCCAGCTTCAGTGGCGCTTGGAGATTACGTCATCTCCAAGCGTCCACTTTCACACCGGAAAAGCTGGGTCTATGCAGACCCGACTGCGGTGTGAGCGGCGCCGACTCGGGAATATCCCGAGTCGGCGCCGGCTAAATTCCAGGTCTGATCTGGATAGGAACCCTGGGCCTGATTCAGACCCACACGCAAGCTCTGAGTGCTTGCAAGCGGGTCGATGTTGGGCAAGTGCGCATGCGCACGACGGAGGTTGCTCCGTAGTGCGCATGCGCGAGACCCGGATAGCGATGGGCAAGCCGTCACTCCGGGTCTTGCTACAAAGGAGGCGTGCTGTCGATGGTGAGTGACAGCACACCCCCTTTGGTGGGCGTGCCGGGGGCATGGCTGCCCAGATGGAGGCGTTCCCATGGGAACGCCTACCGTCTGGGGCCAGCCCCACTGACATCACAAGTGATGTCAGTGGGTGGACTTCTTCTTCTCGTTGCAAGTCCGATGGTCGCGATGGTCTTGACCATCGCGACCATCATCCTGGCCGCTCGCACTAGCTGTGGGTGGTCACCCACAGCTATGCGAGCGGCCAGGTGGCCGCACCAAAAAAATAATAGGCGGGCACTGATTCAGAGCTAGCGCTCTGAAAGAGCATCCGGCTCTGAATCAGGCCCCCTGTTCCAACTCCGGGTCAGACCCGGAATTTTGGTGGAAAAGGGGTATTACTAAGCCTCGGATGGAGATAATGTGACCGGAGGTAAAGGACTGTATTCATCAGCCCCTAATTTCTACAAAAGTGGGTGTAAATTAACATTTTCCCTTACATTTGTAAAAATGAAGGACTCATTTACTAACAAGTTTTATCACCAAAACAAGTGATAAATGTCACTGTGTATGATAAATGGTGCTCCAGCCAATCCCAACTGTCGACTGTTAGAAAAATGAGAGCTGGGAGCTGATTGGTTGGAGCACTATCATACACAGTGACATTTATCACTCGTTTTGGTGATAAAACTTTTCAGTAAATGGGGGCCTAAGTGTCAGTGCGATTCATTAAGCATGTAATGCAAGAGATATCAGACAATTCTCCACCGATAATTTCCAGTCTCCAAAATATTGTACTATACAGTCCTCATGCTATAGTACTATACAGTCCTCATACTATAGTATTATACAGTCCTCATGCTATAGTAACATACAGTTCCTATACTATAGTACTATACAGTCCTCATGCTATAGTACTATACAGTCCCCAAACTATAGTACTATACAGTCCTCATGCTATAGTACTATACAGTCCCCATACTATAGTACTATACAGTCCTCATGCTATAGTACTATACAGTCCTCATGCTATAGTACTATACAGTCCCCAAACTATAGTACTATACAGTCCTCATACTATAGTACTATACAGTCCCCATACTATAGTACTATACAGTCCTCATGCTATAGTACTATACAGTCCTCATGCTATAGTACTATACAGTCCCCAAACTATAGTACTATACAGTCCTCATGCTATAGTACTATACAGTCCCCATACTATAGTACTATACAGTCCTCATGCTATAGTACTATACAGTCCTCATGCTATAGTACTATACAGTCCTCATGCTATATTACTATACAGTCCTCATGCTATAGTACTATACAGTCCTCATGCTATAGTACTATACAGTCCTCATACTATAGTATTATACAGTCCTCATGCTATAGTAACATACAGTTCCTATACTATAGTACTATACAGTCCCCATGCTATAGTACTATATAGTCCCCATACTATAGTACTATACAGTCCTCATACTATAGTACTATACAGTCCCCATGCTATAGTACTATATAGTCCCCAAACTATAGTACTATACAGTCCTCATGCTATAGTACTATACAGTCCCCATACTATAGTACTATATAGTCTGCATACTATAGTACTATACAGTCCCCATACTATAGAACTATACAGTCCTTATGCTATAGAACTATACAGTCCTTATGCTATAGTACTATACAGTTCCCATACTATAGAACTATACAGTCCTCATACTATAGTACTATACAGTCCCCATACTATAGTACTATACAGTCCCCATACTATAAAGCTATACATTCCTCATGCTATAGAACGATACAGTCTCCATACTATAGTACTATACAGTCCTCATGCTATAGTACTATACAGTCCTCATGCTATAGTACTATACAGTCCCCATGCTATATTACTATACAGTCCCCATACTATAGAACTATACAGTCTCCATACTATAGTACTATACAGTCCCCATACTATAGTACTATACAGTCCCCATACTATAGTGCTATACAGTCCCCATACTATAGTACTATTCAGTCTTCATACTATAGTACTATACAGTCCCCATATTATAGTACTATTCAGTCTCCATACTATAGTACTATACAGTCCCCATACTATAGTACTATACAGTCCTCATACTATAGTACTAGACAGTCCCCATACTATAGAACTATACAGTCCCCATACTATAGTACTATACAGTCCCCATACTATAGTACTATACAGTCCCCATGCTATAGTGCTATACAGTCCCCATACTATAGTACTATATAGTCCCCTTTCTATAGTACTATACAGCAGAGCTGTAACTAGACTTTTTGGTGCCCTGTGCCAGAGAGAGCATTGTCGCCCCCCCATTTTTGTTAGATAAGGACATAAGATACTGCACATGAAAAAGGGCCATGGTCTCATGGGGAAGGGCCTGGGAAGGTATAGGGGAGGCCAGGAGATGCTGGGGATAAAGAAGAATAATCTATAAGTGAGAATGATAATAAACAGGAAAAGTGACAGACCCAAACAGTGCCCCCTGCCCTGCGGTACCCTGTGCCATGGCACTGGTCGCACCACCCTAGTTACGACCCTGCTATACAGTCCCCATATTATAGTACTATACAGTCCCCATACTTTAGTAGGGGCACATAGAAAATATGCAATTCATGAAGTTCTGAAAAAGCATTTTTTTTCTGTAAGTTGTGAGTGATACTGTACGCCATTCTGTGATAGCGTACAGCACCCGATACCATGCACAAGCTGCCATTTACAAGGCAGCTTGTGAAGCAGAGGGATCTATTCAGATCCCTCCAACTATTTCTACTTACCTCCGGCAGCTGTGGGCTGTCACCAGTTCCTTGCTGTGGTACCGCAGGGGCGCCGGTGGAAAGCTTGTGCTGCAGACGGTGGAGGTCACGGCGGGGCACTGGTGTATATGTGTACACACACACCGGTCACTCACTTGTGCTGCAGACAGTGGCGGGGGGGAGGGAAGGTTATTACAGCCGGCGAGGGGGGGAGGAGCGGCGGAGGCCACGGTGGGGAGCGGGTGGTGGGGGAGCTGGGACAAACATCGCCCGCTGGAAGGCGAGGGGGACAGATGCAGCATGAGGAAATCTTTATGGATACCTCAGCTGTAGGGGGAAAAGTATCATCTTTTTCGAAAAACTGAATCCGCAAGAAGAGCAGCTTTTCCTCATGGATCTCCCTATCGTGTCACTTCGGGGATGCTGGGCTGTCCTGTCCCCCGTAGACTGTGCCTGGAGCCAAACTTCGGTGTCACCCCCTTTTGAGGCTGACACCTGGTGCCACTGCACCTAAGGGCCATAGGATTACAATGAGTCTATAAGGGATAGCATCCCGGCATTAACTACACAAGTAAATGTATTGTCACCATCATTCATTACACATACATTCCCCAGCCATGTACCCTGAGGTTGGTATGATACGATTCAATCATTCATCTGACTAATGCTGCCCATCCACTAGGCAATTAAACCTAGAGATGGAGCGATAATGACGGTCGTTATCACTCCATCGCTTGGTAATCGCCCGCAAATCGGGTAGTAAAATGTTACAAACAACCCGCCGTCAGGTTGCCATGTTCGGGGATGATTGATCTGCATACACTGAACGTCTGAACGTTCAGTGAATGCACTTCACCCCGTGGGAGACGTCGGCATCGTAATCGTGCCATTGTCCCCGCAACATGTAGTGGATGGGCAGCAATATCTGACCATGTGTATGCACCCTAAAGGTGCCCATCCACTTGCAGATCTGAAAATGGCTGCACCGCATTGTAATCGTGCAGTCGTTTGTCAGTCTATGATGAGTCTGCACAGAATTACACAGGTGACAGACCCAGGTTCTGGGGTACCACACTGGCACTGAAAGGGGACCCCCGAGCTGGGCTGCAGCAGCTCATCAGCCACCCGTGACTCTCTGCAGCAGCTGCAGCAGCTCCCTCCTCCTCCTCCTCCTCCTCCTCCTCCTCTCCCGGGGCCACTGTCACATGAATCTGACCTCTGACCTGTATTGGGCAGCCTATCAGTGGGTGGGTGTGTGAGGGGTCTGTGATGGGACTCGCTGAGAGATCATTAGCTGATCATCTATAACCAGGAGGACAGGACCCAGCTCCCTGTGATATCACAAAGACTCGGCCCTACACCCCATCACCCCAATCAGTCACATGCAGGGTCCAGTTCTGTGCCAGGCACATTATCTCTAATCCTGTCCATATAAAGTCATTTTCTATAACACATGACTTCATGGCTGAGCTATGCCCGGTGGCACCTGACCATCTGTCTGTACATAAAATACAAATATATGCAACTTAGAATCGTCCGCAGACACCATTTGGGGCCATTTATGATGCTTTGCTCTATCCTGCACTTTACTTTGCATCATTGCGGCTGTTTTATAGATTGGCGCAAGGATATGCCAGGTAACTAATACCCAGCATCATGGTCATCTATTAGGGACATTTCACATATGCCCCAGTCATATTCTTTGCGGGACCAGATATCGCAGTTAGTGATCCAAAATGTCTCAATAAGTTATTACGATGCACAGGCCGCTTACACAATAGATTAAGTCAAATAAATTTGAAAAAACCCGTTGGTAGACGAGTGAGATCATCGAGTTTATTACATCTGTAGTGACCTCACTCCGTATAACTCTGGAAATCTGATTCTTCATTATAGATAAGCTAGAAAGTATCACCAACATCTCATATGTGTTATAAAGGGGCTTATTATTTAATTTATTTTGTGGGAAATTCCCTAAAACGGAGGGCATAGTGTACCCGCAAAATGTAAATATCCCCATGATGTGTGACAGGGCTTCCCGGATTCTCTGATATCTGATGCGATTGCCCCATTTCTGATTGCAGTAGCGGCCCCCATAGGATTATACTGTGGGATTTACTAAGCAATGGAATGCAAAGCACTCTGCAGCCTGGCCCCGGGACCTAACGCCATTGTAGTCTATGGGATACAGATGACACAGTTTCCTGGGCAAGGGAAGCACATGTGCAGCCTCATGACTGTGCCGGCGCAGTGTAGCGTGCCGGGGGTCCCGCATCAGAAAGTAATCAGCTGTCACTGTGCACAAGATGGGAGCATGTCGTAATCACTGTACTGTACACATCACAGGATGGGAGCATCTCGTAATCACTGTACTGTAACACATCACAGGATGGGAGCATATCATAATCACTGTACTGTACACATCACAGGATGGGAGCATCTCGTAATCACTGTACTGTAACACATCACAGGATGGGAGCATGTCGTAATCACTGTACTGTACACATCACAGGATGGGAGCATGTCGTAATCACTGTACTGTACACATCACAGGATGGGAGCATGTCGTAATCACTGTACTGTACACATCACAGGATGGGAGCATGTCGTAATCACTGTACTGTAACACATCACAGGATGGGAGCATGTCGTAATCACTGTACTGTACACATCACAGGATGGGAGCATGTCGTAATCACTGTACTGTACACATCACAGGATGGGAGCATGTCATAATCACTGTACTGTACACATCACAGGATGGGAGCATATCGTAATCACTGTACTGTACACATCACAGGATGGGAGCATGTCGTAATCACTGTACTGTACACATCACAGGATGGGAGCATATCGTAATCACTGTACTGTACACATCACAGGATGGGAGCATGTCATAATCACTGTACTGTACACATCACAGGATGGGAGCATATCGTAATCACTGTACTGTACACATCACAGGATGGGAGCATCTCGTAATCACTGTACTGTAACACATCACAGGATGGGAGCATATCGTAATCACTGTACTGTACACATCACAGGGATGGGAGCATCTCGTAATCACTGTACTGTAACACATCACAGGATGGGAGCATATCATAATCACTGTACTGTACACATCACAGGGATGGGAGCATCTCGTAATCACTGTACTGTAACACATCACAGGATGGGAGCATGTCGTAATCACTGTACTGTACACATCACAGGGATGGGAGCATGTCGTAATTACTGTACTGTACACATCACAAGATGGGAGCATGTCGTAATCACTGTACTGTACACATCACAGGGATGGGAGCATGTCGTAATCACTGTACTGTACACATCACAGGATGGGAGCATGTCATAATCACTGTACTGTACACATCACAGGGATGGGAGAATGTCGTAATCACTGTACTGTACACATCAGAGGAATGGGAGAATGTCGTAATCACTGTACTGTACACATCACAGGGATGGGAGCATGTCGTAATTACTGTACTGTACACATCACAGGATGGGAGCATGTCGTAATCACTGTACTGTACACATCACAGAATGGGAGCATGTCGTAATCACTGTACTGTACACATCACAGGATGGGAGCATGTCATAATCACTGTACTGTACACATCACAGGGATGGGAGCATCTCGTAATCACTGTACTGTAACACATCACAGGATGGGAGCATGTCGTAATCACTGTACTGTACACATCACAGGGATGGGAGCATGTCGTAATTACTGTACTGTACACATCACAAGATGGGAGCATGTCGTAATCACTGTACTGTACACATCACAGGGATGGGAGCATGTCGTAATCACTGTACTGTACACATCGCAGGATGGGAGCATGTCATAATCACTGTACTGTACACATCACAGGGATGGGAGAATGTCGTAATCACTGTACTGTACACATCAGAGGAATGGGAGAATGTCGTAATCACTGTACTGTACACATCACAGGGATGGGAGCATGTCATAATCACTGTACTGTACACATCACAGGATGGGAGCATGTCATAATCACTGTACTGTGTACACATCACAGGGATGGGAGCATCTCATAATCACTGTACTGTACACATCACAGGATGGGAGCATGTCGTAATCACTGTACTGTACACATCACAGGATGGGAGCATGTCGTAATCACTGTACTGTACACATCACAGGATGGGAGCATTTCATAATCACTGTACTGTACACATCACAGGGATGGGAGCATGTCGTAATCACTGTACTGTACACATCACAGGGATGGGAGCATCTCGTAATCACTGTACTGTACACATCACAGGGATGGGAGCATCTTGTAAACACTGTACTGTACACATCACAGGATGGGAGCATGTCGTAATCACTGTACTGTACACATCACAGGATGGGAGCATCTCGTAATCACTGTACTGTACACATCACAGGGATGGGAGCATCTCGTAATCACTGTACTGTACACATCACAGGGATGGGAGCATCTTGTAAACACTGTACTGTACACATCACAGGATGGGAGCATGTCGTAATCACTGTACTGTACACATCACAGGATGGGAGCATCTCGTAATCATTGTCCCTGGATGTGTTTCTGATCAATACATCATTTCGGTATGCGTTCGGCACCCCGGCGGAGGGGATGCCAACACTTACAATACCGGCGTTAGAATATCAGCACCAGCATCCCCACCACCGGGATGCCGAAGGTAAGTAGCGGGATGGGGGGGGAGGGTTAGGTTTAGGGCACCAGGGAGGAAGGGTTAGGATAAGGAGAAGAGGAGGGTTAGCATACCGACCACTACCGATTCCCATAATTTCATATTGCCACCAATAGTGGCGATAATAAATTGTAACCTGATAATTAATATAATTAATAAATATGCCAGACGTCTTGTACATGTGTGTTCAGTATCGTGATTTGTAACCAGAGTGTGAATACGTCTGGAAACGTATTCTCGGTACAAGGTGCAAAAGGCCGCTGCCGTGGCGACTATAATAATCAAGCAATGTCCATATCAAACATTAATGGCTGATGCTGGGATAGACGTGCGGCTGCTTGTAGAGCGTAATTTCAGTGGTTTTGCACTGCGCACGCTCTGGATGACGCAGAGTCATATCACGCGCATCTCGTCGTGTGACTGGGCTATAACGGGCATTCTCACATAGGCAATGATCAGTGAGGGCGGAACTGCGGGTTATGTGGCGATGAATCGAAGCATCAATATATCTTTTCCAGACGGGTGCTCGTGTGCCCTTAATATGATGACAAGTATCAAAAAATAGGCGCACTGTAATGATGCATACAACTCAATAGATGAATATACACCGTGTGCGCAATGTGAGAGCACTTACACTCAACTTGTGTTCAACTCAACCCCAAGACTCTATTGCCATTAATAATGTGTATTGCCCAAGCCCTGACCCCCACCACACGCCAGATGTATGGGTCTCTGTGCACATAATGTTGGAGGGTGCGTTGTGCCTTTAGAACCTTTAGGATGACTGTAATGTCCTGAGTATGAACACACAGATCACAGCAGTATTCATTTACTGCCCCCTGTCTGCCGATATCAGTAACAGCAGTGCTGCCGTCCAGGTGAGGTATGGAGGGATACGCAGCACCAGGCCTCACACTGACCACGCTTATCTCCAGCAAAGAGCGCAGCAAATATTGACAGACCCACACACGGGGTCAGACAAGCCGCGGAGGGCTCCTATTCCGCCTGTTACTGCATGATGCCGAGTTACAGGGGCACCGTCCTATGGGGTCTGGCTGACCTGAGATGTGAGGGAGAATATACCAGTCTTATATGAGCACTGTGCTTGTAGATTATTCCCTTATAATACACCAGTGATGGTGATAAATGTAAGAAATCCTGGAAATAATATCTGATTCATGATACATAAAGGGTGGGTTCTGATGTCATTAGTGTCTCATATGGAATACCGGACTCCTTACCAGTGGCGGGAGCGAGGTGGTCTCCTTATGCACTGGATAATGTATTATTAATATACAGTATTAATAATTAACCCTATTGATGGTCTACAGCAGTGCCATGACAGTGAATGTTTTCCAGATCTCCTAGTTGGTGCACAGGTGTATTTATTACTGACTGTCACATGCCACAGCTGGTGCTAATTATTTCATTTGTGATACTGAGAAGAGCCTGCAGCACTTACCTATTAGGGCTGACTCAGGGGCCTATTCATCAACACAAAAACATTGATGGAGGTAATTAGGTAGAACTCGCATGAAGTTCTATCTAATTACCGGAGGAATCCATCATTCCTCCTCTACATCATTCCTCCTCCCCATCATTCCTCCTCCCCGTCATTCCTCCTCTCCATCATTCCTCCTCTCCATCATTCCTCCTCTCCATCATTCCTCCTCCCCGTCATTCCTCCTCTCCGTCATTCCTCCTCTCCGTCATTCCTCATCCCCATCATTCCTCCTCCCCATCATTCCTCCACTACATCATTCCTCCTCCCTGTCATTCCTCCTCTCCGTCATTCCTCCTCCTCATCATTCCTCCTCCCCTTCATTCCTTCTCTCCATCATTCCTCCTCTCCGTCATTCCTCCTCTCCGTCATTCCTCCTCTCCGTAATTCCTCCTCTCCGTCATTCCTCCTCCCCGTCATTCCTCCTCCCGTCATTCCTCCTCCTTCCCATCATTCCTCCTCCCCGTCATTCCTCCTCCCCGTCATTCCTCCTCTCCATCATTCCTCCTCCCCGTCATTCCTCCTCCTCTTCATCATTCCTCCTCCCCGTCATTCCTCCTCCCCGTCATTCCTCCTCTCCGTCATTCCTCCTCCCCATCATTTATCCTCCCCGTCATTCCTCCTCCCCGTCATTCCTCCTCCTCTCCATCATTCCTCCTCTCCAAAAGTATCCATTTCAAAAGCGGTCATTTTTTCAATGACAGCTTTTCGGGAAATAGATACTTATCCCTATCTACACTAACTTACCGCAGCTGTAATCAGTGCAGTGAATGCACCATTACGCACACAAAAGTGGCGTATGCGCAGCACTGATTACAGCTGCGGTAACACTATGTCCGTCCGCCCCCCACCCGCTCCACTCTCCCACCTACCTGGCTGCCTGTACCCCGACAGGATGCAGCCACAGACCCTGACTTCCTGCCCGGCTTGCAGAAGATTTATTTTTTTTAAACTTTACTGTCTTCTTTCGGGAAAACACAGTGTCAGAGCAGCAGCCAGAGCCGGAGGAGGGACCAGGGAGCGACGGAGGGAGCCAGTGGAGGACCTGCCTAGCTGAAAGCAGGTAAGTGTAACCTGCTATATGCCACCTCAAAGTGGCGAATGGTAACACCATCAAATTCCGAAAATACATAATTTTCGTAATTTGCTGAATAGCATTTCTACATTCCCATTCTAATGTACTAGTGTATGGGGAGTGTGGAAATTAACGCAGATGGATGTAACCAGGAGATATCAGTGACAGGAGAGTATCAGTGACAGGAGAAAGCAGTGACAGGAGATAGCAGTGACAGGAGATAGCAGTGACAGGAGATAGCAGTGACAGGATAGTATCAGTGACAGGAGAGATCAGTGACAGGATAGATCAGTGACAGGAGAGTATCAGTGTCAGGAGAGATCAGTGACAGGAGAGATCAGTGACAGGAGAGTATCAGTGACAGGAGAGTATCAGTGACAGGAGATAGCAGTGACAGGAGAGTATCAGTGACAGGAGATAGCAGTGACAGGAGAGTATCAGTGACAGGAGAGGGTCAGTGACAGGAGAGGATCAGTGACAGGAGAGATCAGTGACAGGAGAGTATCAGCGACAGGAGAGTATCAGTGACAGGAGAAAGCAGTGACAGGAGATAGCAGTGACAGGAGATAGCAGTGACAGGAGATAGCAGTGACAGGATAGTATCAGTGACAGGAGAGATCAGTGACAGGAGAGATCAGTGACAGGAGAGTATCAGTGTCAGGAGAGATCAGTGACAGGAGAGATCAGTGACAGGAGAGATCAGTGACAGGAGAGTATCAGTGACAGGAGAGTATCAGTGACAGGAGAAAGCAGTGACAGGAGAGTATCAGTGACAGGAGATAGCAGTGACAGGAGAGTATCAGTGACAGGAGAGGGTCAGTGACAGGAGAGGATCAGTGACAGGAGAGGATCAGTGACAGGAGAGGATCAGTGACAGTTGAGATCAGTGACAGGAGAGTATCAGTGACAGGAGAGATCAGTGACAGGAGAGGTCAGTGACAGGAGAGTATCAGTGACAGGAGAGTATCAGTGACAGGAGATAGCAGTGCCAGGAGAGTAGCAGTGACAGGAGAGTATCAGTGACAGGAGAGTATCAGTGACAGGAGAGATCAGTGACAGGAGAGGTCAGTGACAGGAGAGTATCAGTGACAGGAGAGTATCAGTGACAGGAGATAGCAGTGACAGGAGAGTAGCAGTGACAGGAGAGATCAGTGACAGGAGAGATCAGTGACAGGAGAGGATCAGTGACAGGAGAGGATCAGTGACAGTTGAGATCAGTGACAGGAGAGTATCAGTGACAGGAGAGATCAGTGACAGGAGAGGTCAGTGACAGGAGAGTATCAGTGATAGGAGAGTATCAGTGACAGGAGATAGCAGTGACAGGAGAGTAGCAGTGACAGGAGAGTATCAGTGACAGGAGAGTATCAGTGACAGGAGAGATCAGTGACAGGAGAGGTCAGTGACAGGAGAGTATCAGTGACAGGAGAGTATCAGTGACAGGAGATAGCAGTGACAGGAGAGTAGCAGTGACAGGAGAGATCAGTGACAGGAGAGATCAGTGACAGGAGAGTATCAGTGACAGGAGAGTATCAGTGACAGGAGATAGCAGTGACAGGAGAGTAGCAGTGACAGGAGAGTATCAGTGACAGGAGAGATCAGTGACAGGAGAGGTCAGTGACAGGAGAGTATCAGTGACAGGAGAGTATCAGTGACAGGAGATAGCAGTGACAGGAGAGTAGCAGTGACAGGAGAGATCAGTGACAAGAGAGATCAGTGACAGGAGAGATCAGTGACAGGAGAGATCAGTGACAGGAGAGTAGCAGTGACAGGAGAGATCAGTGACAGGAGAGGTCAGTGACAGGAGAGGTAAGTGACAGGAGAGATCAGTGACAGGAGAGATCAGTGACAGGAGAGTATCAGTGACAGGAGAGTATCAGTGACAGGAGATAGCAGTGACAGGAGATAGCAGTGACAGGATAGTATCAGTGACAGGAGAGATCAGGGACAGGAGAGTAGCAGTGACAGGAGAGTATCAGTGACAGGAGATAGCAGTGACAGGAGATAGCAGTGACAGGAGAGTATCAGTGACAGGAGAGTATCAGTGACAGGAGATAGCAGTGACAGGAGATAGCAGTGACAGGAGAGATCAGTGACAGGAGAGATCAGTGACAGGAGAGTATCAGTGACAGGAGAGTATCAGTGACAGGAGAGTATCAGTGACAGGAGCTATCAGTGACAGGAGAGATCAGTGACAGGAGAGATCAGTGACAGGAGAGTATCAGTGACAGGAGATATCAGTGTCAGGAGAGTATCAGTGACAGGAGAGTATCAGTGACAGGAGATTGCAGTGACAGGAGGTAGCAGTGACAGGAGAGATCAGTGACAGGAGAGATCAGTGACTGGAGAGATCAGTGACTGGAGAGATCAGTGACAGGAGAGGTCAGTGACAGGAGAGGTCAGTGACAGGAGAGTATCAGTGACAGGAGAGTATCAGTGACAGGAGGGATCAGTGACAGGAGAGTATCAGTGACAGGAGAGTATCAGCGACAGGAGATATCAGTGACAGGAGAGATCAGTGACAGGAGAGTATCAGTGACAGGAAAGATCAGTGACAGGAGAGTATCAGTGACAGGAGAGATCAGTGACAGGATAGATCAGTGACAGGAGAGATCAGTGACAGGAGAGATCAGTGACAGGAGGTAGCAGTGACAGGAGAGATCAGTGACAGGAGAGTAGCAGTGACAGGAGAGATCAGTGACAGGAGAGATCAGTGACAAGAGAGTATCGGTGACAGGAGAGATCAGTGACAGGAGAGATCAGTGACAGGAGAGATCAGTGACAGGAGAGTAGCAGTGACATGAGATAGCAGTGACAGGAGAGATCAGTGACAGGAGAGTATCGGTGACAGGAGAGATCAGTGACAGGAGAGATCAGTGACAAGAGAGTATCGGTGACAGGAGATAGCAGTGACAGGAGAGAGCAGTGACAGGAGAGATCAGTGACAGGAGATAAAAGTGACAGGAGAGATCAGTGACTGGACAGTATCGGTGACAGGAGAGAACAGTGACAGGAGAGATCAGTGACAGGAGAGATCAGTGACAGGAGAGATCAGTGACAGGAGAGTATCGGTGACAGGAGATAGCAGTGACAGGAGAGATCAGTGACAGGAGATATCAGTGACAGGAGAGATCAGTGACAGGATAGATCAGTGACAGGAGAGTGTCAGTGACAGGAGATAGCAGTGACAGGAGATAGCATTGACAGGAGATATCAGTGACAGGAGATAGCAGTGACAGGAGAGTATCAGTGACAGGAGAGGGTCAGTGACAGGAGAGGATCAGTGACAGGAGAGATCAGTGACAGGAGAGTATCAGCGACAGGAGAGTATCAGTGACAGGAGAAAGCAGTGACAGGAGATAGCAGTGACAGGAGATAGCAGTGACAGGAGATAGCAGTGACAGGATAGTATCAGTGACAGGAGAGATCAGTGACAGGAGAGATCAGTGACAGGAGAGTATCAGTGTCAGGAGAGATCAGTGACAGGAGAGATCAGTGACAGGAGAGATCAGTGACAGGAGAGTATCAGTGACAGGAGAGTATCAGTGACAGGAGAAAGCAGTGACAGGAGAGTATCAGTGACAGGAGATAGCAGTGACAGGAGAGTATCAGTGACAGGAGAGGGTCAGTGACAGGAGAGGATCAGTGACAGGAGAGGATCAGTGACAGGAGAGGATCAGTGACAGTTGAGATCAGTGACAGGAGAGTATCAGTGACAGGAGAGATCAGTGACAGGAGAGGTCAGTGACAGGAGAGTATCAGTGACAGGAGAGTATCAGTGACAGGAGATAGCAGTGACAGGAGAGTAGCAGTGACAGGAGAGTATCAGTGACAGGAGAGTATCAGTGACAGGAGAGATCAGTGACAGGAGAGGTCAGTGACAGGAGAGTATCAGTGACAGGAGAGTATCAGTGACAGGAGATAGCAGTGACAGGAGAGTAGCAGTGACAGGAGAGATCAGTGACAGGAGAGATCAGTGACAGGAGAGGATCAGTGACAGGAGAGGATCAGTGACAGGAGAGGATCAGTGACAGGAGAGTATCAGTGACAGGAGAGATCAGTGACAGGAGAGGTCAGTGACAGGAGAGTATCAGTGATAGGAGAGTATCAGTGACAGGAGATAGCAGTGACAGGAGAGTAGCAGTGACAGGAGAGTATCAGTGACAGGAGAGTATCAGTGACAGGAGAGATCAGTGACAGGAGAGGTCAGTGACAGGAGAGTATCAGTGACAGGAGAGTATCAGTGACAGGAGATAGCAGTGACAGGAGAGTAGCAGTGACAGGAGAGATCAGTGACAGGAGAGATCAGTGACAGGAGAGTATCAGTGACAGGAGAGTATCAGTGACAGGAGATAGCAGTGACAGGAGAGTAGCAGTGACAGGAGAGTATCAGTGACAGGAGAGATCAGTGACAGGAGAGATCAGTGACAGGAGAGTATCAGTGACAGGAGAGTATCAGTGACAGGAGAAAGCAGTGACAGGAGAGTATCAGTGACAGGAGATAGCAGTGACAGGAGAGTATCAGTGACAGGAGAGGGTCAGTGACAGGAGAGGATCAGTGACAGGAGAGGATCAGTGACAGGAGAGGATCAGTGACAGTTGAGATCAGTGACAGGAGAGTATCAGTGACAGGAGAGATCAGTGACAGGAGAGGTCAGTGACAGGAGAGTATCAGTGACAGGAGAGTATAAGTGACAGGAGATAGCAGTGACAGGAGAGTAGCAGTGACAGGAGAGTATCAGTGACAGGAGAGTATCAGTGACAGGAGAGATCAGTGACAGGAGAGGTCAGTGACAGGAGAGTATCAGTGACAGGAGAGTATCAGTGACAGGAGATAGCAGTGACAGGAGAGTAGCAGTGACAGGAGAGATCAGTGACAGGAGAGATCAGTGACAGGAGAGGATCAGTGACAGGAGAGGATCAGTGACAGGAGAGGATCAGTGACAGTTGAGATCAGTGACAGGAGAGTATCAGTGACAGGAGAGATCAGTGACAGGAGAGGTCAGTGACAGGAGAGTATCAGTGATAGGAGAGTATCAGTGACAGGAGATAGCAGTGACAGGAGAGTAGCAGTGACAGGAGAGTATCAGTGACAGGAGAGTATCAGTGACAGGAGAGATCAGTGACAGGAGAGGTCAGTGACAGGAGAGTATCAGTGACAGGAGAGTATCAGTGACAGGAGATAGCAGTGACAGGAGAGTAGCAGTGACAGGAGAGATCAGTGACAGGAGAGATCAGTGACAGGAGAGTATCAGTGACAGGAGAGTATCAGTGACAGGAGATAGCAGTGACAGGAGAGTATCAGTGACAGGAGAGATCAGTGACAGGAGAGGTCAGTGACAGGAGAGTATCAGTGACAGGAGAGTATCAGTGACAGGAGATAGCAGTGACAGGAGAGTAGCAGTGACAGGAGAGATCAGTGACAAGAGAGATCAGTGACAGGAGAGATCAGTGACAGGAGAGATCAGTGACAGGAGAGTAGCAGTGACAGGAGAGATCAGTGACAGGAGAGGTCAGTGACAGGAGAGGTAAGTGACAGGAGAGATCAGTGACAGGAGAGATCAGTGACAGGAGAGTATCAGTGACAGGAGAGTATCAGTGACAGGAGATAGCAGTGACAGGAGATAGCAGTGACAGGATAGTATCAGTGACAGGAGAGATCAGGGACAGGAGAGTAGCAGTGACAGGAGAGTATCAGTGACAGGAGATAGCAGTGACAGGAGATAGCAGTGACAGGAGAGTATCAGTGACAGGAGAGTATCAGTGACAGGAGATAGCAGTGACAGGAGATAGCAGTGACAGGAGAGATCAGTGACAGGAGAGATCAGTGACAGGAGAGTATCAGTGACAGGAGAGTATCAGTGACAGGAGAGTATCAGTGACAGGAGCTATCAGTGACAGGAGAGATCAGTGACAGGAGAGATCAGTGACAGGAGAGTATCAGTGACAGGAGATATCAGTGTCAGGAGAGTATCAGTGACAGGAGAGTATCAGTGACAGGAGATTGCAGTGACAGGAGGTAGCAGTGACAGGAGAGATCAGTGACAGGAGAGATCAGTGACTGGAGAGATCAGTGACTGGAGAGATCAGTGACAGGAGAGGTCAGTGACAGGAGAGGTCAGTAACAGGAGAGTATCAGTGACAGGAGAGTATCAGTGACAGGAGGGATCAGTGACAGGAGAGTATCAGTGACAGGAGAGTATCAGCGACAGGAGATATCAGTGACAGGAGAGATCAGTGACAGGAGAGATCAGTGACAGGAGAGTATCAGTGACAGGAGATATCAGTGTCAGGAGAGTATCAGTGACAGGAGAGTATCAGTGACAGGAGATTGCAGTGACAGGAGGTAGCAGTGACAGGAGAGATCAGTGACAGGAGAGATCAGTGACTGGAGAGATCAGTGACTGGAGAGATCAGTGACAGGAGAGGTCAGTGACAGGAGAGGTCAGTGACAGGAGAGTATCAGTGACAGGAGAGTATCAGTGACAGGAGGGATCAGTGACAGGAGAGTATCAGTGACAGGAGAGTATCAGTGACAGGAGATATCAGTGACAGGAGAGATCAGTGACAGGAGAGTATCAGTGACAGGAAAGATCAGTGACAGGAGAGTATCAGTGACAGGAGAGATCAGTGACAGGATAGATCAGTGACAGGAGAGATCAGTGACAGGAGAGATCAGTGACAGGACGTAGCAGTGACAGGAGAGATCAGTGACAGGAGAGTAGCAGTGACAGGAGAGTAGCAGTGACAGGAGAGATCAGTGACAGGAGAGATCAGTGACAAGAGAGTATCGGTGACAGGAGAGATCAGTGACAGGAGAGATCAGTGACAGGAGAGATCAGTGACAGGAGAGTAGCAGTGACATGAGATAGCAGTGACAGGAGAGATCAGTGACAGGAGAGTATCGGTGACAGGAGAGATCAGTGACAGGAGAGATCAGTGACAAGAGAGTATCGGTGACAGGAGATAGCAGTGACAGGAGAGAGCAGTGACAGGAGAGATCAGTGACAGGAGATAAAAGTGACAGGAGAGATCAGTGACTGGACAGTATCGGTGACAGGAGAGAACAGTGACAGGAGAGATCAGTGACAGGAGAGATCAGTGACAGGAGAGATCAGTGACAGGAGAGTATCGGTGACAGGAGATAGCAGTGACAGGAGAGATCAGTGACAGGAGAGATCAGTGACAGGAGAGTATCAGTGACAGGAGAGTATCAGTGACAGGAGAAAGCAGTGACAGGAGAGTATCAGTGACAGGAGATAGCAGTGACAGGAGAGTATCAGTGACAGGAGAGGGTCAGTGACAGGAGAGGATCAGTGACAGGAGAGGATCAGTGACAGGAGAGGATCAGTGACAGTTGAGATCAGTGACAGGAGAGTATCAGTGACAGGAGAGATCAGTGACAGGAGAGGTCAGTGACAGGAGAGTATCAGTGACAGGAGAGTATAAGTGACAGGAGATAGCAGTGACAGGAGAGTAGCAGTGACAGGAGAGTATCAGTGACAGGAGAGTATCAGTGACAGGAGAGATCAGTGACAGGAGAGGTCAGTGACAGGAGAGTATCAGTGACAGGAGAGTATCAGTGACAGGAGATAGCAGTGACAGGAGAGTAGCAGTGACAGGAGAGATCAGTGACAGGAGAGATCAGTGACAGGAGAGGATCAGTGACAGGAGAGGATCAGTGACAGTTGAGATCAGTGACAGGAGAGTATCAGTGACAGGAGAGATCAGTGACAGGAGAGGTCAGTGACAGGAGAGTATCAGTGATAGGAGAGTATCAGTGACAGGAGATAGCAGTGACAGGAGAGTAGCAGTGACAGGAGAGTATCAGTGACAGGAGAGTATCAGTGACAGGAGAGATCAGTGACAGGAGAGGTCAGTGACAGGAGAGTATCAGTGACAGGAGAGTATCAGTGACAGGAGATAGCAGTGACAGGAGAGTAGCAGTGACAGGAGAGATCAGTGACAGGAGAGATCAGTGACAGGAGAGTATCAGTGACAGGAGAGTATCAGTGACAGGAGATAGCAGTGACAGGAGAGTATCAGTGACAGGAGAGATCAGTGACAGGAGAGGTCAGTGACAGGAGAGTATCAGTGACAGGAGAGTATCAGTGACAGGAGATAGCAGTGACAGGAGAGTAGCAGTGACAGGAGAGATCAGTGACAAGAGAGATCAGTGACAGGAGAGATCAGTGACAGGAGAGATCAGTGACAGGAGAGTAGCAGTGACAGGAGAGATCAGTGACAGGAGAGGTCAGTGACAGGAGAGGTAAGTGACAGGAGAGATCAGTGACAGGAGAGATCAGTGACAGGAGAGTATCAGTGACAGGAGAGTATCAGTGACAGGAGATAGCAGTGACAGGAGATAGCAGTGACAGGATAGTATCAGTGACAGGAGAGATCAGGGACAGGAGAGTAGCAGTGACAGGAGAGTATCAGTGACAGGAGATAGCAGTGACAGGAGATAGCAGTGACAGGAGAGTATCAGTGACAGGAGAGTATCAGTGACAGGAGATAGCAGTGACAGGAGATAGCAGTGACAGGAGAGATCAGTGACAGGAGAGATCAGTGACAGGAGAGTATCAGTGACAGGAGAGTATCAGTGACAGGAGAGTATCAGTGACAGGAGCTATCAGTGACAGGAGAGATCAGTGACAGGAGAGATCAGTGACAGGAGAGTATCAGTGACAGGAGATATCAGTGTCAGGAGAGTATCAGTGACAGGAGAGTATCAGTGACAGGAGATTGCAGTGACAGGAGGTAGCAGTGACAGGAGAGATCAGTGACAGGAGAGATCAGTGACTGGAGAGATCAGTGACTGGAGAGATCAGTGACAGGAGAGGTCAGTGACAGGAGAGGTCAGTAACAGGAGAGTATCAGTGACAGGAGAGTATCAGTGACAGGAGGGATCAGTGACAGGAGAGTATCAGTGACAGGAGATATCAGTGACAGGAGAGATCAGTGACAGGAGAGTATCAGTGACAGTAAAGATCAGTGACAGGAGAGTATCAGTGACAGGAGAGATCAGTGACAGGATAGATCAGTGACAGGAGAGATCAGTGACAGGAGAGATCAGTGACAGGAGGTAGCAGTGACAGGAGAGATCAGTGACAGGAGAGTAGCAGTGACAGGAGAGTAGCAGTGACAGGAGAGATCAGTGACAGGAGAGATCAGTGACAGGAGAGATCAGTGACAGGAGAGTATCAGTGATAGGAGAGTATCAGTGACAGTTGAGATCAGTGACAGGAGAGTATCAGTGACAGGAGAGATCAGTGACAGGAGAGGTCAGTGACAGGAGAGTATCAGTGATAGGAGAGTATCAGTGACAGGAGATAGCAGTGACAGGAGAGTAGCAGTGACAGGAGAGTATCAGTGACAGGAGAGTATCAGTGACAGGAGAGGTCAGTGACAGGAGAGTATCAGTGACAGGAGAGTATCAGTGACAGGAGATAGCAGTGACAGGAGAGTAGCAGTGACAGGAGAGATCAGTGACAGGAGAGTATCAGTGACAGGAGAGTATCAGTGACAGGAGATAGCAGTGACAGGAGAGTATCAGTGACAGGAGAGATCAGTGACAGGAGAGGTCAGTGACAGGAGAGTATCAGTGACAGGAGAGTATCAGTGACAGGAGATAGCAGTGACAGGAGAGTAGCAGTGACAGGAGAGATCAGTGACAAGAGAGATCAGTGACAGGAGAGATCAGTGACAGGAGAGATCAGTGACAGGAGAGTAGCAGTGACAGGAGAGATCAGTGACAGGAGAGGTCAGTGACAGGAGAGGTAAGTGACAGGAGAGATCAGTGACAGGAGAGATCAGTGACAGGAGAGTATCAGTGACAGGAGAGTATCAGTGACAGGAGATAGCAGTGACAGGAGATAGCAGTGACAGGATAGTATCAGTGACAGGAGAGATCAGGGACAGGAGAGTAGCAGTGACAGGAGAGTATCAGTGACAGGAGATAGCAGTGACAGGAGATAGCAGTGACAGGAGAGTATCAGTGACAGGAGAGTATCAGTGACAGGAGATAGCAGTGACAGGAGATAGCAGTGACAGGAGAGATCAGTGACAGGAGAGATCAGTGACAGGAGAGTATCAGTGACAGGAGAGTATCAGTGACAGGAGAGTATCAGTGACAGGAGCTATCAGTGACAGGAGAGATCAGTGACAGGAGAGATCAGTGACAGGAGAGTATCAGTGACAGGAGATATCAGTGTCAGGAGAGTATCAGTGACAGGAGAGTATCAGTGACAGGAGATTGCAGTGACAGGAGGTAGCAGTGACAGGAGAGATCAGTGACAGGAGAGATCAGTGACTGGAGAGATCAGTGACTGGAGAGATCAGTGACAGGAGAGGTCAGTGACAGGAGAGGTCAGTAACAGGAGAGTATCAGTGACAGGAGAGTATCAGTGACAGGAGGGATCAGTGACAGGAGAGTATCAGCGACAGGAGAGTATCAGTGACAGGAGAGTAGCAGTGACAGGAGAGATCAGTGACAGGAGAGATCAGTGACAGGAGAGGATCAGTGACAGGAGAGGATCAGTGACAGTTGAGATCAGTGACAGGAGAGTATCAGTGACAGGAGAGATCAGTGACAGGAGAGGTCAGTGACAGGAGAGTATCAGTGATAGGAGAGTATCAGTGACAGGAGATAGCAGTGACAGGAGAGTAGCAGTGACAGGAGAGTATCAGTGACAGGAGAGTATCAGTGACAGGAGAGATCAGTGACAGGAGAGGTCAGTGACAGGAGAGTATCAGTGACAGGAGAGTATCAGTGACAGGAGATAGCAGTGACAGGAGAGTAGCAGTGACAGGAGAGATCAGTGACAGGAGAGATCAGTGACAGGAGAGTATCAGTGACAGGAGAGTATCAGTGACAGGAGATAGCAGTGACAGGAGAGTATCAGTGACAGGAGAGATCAGTGACAGGAGAGGTCAGTGACAGGAGAGTATCAGTGACAGGAGAGTATCAGTGACAGGAGATAGCAGTGACAGGAGAGTAGCAGTGACAGGAGAGATCAGTGACAAGAGAGATCAGTGACAGGAGAGATCAGTGACAGGAGAGATCAGTGACAGGAGAGTAGCAGTGACAGGAGAGATCAGTGACAGGAGAGGTCAGTGACAGGAGAGGTAAGTGACAGGAGAGATCAGTGACAGGAGAGATCAGTGACAGGACAGTATCAGTGACAGGAGAGTATCAGTGACAGGAGATAGCAGTGACAGGAGATAGCAGTGACAGGATAGTATCAGTGACAGGAGAGATCAGGGACAGGAGAGTAGCAGTGACAGGAGAGTATCAGTGACAGGAGATAGCAGTGACAGGAGATAGCAGTGACAGGAGAGTATCAGTGACAGGAGAGTATCAGTGACAGGAGATAGCAGTGACAGGAGATAGCAGTGACAGGAGAGATCAGTGACAGGAGAGATCAGTGACAGGAGAGTATCAGTGACAGGAGAGTATCAGTGACAGGAGAGTATCAGTGACAGGAGCTATCAGTGACAGGAGAGATCAGTGACAGGAGAGATCAGTGACAGGAGAGTATCAGTGACAGGAGATATCAGTGTCAGGAGAGTATCAGTGACAGGAGAGTATCAGTGACAGGAGATTGCAGTGACAGGAGGTAGCAGTGACAGGAGAGATCAGTGACAGGAGAGATCAGTGACTGGAGAGATCAGTGACTGGAGAGATCAGTGACAGGAGAGGTCAGTGACAGGAGAGGTCAGTAACAGGAGAGTATCAGTGACAGGAGAGTATCAGTGACAGGAGGGATCAGTGACAGGAGAGTATCAGTGACAGGAGAGTATCAGCGACAGGAGATATCAGTGACAGGAGAGATCAGTGACAGGAGAGTATCAGTGACAGTAAAGATCAGTGACAGGAGAGTATCAGTGACAGGAGAGATCAGTGACAGGATAGATCAGTGACAGGAGAGATCAGTGACAGGAGAGATCAGTGACAGGAGGTAGCAGTGACAGGAGAGATCAGTGACAGGAGAGTAGCAGTGACAGGAGAGTAGCAGTGACAGGAGAGATCAGTGACAGGAGAGATCAGTGACAGGAGAGATCAGTGACAGGAGAGTATCAGTGATAGGAGAGTATCAGTGACAGTTGAGATCAGTGACAGGAGAGTATCAGTGACAGGAGAGATCAGTGACAGGAGAGGTCAGTGACAGGAGAGTATCAGTGATAGGAGAGTATCAGTGACAGGAGATAGCAGTGACAGGAGAGTAGCAGTGACAGGAGAGTATCAGTGACAGGAGAGTATCAGTGACAGGAGAGATCAGTGACAGGAGAGGTCAGTGACAGGAGAGTATCAGTGACAGGAGAGTATCAGTGACAGGAGATAGCAGTGACAGGAGAGTAGCAGTGACAGGAGAGATCAGTGACAGGAGAGATCAGTGACAGGAGAGTATCAGTGACAGGAGAGTATCAGTGACAGGAGATAGCAGTGACAGGAGAGTATCAGTGACAGGAGAGATCAGTGACAGGAGAGGTCAGTGACAGGAGAGTATCAGTGACAGGAGAGTATCAGTGACAGGAGATAGCAGTGACAGGAGAGTAGCAGTGACAGGAGAGATCAGTGACAAGAGAGATCAGTGACAGGAGAGATCAGTGACAGGAGAGATCAGTGACAGGAGAGTAGCAGTGACAGGAGAGATCAGTGACAGGAGAGGTCAGTGACAGGAGAGGTAAGTGACAGGAGAGATCAGTGACAGGAGAGATCAGTGACAGGAGAGTATCAGTGACAGGAGAGTATCAGTGACAGGAGATAGCAGTGACAGGAGATAGCAGTGACAGGATAGTATCAGTGACAGGAGAGATCAGGGACAGGAGAGTAGCAGTGACAGGAGAGTATCAGTGACAGGAGATAGCAGTGACAGGAGATAGCAGTGACAGGAGAGTATCAGTGACAGGAGAGTATCAGTGACAGGAGATAGCAGTGACAGGAGATAGCAGTGACAGGAGAGATCAGTGACAGGAGAGATCAGTGACAGGAGAGTATCAGTGACAGGAGAGTATCAGTGACAGGAGAGTATCAGTGACAGGAGCTATCAGTGACAGGAGAGATCAGTGACAGGAGAGATCAGTGACAGGAGAGTATCAGTGACAGGAGATATCAGTGTCAGGAGAGTATCAGTGACAGGAGAGTATCAGTGACAGGAGATTGCAGTGACAGGAGGTAGCAGTGACAGGAGAGATCAGTGACAGGAGAGATCAGTGACTGGAGAGATCAGTGACTGGAGAGATCAGTGACAGGAGAGGTCAGTGACAGGAGAGGTCAGTAACAGGAGAGTATCAGTGACAGGAGAGTATCAGTGACAGGAGGGATCAGTGACAGGAGAGTATCAGTGACAGGAGAGTATCAGCGACAGGAGAGTATCAGTGACAGGAGAGATCAGTGACAGGAAAGATCAGTGACAGGAGAGTATCAGTGACAGGAGAGATCAGTGACAGGATAGATCAGTGACAGGAGAGATCAGTGACAGGAGAGATCAGTGACAGGAGGTAGCAGTGACAGGAGAGATCAGTGACAGGAGAGTAGCAGTGACAGGAGAGTAGCAGTGACAGGAGAGATCAGTGACAGGAGAGATCAGTGACAAGAGAGTATCGGTGACAGGAGAGATCAGTGACAGGAGAGATCAGTGACAGGAGAGATCAGTGACAGGAGAGTAGCAGTGACATGAGATAGCAGTGACAGGAGAGATCAGTGACAGGAGAGTATCGGTGACAGGAGAGATCAGTGACAGGAGAGATCAGTGACAAGAGAGTATCGGTGACAGGAGATAGCAGTGACAGGAGAGAGCAGTGACAGGAGAGATCAGTGACAGGAGATAAAAGTGACAGGAGAGATCAGTGACTGGACAGTATCGGTGACAGGAGAGAACAGTGACAGGAGAGATCAGTGACAGGAGAGATCAGTGACAGGAGAGATCAGTGACAGGAGAGTATCGGTGACAGGAGATAGCAGTGACAGGAGAGATCAGTGACAGGAGATATCAGTGACAGGAGAGATCAGTGACAGGATAGATCAGTGACAGGAGAGTGTCAGTGACAGAAGATAGCAGTGACAGGAGATAGCATTGACAGGAGATATCAGTGACAGGAGATAGCAGTGACAGGAGAGTATCAGTGACAGGAGAGGGTCAGTGACAGGAGAGGATCAGTGACAGGAGAGATCAGTGACAGGAGAGTATCAGCGACAGGAGAGTATCAGTGACAGGAGAAAGCAGTGACAGGAGATAGCAGTGACAGGAGATAGCAGTGACAGGAGATAGCAGTGACAGGATAGTATCAGTGACAGGAGAGATCAGTGACAGGAGAGATCAGTGACAGGAGAGTATCAGTGTCAGGAGAGATCAGTGACAGGAGAGATCAGTGACAGGAGAGATCAGTGACAGGAGAGTATCAGTGACAGGAGAGTATCAGTGACAGGAGAAAGCAGTGACAGGAGAGTATCAGTGACAGGAGATAGCAGTGACAGGAGAGTATCAGTGACAGGAGAGGGTCAGTGACAGGAGAGGATCAGTGACAGGAGAGGATCAGTGACAGGAGAGGATCAGTGACAGTTGAGATCAGTGACAGGAGAGTATCAGTGACAGGAGAGATCAGTGACAGGAGAGGTCAGTGACAGGAGAGTATCAGTGACAGGAGAGTATCAGTGACAGGAGATAGCAGTGACAGGAGAGTAGCAGTGACAGGAGAGTATCAGTGACAGGAGAGTATCAGTGACAGGAGAGATCAGTGACAGGAGAGGTCAGTGACAGGAGAGTATCAGTGACAGGAGAGTATCAGTGACAGGAGATAGCAGTGACAGGAGAGTAGCAGTGACAGGAGAGATCAGTGACAGGAGAGATCAGTGACAGGAGAGGATCAGTGACAGGAGAGGATCAGTGACAGTTGAGATCAGTGACAGGAGAGTATCAGTGACAGGAGAGATCAGTGACAGGAGAGGTCAGTGACAGGAGAGTATCAGTGATAGGAGAGTATCAGTGACAGGAGATAGCAGTGACAGGAGAGTAGCAGTGACAGGAGAGTATCAGTGACAGGAGAGTATCAGTGACAGGAGAGATCAGTGACAGGAGAGGTCAGTGACAGGAGAGTATCAGTGACAGGAGAGTATCAGTGACAGGAGATAGCAGTGACAGGAGAGTAGCAGTGACAGGAGAGATCAGTGACAGGAGATAGCAGTGACAGGAGAGTAGCAGTGACAGGAGAGATCAGTGACAAGAGAGATCAGTGACAGGAGAGATCAGTGACAGGAGAGATCAGTGACAGGAGAGTAGCAGTGACAGGAGAGATCAGTGACAGGAGAGGTCAGTGACAGGAGAGATCAGTGACAGGAGAGATCAGTGACAGGAGAGTATCAGTGACAGGAGAGTATCAGTGACAGGAGATAGCAGTGACAGGAGAGTAGCAGTGACAGGAGAGTATCAGTGACAGGAGAGATCAGTGACAGGAGAGGTCAGTGACAGGAGAGTATCAGTGACAGGAGAGTATCAGTGACAGGAGATAGCAGTGACAGGAGAGTAGCAGTGACAGGAGAGATCAGTGACAAGAGAGATCAGTGACAGGAGAGATCAGTGACAGGAGAGATCAGTGACAGGAGAGTAGCAGTGACAGGAGAGATCAGTGACAGGAGAGGTCAGTGACAGGAGAGGTAAGTGACAGGAGAGATCAGTGACAGGAGAGATCAGTGACAGGAGAGTATCAGTGACAGGAGAGTATCAGTGACAGGAGATAGCAGTGACAGGAGATAGCAGTGACAGGATAGTATCAGTGACAGGAGAGATCAGTGACAGGAGAGTAGCAGTGACAGGAGAGTATCAGTGACAGGAGATAGCAGTGACAGGAGATAGCAGTGACAGGAGAGTATCAGTGACAGGAGAGTATCAGTGACAGGAGATAGCAGTGACAGGAGATAGCAGTGACAGGAGAGATCAGTGACAGGAGAGATCAGTGACAGGAGAGTATCAGTGACAGGAGAGTATCAGTGACAGGAGCTATCAGTGACAGGAGAGATCAGTGACAGGAGAGATCAGTGACAGGAGAGTATCAGTGACAGGAGATATCAGTGTCAGGAGAGTATCAGTGACAGGAGAGTATCAGTGACAGGAGATTGCAGTGACAGGAGGTAGCAGTGACAGGAGAGATCAGTGACAGGAGAGATCAGTGACTGGAGAGATCAGTGACTGGAGAGATCAGTGACAGGAGAGGTCAGTGACAGGAGAGGTCAGTGACAGGAGAGTATCAGTGACAGGAGAGTATCAGTGACAGGAGGGATCAGTGACAGGAGAGTATCAGTGACAGGAGAGTATCAGTGACAGGAGATATCAGTGACAGGAGAGATCAGTGACAGGAGAGTATCAGTGACAGGAAAGATCAGTGACAGGAGAGTATCAGTGACAGGAGAGATCAGTGACAGGATAGATCAGTGACAGGAGAGATCAGTGACAGGAGAGATCAGTGACAGGAGGTAGCAGTGACAGGAGAGATCAGTGACAGGAGAGTAGCAGTGACAGGAGAGTAGCAGTGACAGGAGAGATCAGTGACAGGAGAGATCAGTGACAAGAGAGTATCGGTGACAGGAGAGATCAGTGACAGGAGAGATCAGTGACAGGAGAGATCAGTGACAGGAGAGTAGCAGTGACATGAGATAGCAGTGACAGGAGAGATCAGTGACAGGAGAGTATCGGTGACAGGAGAGATCAGTGACAGGAGAGATCAGTGACAAGAGAGTATCGGTGACAGGAGATAGCAGTGACAGGAGAGAGCAGTGACAGGAGAGATCAGTGACAGGAGATAAAAGTGACAGGAGAGATCAGTGACTGGACAGTATCGGTGACAGGAGAGAACAGTGACAGGAGAGATCAGTGACAGGAGAGATCAGTGACAGGAGAGATCAGTGACAGGAGAGTATCGGTGACAGGAGATAGCAGTGACAGGAGAGATCAGTGACAGGAGATATCAGTGACAGGAGAGATCAGTGACAGGATAGATCAGTGACAGGAGAGTGTCAGTGACAGGAGATAGCAGTGACAGGAGATAGCATTGACAGGAGATATCAGTGACAGGAGATAGCAGTGACAGGAGATAGCAGTGACAGGAGAGTATCAGTGACAGGAGATAGCAGTGACAGGAGAGATCAGTGACATGAGATAGCAGTGACAGGAGCTATCAGTGACAGGAGAGTATCAGTGACAGGAGAGTATCAGTGACAGGAGATATCAGTGACAGGAGATGTCAGTGACAGGAGAGTATCAGTGACAGGAGATATCAGTGACAGGAGATGTCAGTGACAGGAGAGTATCAGTGACAGGAGAGTATCAGTGACAGGAGATAGCAGTGACAGGAGAGTAGCAGTGACAGGAGAGATCAGTGACAAGAGAGATCAGTGACAGGAGAGATCAGTGACAGGAGAGATCAGTGACAGGAGAGTAGCAGTGACAGGAGAGATCAGTGACAGGAGAGGTCAGTGACAGGAGAGGTAAGTGACAGGAGAGATCAGTGACAGGAGAGATCAGTGACAGGAGAGTATCAGTGACAGGAGAGTATCAGTGACAGGAGATAGCAGTGACAGGAGATAGCAGTGACAGGATAGTATCAGTGACAGGAGAGATCAGTGACAGGAGAGTAGCAGTGACAGGAGAGTATCAGTGACAGGAGATAGCAGTGACAGGAGATAGCAGTGACAGGAGAGTATCAGTGACAGGAGAGTATCAGTGACAGGAGATAGCAGTGACAGGAGATAGCAGTGACAGGAGAGATCAGTGACAGGAGAGATCAGTGACAGGAGAGTATCAGTGACAGGAGAGTATCAGTGACAGGAGCTATCAGTGACAGGAGAGATCAGTGACAGGAGAGATCAGTGACAGGAGAGTATCAGTGACAGGAGATATCAGTGTCAGGAGAGTATCAGTGACAGGAGAGTATCAGTGACAGGAGATTGCAGTGACAGGAGGTAGCAGTGACAGGAGAGATCAGTGACAGGAGAGATCAGTGACTGGAGAGATCAGTGACTGGAGAGATCAGTGACAGGAGAGGTCAGTGACAGGAGAGGTCAGTGACAGGAGAGTATCAGTGACAGGAGAGTATCAGTGACAGGAGGGATCAGTGACAGGAGAGTATCAGTGACAGGAGAGTATCAGTGACAGGAGATATCAGTGACAGGAGAGATCAGTGACAGGAGAGTATCAGTGACAGGAAAGATCAGTGACAGGAGAGTATCAGTGACAGGAGAGATCAGTGACAGGATAGATCAGTGACAGGAGAGATCAGTGACAGGAGAGATCAGTGACAGGAGGTAGCAGTGACAGGAGAGATCAGTGACAGGAGAGTAGCAGTGACAGGAGAGTAGCAGTGACAGGAGAGATCAGTGACAGGAGAGATCAGTGACAAGAGAGTATCGGTGACAGGAGAGATCAGTGACAGGAGAGATCAGTGACAGGAGAGATCAGTGACAGGAGAGTAGCAGTGACATGAGATAGCAGTGACAGGAGAGATCAGTGACAGGAGAGTATCGGTGACAGGAGAGATCAGTGACAGGAGAGATCAGTGACAAGAGAGTATCGGTGACAGGAGATAGCAGTGACAGGAGAGAGCAGTGACAGGAGAGATCAGTGACAGGAGATAAAAGTGACAGGAGAGATCAGTGACTGGACAGTATCGGTGACAGGAGAGAACAGTGACAGGAGAGATCAGTGACAGGAGAGATCAGTGACAGGAGAGATCAGTGACAGGAGAGTATCGGTGACAGGAGATAGCAGTGACAGGAGAGATCAGTGACAGGAGATATCAGTGACAGGAGAGATCAGTGACAGGATAGATCAGTGACAGGAGAGTGTCAGTGACAGGAGATAGCAGTGACAGGAGATAGCATTGACAGGAGATATCAGTGACAGGAGATAGCAGTGACAGGAGATAGCAGTGACAGGAGAGTATCAGTGACAGGAGATAGCAGTGACAGGAGAGATCAGTGACATGAGATAGCAGTGACAGGAGCTATCAGTGACAGGAGAGTATCAGTGACAGGAGAGTATCAGTGACAGGAGATATCAGTGACAGGAGATGTCAGTGACAGGAGAGTATCAGTGACAGGAGATATCAGTGACAGGAGATGTCAGTGACAGGAGAGTATCAGTGACAGGAGAGTATCAGTGACAGTAGAGTAGCAGTGACAGGAGATAGCTGTGACAGGAGAGGTCAGTGACAGGAGATAGCAGTGACAGGAGAGATCAGTGACTGGAGAGATCAGTGACAGGAGAGTATCAGTGACAGGAGATAGCAGTGACAGGAGATAGCAGTGACAGGATAGTATCAGTGATAGGAGAGATCAGTGACAGGAGAGTATCAGTGACAGGAGAGTATCAGTGACAGGAGATATCAGTGACAGGAGAGTGTCAGTGACAGGAGAGTGTCAGTGTCTGGAGAGTATCAGTGACAGGAGAGTATCAGTGACAGGAGATTGCAGTGACAGGAGGTAGCAGTGACAGGAGAGATCAGTGACAGGAGATAGCAGTGACAGGAGAGATCAGTGACAGGAGAGATCAGTGACAGGAGAGTATCGGTGACAGGAAATAGCAGTGACAGGAGAGATCAGTGACAGGAGATAACAGTGAGAGGAGAGATCAGTGACAGGAGAGATCAGTGACAGGAGAGATCAGTGACAAGAGATAGCTGTGACAGGAGAGATCAGTGACAAGAGATAGCAGTGACAGGAGATATCAGTGATAGAAGAGATCAGTGACAGGAGAGATCAGTGACAGGAGATAGCAGTGACAGGAGATAGCAGTGACAGGAGAGATCAGTGACAGTAGAGTATCAGTGACAGGAGAGATCAGTGACAGGAGAGATCAGTGACAGGAGATAACAGTGACAGGAGAGGTCAGTGACAGGAGAGATCAGTGACAGGAGAGATCAGTGACAGGAGAGATCAGTGACAGGAGATAGCAGTGACAGGAGATAGCAGTGACAGGAGAGATCAGGGACAGGAGAGTATCAGTGACAGGAGAGATCAGTGACAGTAGAGATCAGTGACAGGAGAGATCAGTGACAGGAGAGTATCAGTGACAGGAGAGATCAGTGACAGAAGAGTATCAGTGACAGGAGATATCAGTGACTGGAGAGTAGCATTGACAGGAGAGTAGCAGTGACAGGAGATGTCAGTGACAGGAGAGATCAGTGACAGGAGAGATCAGTTACAGGAGAGACCAGTGACAGGAGATAGCAGTGACAGGAGATAGCAGTGACAGGAGAGATCAGTGACAGTAGAGTATCAGTGACAGGAGAGATCAGTGACAGGAGAGATCAGTGACAAGAGATCAGTGACAGGAGAGTATCAGTGACAGGAGAGTATCAGTGACTGGAGATATCAGTGACAGGAGATGTCAGTGACAGGAGAGTGTCAGTGTCAGGAGAGTATCAGTGACAGGAGAGTATCAGTGACAGGAGATTGCAGTGACAGGAGGTAGCAGTGACAGGAGAGATCAGTGACTGGAGAGATCAGTGACTGGAGAGATCAGTGACAGGAGAGATCAGTGACAGGAGAGATCAGTGACTGGAGAGTATCAGTGACAGGAGAGATCAGTGACAGGAGAGTATCAGTGACAGGAGAGTATCAGTGACAGGAGATATCAGTGACAGGAGAGATCAGTGACAGGAGAGTATCAGTGACAGGAAAGATCAGTGACAGGAGATATCAGTGACAGGAGAGATCAGTGACAGGAGAGATCAGTGACAGGAGATTATCAGTGACAGGAAAGATCAGTGACAGGAGAGATCAGTGACAGGAGGTAGCAGTGACAGGAGAGTAGCAGTGACAGGAGAGATCAGTGACAGGAGAGTAGCAGTGACAGGAGAGTAGCAGTGACAGGAGATAGCAGTGACAGGAGATAGCAGTGACATGAGATAGCAGTGACAGGAGAGATCAGTGACTGGAGAGATCAGTGACAGGAGAGATCAGTGACAGGAGATAGCAGTGATAGGAGAGATCAGTGACAGAAGAGTATCAGTGACAGGAGATTATCAGTGACAGGAGAGTATCAGTGACAGGAAAGATCAGTGACAGGAGAGTAGCAGTGACAGGAGAGTATCAGTGACAGGAGAGTATCAGTGACAGGAGATAGCAGTGACAGGAGAGATCAGTGACAGGAGAGATCAGTGACAGGAGAGTATCAGTGACAGGAGAGATCAGTGACAGGAGAGATCAGTGATATCTGTTAAATGTCTTCATTAGGGATGTGCGCCGGACCATTTTTGCCGGATTTGGATTTGGTTCTAATTCGTCGTCTGGCTTTGGATTTGGATTTTTATACAAAAATTGACAAAAATAGCTAAAATCACATAAATTGGTCTTTTTTTTCTTCCTAGAGTACTATTAACCTCAATAGCATTAATTTCCAGTCATTTACAGTCAATTTAAACCTCCTCACAGCTTATAGTATTGTTTTCAACATTATTGGCCAAAGGTTGCAGTGAGCTGACTGGTTACTAAGCGACAAAGCAGCGGCACAATGGCACAGACACCTCAGTTTAAAGCCCATCTATGACACATTGCCACACAGTAGTGGCAGAGATGAAAAGTAGTGCACCCACCCAGTGGGGTACGGCCAGCAGAATCACAGTACTTGTTTACAAAGTGGGCTATGGCCCAAGGAGTCACAGTGCACAATCTTATTCACATTACACCGCACATAGTGCCCCTGATTCACATTACACCATAAAGTAGTGTCTCTTATTTATGTTACGACACACAGTAGTGCCCCTTTTACAGAATGCCCACAGTAGTGACCCTTTTACACAATGCCCACAGTAGTGACCCTTATACACAAAGCCCACAGTAGTAATGCCCCTTATACAATGCCCACAGTAGTAGTGCCACTTACACAATGCCCCCAGCAGTGGTGTCCCTTACACAATGCCCCCAGTAGTGGTGCCCCCTATGCAGTCCCCTTAGTAGTAGGGCCCCCTATTCAGTGCCCCCAGTAGTAGTATGCCCCCCCAGTAGTAGTGCCCCCATTAGCAGGCCCCCAGTAGTAGTGCTCCCAGTAGCAGGCCCCCAGTAGTAGTGCCCCCAGTAGTATGCCCCCAGTAGTAGTATGCCCCCCAGTAGTAGTGCCCCCATTAGCAGGCCCCCAGTAGCAGTGCCCCCATTAGCAGGCCCCAAGTAGTATGCCCCCAGTAGTAGTATGCCCCCCAGTAGTAGTGCCCCCATTAGCATGCCCCCAGTAGTAGTATGCCCCCCAGTAGCAGTGCCCCCAGTAGTAGTGCCCCCAGTAGCATGCCCCCAGTAGTAGTATCCCCCCAGTAGCAGTGCCCCAAGTAGTATGCCCCCAGTAGTAGTATGCCCCCCAGTAGTAGTGCCCCCATTAGCATGCCCCCAGTAGTAGTATGCCCCCCAGTAGCAGTGCCCCCAGTAGTAGTGCCCCCAGTAGCATGCCCCCAGTAGTAGTATCCCCCCAGTAGCAGTGCCCCCAGTAGCATACCCCCAGTAGTAGTATGCCCCCTAGTAGTATGCCCCCAGTAGCATGCCCCCAGTAGTAGTATGCCCCCCAGTAGTAGTGCCCCCATTAGCATGCCCCCAGTAGTAGTGCCCCCACTAGCATGCCCCCAGTAGTAGTATGCCCCCCAGTAGTAGTGCCCCCATTAGCAGGCCCCCAGTAGTAGTGACCCCCAGTAGCAGTGCCACCATTAGCAGGCCCCCAGTAGTAGTATGCCCCCCAGTAGCAGTGCCACCATTAGCATGCCCCCAGTAGCGCCCCCTTACACACACACAAATAAAAAAAGAAGAAAAAAAAACTTACCTGAATCCCCGCTCCCGCTGCCATCCGCTCTGCTCTGCTGTATAACGTGCAAGGAGGGAGCCGGAAGATGGAGCTCATGAGTGAGTTCCAACTGGCTCCCTCCGTGCAGCAGCCAATGAGAGTCTGCCTGACTCTCATTGGCTGCTATTACAAACACACAGCTGCTGCTGGTGGCTGTGTGTTTGGGTCTGTGTAGGGCAGAGCGCTATCAAAGCATTCTGCCCTACACTAGAGGAGCCCAGACGTTGGATTCTCTCGCGAGAATCCGACATCAGGAGGCCGCAGATCGGCCCCGAACGGGGATCCGAGTCAGGCGGGGAACTCGGATCCCCTATGTTCGGAGTGGTTCGGATTCCACAGAATCCGAACTGCTCATCTCTAGTCTTCATGAATACTAAAATAACGGTAATTAAGGAAAATGTCCTTAAAAAACGTTATTTTAGTGTTGTGAATAGGCCCCTCGTGCTCCCCCATTTGCCATTTTGCCTTTTTCTTGTTGTAGGCAGACTGAAAACAGTGATAACATAATGGGGGATGTTCCTGCATAGGGATCCAGAGCTTATTAACGTCAGCCTCCTGGACCCATATCCTATTAGCAAGACTGTGCAGCAGTGATGCTGGGTGTAGTAGTCCCCAGACAATTTACGCACCAGGAGGGAATACACTATGATGCTTAGTGATGTTGTGCCCTCGGTTGGTGCTGGTGGCGGTTTGGCCACACGTGGTGCAGTGTAACCAGTACTTAGGTTTATTGCACCAGGTAGCACCACAAGTAGCATAAAACAGAGGGATATGACAGGTATAACTGTAGCTTATAGAAGCAGCCTGGAGCTATCGGGTATTGCTGGGCGTCAGGGGTAGATTGGGCCACCGGGAAAGTTTCCATTGGACCGGTCCCATGCTCCCCTCTGCCGGGCCGGCTCATACTGCCTGCTCGATTCATAATTCTGCCAGCTACCGCACTTTCGGGATTTGGGATTTATATTCCACTGTGCAATGCAAACCGGAAGCTGTCATCTTGCTTCGGCTAGTGGGCACCTCTGGATGCTGTTAGCCAGGAGCAGCGGACATATCATACCCACCCTAACCAACCCCAGCCTCCAGCCCCATAGACCTAAACTACCCCCGGGCATAGGTACATACACTGCCCACCCAACCCCTGCCCTAGAGACATACGCTGCCTGCCCTACATCCCCAGCCACATACACTGCCTGATCTAACACCCCCCCCCAATCCCAGGTGCATACACTACTAAGCACCATAGACCTCAACTACCACCCGGCCCCAGGGACATACACTCCCCACCTCACCCCCAGGCCTCCTAGACACAGTATCCACCCATCACAGGCAGGGACATATACAATCTACCCTACCACCTACTGCTTCAGGGACATACACTGCCTGCACTACCCCCAGCACATACGCTGCCTGCACTACCCCCCAGCACATACACTGCCTGCACTACCCCAGCACATACACTGCCTGCACTACCCTCCAGCACATACACTGCCTGCACTACCCCCAGCACATATACGCTGCCTGAACTACCCCCAGCGCATACGCTGCCTGCACTACCCCCCAGCACATACGCTGCCTGCACTACCCCCCAGCACATACGCTGCCTGCACTACCCCAGCACATACACTGCCTGCACTACCCCCAGCACATACGCTGCCTGCACTACCCCCCAGCACATACGCTGCCTGCACTACCCCCCAGCACATACGCTGCCTGCACTACCCCCAGCACATACGATGCCTGCACTACCTCCCAGCACATACGCTGCTAGCACTACCCCCCAGCACATACGATGCCTGCACTACCCCCCAGCACATACAATGCCTGCACTACCCCCCAGCACATACGCTGCCTGCACTACCCCAGCACATACGCTGCCTGCACTACCCCCAGCACATACGCTGCCTGCACTACCCCCCAGCACATACGCTGCCTGCACTACCCCCCAGCACATACGCTGCCTGCACTACCCCCCCAGCACATACACTGCCTGCACTACCCCCAGCACATACGCTGCCTGCACTACCTCCAGCACATACGCTGCCTGCACTACCCCCCAGCACATACACTGCCTGCACTACCCCCAGCACATACGCTGCCTGCACTACCCCCCAGCACATACACTGCCTGCACTACCTCCAGCACATACACTGCCTGCCCAATCTCCCCACCGTCTCCTGTGCCATAAATTCCCCGCCCTACACCCTCTGGCCCGGGGATATACACTAACCACAATACCCCCCCTGGCCCCAAGGACATACACACAGTACCCACCGTACTTCCACCCCAGCCCAAGGGAGATACACTACCCACCCTACGCCCACCCCAGGGGATATGCACTACCTGCCCCTCCCAGCCTAAGGGACACGAATCAACCGCCCTTCCCCTCCTGCCCTCGGGAAGCAGTACCCCCCTGGGCTCCAGGACATACACTGCACAGGGTGGGTGCTGCCCTTCCTGTACACATGCTGACACATGACGGTACAGGAGGATGGGGCGCCATAGCACGTGCCTTCTTGGGGGGCTGCAGCACCTTGCTACACCTCTGTCCCTGCAGTCGCCTCTATGCAATTTGGTCCGGTCCGATCACAATAAACGACAGCTCCTGCCAGCTCTTATACCGGGAACTAAACAACCGAACACACATCGCTTCTGGGGGGCAGAGCCAAGCATGGCAGCAAGTACTGCAGATAGGTCATTCTGTGGGGGACCAGGGCAATTATGTATGTTTTATTTTTTCCCGTGGGGGCCAATGTGTCGACCTGCAGAGGATCAACAAGATGAAAGCCCAGGGCACCCATGGAGGAGCTGGGGGCAGGGCTAATGTGTAAAATAATATTGTTCTTTACAGTGGGACTACAGGTCCCAGCAAGCCTATCCTGCGGCCCTTGTAGAACCAAAAGTGCCAGCAAGCCACTGGCACCTGTACCCCCCACTGTAAAGAAAACTCAGTACATACACACCGAAGGATTTCTGCATTTACTACACATTCATTTCACGCACTCTCAAACCACAACTCACACCACAAACGTACCTTTTTCCAGGAGGAGCTCAGCCCCTTCTCCAGGTAGAATCTAAGGTCTTTTTAAATAAAATAAAAAATGGAAAACGTGATCCCAAACAGACACAGAAGTGCTGCTCTGGGGGGCACTCCACACAGTTTTTTTTCCTGATTTTTAACCTTTTATTTACACTACACACAGAAGCCTGCATAGATCATACTGATCTGTGCAGAGCTTCCGTACAACACGCAGCTCACAGGCATTTTCTATTCATTTCTTCTGTTCTGCTGCGTGAGTTGTATTTCCATCTATGAAAAGTACTCGCATGTTGGTTCGATGGTCTAAGGCTTCTATTTGTGTGTTCATCTGTGTTTTGCAGATAAATTTGTGTTTTTACACCAGTATTCGCCTTCAGTAAATCTCTAAGTTACAAAATCATGAGAATTAGCACGGGAATACTGCTCAGCCAAACACAATTCTTAGTAATTAAGCCCCTTGGAGTCACGTCTAGTCGGCATGAATAGCAGGATGAAAGACGCGTGGACATGGCATGTATGCGTATGTCAGAGGTTAGACATCCCAATGAGGTCCGGCAAGCCCTAGAGACAGTCTTCTCAGCTCACCTGTCTGCAGTGAGGATGGAGAGATTGGGGACATCCTCATTGTCACAGCAGATGGGCCCAGGGCCTAGACCTGTCTAACAGGCTCGCCGAGGAAGGTTTGAATCCCATGCTGGAGGGCCCCTCTATGCGTAGGAGCACAGCACACTAGTGGTTATGTAATCAGTGAGGATGCCTGGGGTCATCACCTGGCCCAGTGTTATTAATAGGGCACACATACCAGAGATGGGAAGGACAGTGTGATATATGGGTGCCCCATGGCTGTGTTACTGGCAGAGCCCAGCAGCATCGTCCCATTCAGGGTGATTTAGCAGATGAGACATCAGAGGTTTCCTGTCAGCAGTAACATGAAGTCACCCTTATACCATATACTCCTGTACACCGTGAGCAGTCCCTACTGGGGAATATACACCCCTCTTAATAACAAACCTCAGACGGGGGCAGCAGGTGGTACCCACGGGCTATGGCAGGGTACTAAGGGCTCTATTTATTACAATCTGCATATTGAATGCAGATTGTAGTGTGATATTACTGACTGAATCCGCATTGCGAATTCAGTCAATATCACAGGGATTTACTACAAAACAAATCCCTTGCAGGGACAGAGCTTGCGATAAAGCTCTGTCCCTGTGAATCCCCTTCGGAGCCTTATCACGGTATTTTCGCAAAAAATACCGTAATTAAGTGCCCACGCATGTGCCGACCGGTCGCCACTGCTACCCCACCCCCGGTGCTAAGCCCCGTCCCCTGTGATCGCGGACCCCCTGCGACCCCCCCTCCCTTAATTACATTTACCTGCATGCTCCAGGACTCCGGTGATGGTCTCCATTCCTCCGGTCAGTTGATCTCCCATACTGCACTGGGACCGATCACCTGATGACCAGGCAGCAGTGCACTATGGGAGACCAGCTGACCGGAGGGGAGACATCACCGGAGGCCCGATCACCGGGCCCTGGAGTCAGGTAAGTAAATTATTTCTTTTACTATTTTTTTTTTCTTTTTTTTACAGTCTGCTTAGACCACACAGCTGATTACTGGGACCGACTCCTGGCTCTGCTCTCCCCGTTAGAGAAGGGCAGTAGTCCGGTAACCGGGGGAGGCCCTGGATAACGCCACCTCCCGGTGGCGTTATTATCACACGGCTTTCCCCGATATTTTTTCACATTTTATTTTTAGTAACTCTGGTCGGATCACATTTCCCATTACAGTTATGGGAAATGTGATCTGCTTTACTAAAAATAAGTGATACTTAGGTGTTGGAGTAGAATTTTATGAATTCTACTCCAATTGCCCTGTAATAACTATAGGTCAAGGGTAGCCAACCCTGGTCCTCAAGAGCTACCAACAGTGCATGTTTTCCAGGTCTCCTCACAGAATCACAAGTGTAATAATTAGCTCCACCTGTGGATCTTTTCAAATGTGTTAGTGAGTAATGACTGCACCTGTGCAACTGCTGGGTGGTCTGGAAAACGTGAACTGTTGGTAGCTCTTGAGGACCGAGGTTGGCTACCCCTGCTATAGGTGATACTAAAATAATGTGAAAAGGGTGTGAAAACACAAAACAGCCTTTATCACTTTATTTTAGTAAAAATAATGTTAATAAATAGAGCCCTAAGTGATAGCTATATAATGACACAGACCCTTGCAGCATATGGTATCACAGTACAGTAGGTAGGTGGGACAAGATATACAGTCTAAATATTACAGCACATTTCTTATATGTCCTGAAAGGTGAAGCATTTGCTGTGTTGTGAGATTATAAATATATATTATAATCTCCGGTGTGTTATCTGCTGATTCAGAGAGTGGAATCCGCCGCCCCCGGATCTGATTTCAGGTGTCTTTGTGCAGATGAAGCAGTTTTATAATGTGATAATAACACGGTGTCATGAAATAATGCTGCATTGTGTCCTGGGGCAGACGGAGATGTACTCCCAGCAATAAGGATCCCTCCAGCTCTTTCCCACCAGCCCAGCCCTCACCTGATCTATGCGAGGAAATGCAGAGTGGACAGACGTTTGCATTAACATACAGCTGTATAGTGCCAGCAGGCTCCGCGGCGCTGTACAATTGGGTTTGCCTTGCTATCGCAGTGGTTTGTCTTGCTATCGCAGTGGTTTGTCTTCCTATCGCAGTGGTTTGCCTTGCTATCGCAGTGGATTGCATTGCCATCGCAGTGGTTTGCATTGCTATTGCAGTGGTTTGGCTTGCTATCGCAGTGGTTTGCCTTGCTATCGCAGAGGTTTGCCTTGCTATCGCAGCGGTTTGCCTTGCTATCGCAGTAGTTTGGATTGCTATCGCAGTGGTTTGCATTGCTATCGCAGTGGTTTGCCTTGCTATCGCAGTGGTTGCATTGCTATCGCAGTGGTTTGCCTTGCTATCGCAGTGGTCTGCATTGTTATCGCAGTGGTTTGCCTTGCTATCGCAGTGGTTTTCTTTGCTATCGCAGTGGTTTGCCTTGCTATCTTAGTGGTTTGGCTTGCTGTCGCAGCGGTTTGCATTGCTGTCGCAGCGGTTTGCCTTGCTATCGCAGCGGTTTGCCTTGCTATCGCAGCGGTTTGCCTTGCTATCGCAGTGGTTTGTCTTGCTATCGCAGTGATTTGCATTGCTATCGCAGTGGTTTGGCTTGCTATCGCAGTGATTTGCATTGCTATCGCAGTGGTTTGCCTTGCTAATGCAGTGGTTTGGCTTGTTATCGCAGTGGTTTGCCTTGCTATCGTAGTGATTTGGCTTGGTATCGCAGTGGTTTGCCTTGCTATCGTAGTGATTTTGCTTGCTATCGCAGTAGTTTGGCTTGCTGTTGCAGTGGTTTGCATTGCTATCGCAGTGGTTTGCCTTGCTATCGCAGCGGTTTGGCTTGCTATCGCAGCGGTTTGGCTTGCTATCGCAGTGGTTTGCCTTGCTATCGCAGTGGTTTGCCTTGCTATCGCAAGGGTTTGGCTTGCTATCGCAGTGGTTTGCCTTGCTATCGCAGTGGTTTGCCTTGCTATTGCAGTGGTTTGCCTTGCTATCGCAGTGGTTTGGCTTGCTATCGCGGTGGTTTGGCTTGCTATCGCGGTGGTTTGCCTTGCTATCGCAGTGGTTTGCATTGCTATCGCAGTGGTTTGCCTTGCTATCGCAGTGGTTTGGCTTGCTATCGCAGTGGTTTGCCTTGCTATCGCAGTGGTCTGCATTGCTATTGCAGTGGTTTGCCTTGCTATCGCAGTGGTTTGCCTTGCTATCGCAGTGGTTGCATTGCTATCGCAGTGGTTTGCCTTGCTATCGCAGTGGTCTGCATTGTTATCGCAGTGGTTTGCCTTGCTATCGCAGTGGTTTTCTTTGCTATCGCAGTGGTTTGCCTTGCTATCTTAGTGGTTTGGCTTGCTGTCGCAGCGGTTTGCATTGCTGTCGCAGCGGTTTGCCTTGCTATCGCAGCGGTTTGCCTTGCTATCGCAGCGGTTTGCCTTGCTATCGCAGTGGTTTGTCTTGCTATCGCAGTGATTTGCATTGCTATCGCAGTGGTTTGGCTTGCTATCGCAGTGATTTGCATTGCTATCGCAGTGGTTTGCCTTGCTAATGCAGTGGTTTGGCTTGTTATCGCAGTGGTTTGCCTTGCTATCGTAGTGATTTGGCTTGGTATCGCAGTGGTTTGCCTTGCTATCGTAGTGATTTTGCTTGCTATCGCAGTAGTTTGGCTTGCTGTTGCAGTGGTTTGCATTGCTATCGCAGTGGTTTGCCTTGCTATCGCAGCGGTTTGGCTTGCTATCGCAGCGGTTTGGCTTGCTATCGCAGTGGTTTGCCTTGCTATCGCAGTGGTTTGCCTTGCTATCGCAAGGGTTTGGCTTGCTATCGCAGTGGTTTGCCTTGCTATCGCAGTGGTTTGCCTTGCTATTGCAGTGGTTTGCCTTGCTATCGCAGTGGTTTGGCTTGCTATCGCGGTGGTTTGGCTTGCTATCGCGGTGGTTTGCCTTGCTATCGCAGTGGTTTGCATTGCTATCGCAGTGGTTTGCCTTGCTATCGCAGTGGTTTGGCTTGCTATCGCAGTGGTTTGCCTTGCTATCGCAGTGGTCTGCATTGCTATTGCAGTGGTTTGCCTTGCTATCGCAGTGGTTTGCCTTGCTATCGCAGTGGTTTGGCTTGCTATTGCAGTATGCCTTGCTATCGCAGTGGTTTGTCTTGCTATCGCAGTGGTTTGCCTTGCTATCGCAGTGGTTTGCCTTGCTATTGCAGTGATTTGGCTTGCTATCGTAGTGGTTTGCATTGCTATCGCAGTGGTTTGGCTTGCTATCGCAGTGGTTTGTCTTGCTATCGCAGTGGTTTGCCTTGCTATCGCAGTGGTTTACCTTGCTATCGCAGTGATTTGGCTTGCTATCATAGTGGTTTGCATTGCTATCGCAGTGGTTTGGCTTGCTATCGCAGTGGTTTGCCTTGCTATCGCAGTGATTTGGCTTGCTATCGTAGTGGTTTGCATTGCTATTGCCGTGGTTTGGCTTGCTTTCGCAGTAGTTTGGCTTGCTATCGCAGTGGTTGCATTGCTATCGCAGTGGTTTGCCTTGCTATCGCAGTGGTCTGCATTGTTATCGCAGTGGTTTGCCTTGCTATCGCAGTGGTTTTCTTTGCTATCGCAGTGGTTTGCCTTGCTATCTTAGTGGTTTGGCTTGCTGTCGCAGCGGTTTGCATTGCTGTCGCAGCGGTTTGCCTTGCTATCGCAGCGGTTTGCCTTGCTATCGCAGCGGTTTGCCTTGCTATCGCAGCGGTTTGTCTTGCTATCGCAGTGATTTGCATTGCTATCGCAGTGGTTTGGCTTGCTATCGCAGTGATTTGCATTGCTATCGCAGTGGTTTGCCTTGCTAATGCAGTGGTTTGGCTTGTTATCGCAGTGGTTTGCCTTGCTATCGTAGTGATTTGGCTTGGTATCGCAGTGGTTTGCCTTGCTATCGTAGTGATTTTGCTTGCTATCGCAGTAGTTTGGCTTGCTGTTGCAGTGGTTTGCATTGCTATCGCAGTGGTTTGCCTTGCTAATGCAGTGGTTTGGCTTGTTATCGCAGTGATTTGGCTTGCTATCGCAGTGATTTGCATTGCTATCGCAGTGGTTTGGCTTGCTATCGTGCGTACGCAGTATTGCGATCCATAGCGAATCAAGACCAGGACCCTGTTACACTGAGAAGCCAAATGGAATTATGACCTTAATATGGCAAATTCTGATGGTTTGAATGAAAATCTCAGTTTAACATTTTTCTTATAATGTTCCATTTAGCACACAATAGTTATCCTCCTAAGGATAATATTATATGTTTATATACTAACACAATAGTTATCCTCCTAAGGATAATATTATATGGTTATATACTAGCACAATAGTTATCCTCCTAAGGATAATATTATATGGTTATATACTAACACAATAGTTATCCTCCTAAGGATAATATTATATGGTTGTATACTAACACAATAGTTAACCTCCTAAGGATAATATTATATGGTTGTATACTAACACAATAGTTATCCTCCTAAGGATAATATTACATGGTTATATACTAACACAATAGTTATCCTCCTTAGGATAATATTATATGGTTATATACTAACACAATAGTTATCCTCCTAAGGATAATATTATATGGTTATATACTAACACAATAGTTATCCTCCTAAGGATAATGTTATATGGTTATATACTAGCACAATAGTTATCCTCCTAAGGATAATATTATATGGTTATATACTAACACAATAGTTATCCTCCTAAGGATAATATTATATGGTTATATACTAGCACAATAGTTATCCTCCTAAGGATAATATTATATGGTTATATACTAACACAATAGTTATCCTCCTAAGGATAATGTTATATGGTTATATACTAACACAATAGTTATCCTCCTAAGGATAATGTTATATGGTTATGTACTAACACAATAGTTATCCTCCTAAGGATAATATTATATGGTTATGTACTAACACAATAGTTATCCTCCTAAGGATAATATTATATGGTTATATACTAGCACAATAGTTATCCTCCTAAGGATAATATTATATGCTTTGTGTGAGCATTGTGATTACAGTGTATGCTTTTTATCAATGAAGCTTTGTTCATATATCCATGGTGAAGTCAGGGGCGGTTCGGCAGGACACCGGAATCTGCGGAAAGGTAAGTAGATTTTACTATGGGTGCAGGGAGTGTGGTCTGGGCCCTCCTGGAGCCAGGGGCCCATGTGCACCGCACACCTTGCACCCATTATAAAGACGCCCCTGGGTGATGGGTTTGTTCACACTGTTGCTAGGCACCCTGTCTCCTGACAGCACTTTCACCGCATTCCCAGCGCCCAGCGTGATGTCAGAGGTGGTCTGGATGGCGGAGCAGGACGTTTGCACACCTTAGGGTTTTTGTATTTAAGGTAAGATGTTTTTATATGTATTGTTCCTGATGACAATGCGCCAATAGAAACGTTACACTAATCCCTGGCGCAGAGACCACCCGCAGTATGTCCGTGAGTGCCGCCCACAGATAGCAAAATACAAACTTCCTCAATGGAGGACACCCGGAGAAACTAATACAGCAGTGAGGGTAAATACAGAAAATAGAGGCACTGATTGTTCAAACAGATTTATTAGGAAGACGCTGATGTGACAATAGGCCAGGAAACGCGTTAAGGAACACCGAGCTCTTATCACGGAAGTCTCATGCCGGAGCATTGTCCTACGTCGTGGTGGTCTGTGCATACATTGCTTGGATACCCTCTGCATACTGGGAACGATGCCAGCAGCTGGGAGGGAAAACACTGTGATATTCACAGATACACGGGGGACGGGAACATTGGATCCCAAAGTGTACATTGAATCTACATACCAGGAATGGATCACTACAGGGGAGACATTTGGCATGAAACCAATGAAACAAGTAACTTGCTACATAATTACAGCATTTTAAATACAATATTGCAGAACATTACTGTTACAGTCTAATCAAGAGCAGATTAAACCAAAAGTTGAATCTGCCTGTTGTTAAGAAAAAGGGCTATATACAGTAATAACACATAACATTGTGTGCTGCTGGACTGTGTGCTGCTGGACTGTGCGCTGTACTGTGTGATGCTGGACTGTGTGCTGCTGGACTGTGCGCTGTACTGTGTGATGCTGGACTGTGTGCTGCTGGACTGTGTGCTGCTGGACTGTGCGCTGTACTGTGTGATGCTGGACTGTGTGCTGCTGAACTGTGTGATGTACTGTGCGCTGCTGGACTGTGCGCTGCTGGACTGTGCACTGCTGGACTATGTGCTGCTGGACTGTGTGCTGCTGGACTGTGCGGTGCTGGACTGTGCGCTGCTGGACTATGCGCTGTACTGTGTGATGCTGGACTGTGTGCTGCTGGACTGTGTGATGCTGGACTGTGTGATGGACTGTGTGCTGCTGGACTGTGCGCTGCTGGACTGTGCGATGCTGGACTGTGCGATGCTGGACTGTGCGCTGCTGGACTGCGTGGTGCTGGACTGTGTGATGCTGGACTATGTGATGCTGGACTGTGTGCTGTACTGTGTGATGCTGGACTGTGTGATGCTGGACTGTGTGCTGCTGGACTGTGCGCTGTACTGTGTGATGCTGGACTGTGTGCTGCTGGACTGTGCGCTGTACTGTGTGATGCTGGACTGTGTGCTGCTGGACTGTGCGCTGTACTGTGTGATGCTGGACTGTGTGCTGCTGGACTGTGTGATGGACTGTGTGCTGCTGGACTGTGTGCTGCTGGACTGTGCGCTGCTGGACTGTGCGCTGCTGGACTGTGCGCTGCTGGACTGTGCGCTGCTGGACTGTGTGATGCTGGACTGTGCGCTGCTGGACTGTGCGCTGCTGGACTGCGTGCTGCTGGACTGTGTGATGCTGGACTGTGTGCTGCTATTGTTACAACCTAACTAAAGATCTTAGATCATATTCAATTAGAGGTGAAAAGTCGATTATCGGCCATAATTTATCGCCAATGACGTAATTTTCACCTATTTCAACTATCCCCATATTGAATTTCAAAGACTTTTCGCCAGTGCAAAAAGTCTTTGTTAAAAAACGGGGATAAGTTTTCTCCATGTAATACATGGCGAGAAAAAGTGCAGAATTGGGGTTTAGGGGTGCAGGCTTAATAAAAATATCCTGCAGCCCTGGGAGGGTCCCTTAAAAGTAATCTGTGTCAAAAAAATATTTTTTATATCCTCAGGACACCCAAAAAAATGTACTTTAGTTTTGGGGGTGAAAAAAAATATATTGGGGAACAAAGTTTTAAACTAGAGAAATTGACTCAGGGAGGGTCCCCATGTATGCGGCAGGTGTTTTCTAGACTGCGGGTGGTAGCAGCAGGTGGATTTTTGAAGAATTTAAAAAAATAACTTTAGGGGCTTAAAAATATGCTTACACCCATTTTCATGTACCCCAAATTTGATGGGAATAGTTATTTTTTCCGAAAAAAACCCCTAAGTGCTATTCTTAACCACTTTAGCAAAGCCGCATTTATGCACCTGCCGCGGCTATTTAAAAACCCTGAATACCTTCAGCAGGCAAAATTGGGGGTACCCATAGTGATCCCCCATGTCAGACCATCTTTAGGGGGGGGCAGGAAAAAATTCACGAAAATTCCCAGGACAGTGCGATACTTACCTTTCCACCAGGTCCCATTTTCGCCGGACCCTAATTGACTACTGGGATAAGCGGGCACGCGTCCGATACTTTATCCCAGTAAAAAACGGCGATGAGGGCGAAAAGTCCGACCTCTGACTTTTCGCCCCATATTGAATACGGGCCTTATTTGGAATCTAATTATTACCAGCTTTCGGAAGTGACAGTCGAAACTGCCTGTATAATATAGGACTTTAATTATATTAATTGTGCAAATATACAGACATATACAGTAGAGCTGTAAATTGCATATATATGTGATATAAGGCTATTTGAATATCGCTATTTGAAATGAATAGCGATAATCAAATAATAATATATAGGTTAAGCTGTATAATTTTTGTGCACTATATATGTGATCATATTCTCATGTTAAATGTGGACTAGATGATCTGTATTGTGCCGGCCGGCAATGATATTTTAATGAAAAGAAATTTAAAGTGTATTTTAAATAAATCTGTTTGAACACTCAGTGCTTCTATTTTCTGTATTTATCTTCTTTGTCCGGGGATTGGTAATTACCCCAATATAGAGGCTGCAGATTGTCAGTGGATTTAATTGTATTAGCTCAGCGCCAGCTGTTTGCTTGTCTTTTCTCAGCCAGGGCTGTAGCTAGGGTAGTGCGGCCAGTGCCATCGCACAGGGCACCACAGGGCAGGGGGCGCTGTTTGGGCCTGTCACATTTCTGTTTATTATCATTCTCACTAATAGCTTCCTCTTATTTCATCCCCAGCATCTCCTGGCCTCCCCTATCTCTTCCCTGGCCCTTCCCCATGAGGCCATGGCCCTCTCTCAGGTGCACTATATTATGTCCCTATTTATGCCCAGCATCTCCTGGCCTCCCCTATCTCTTCCCCGGCCCTTCCCCATGAGGCCATGGCTCTCTCTCAGGTGCACTATATTATGTCCCTATTTATCCCCATCATCTCCTGGCCACCCCTATCTCTTCCCTGGCCCTTCCCCATGAGGCCATGGCCCTCTCTCAGGTACACTATATTATGTCCCTATTTATCCCCAGCATCTCCTGGCCTCCCCTATCTCTTCCCTGGCCCTTCCCAATGAGGCCATGGCCCTCTCTCAGGTGCACTATATTATGTCCCTATTTATCCCCAGCATCTCCTGGCCTCCCCTATCTCTTTTCCTTGGCCCTTCCCCATGAGACCATGGCCCTCTCTCAGGTGCACTATATTATGTCCCTATTTATCCCCAGCATCTCCTGGCCTCCCCTATCTCTTCCCTGGCCCTTCCCCATGAGGCCATGGCCCTCTCTCAGGTGCACTATATTATGTCCCTATTTATGCCCAGCATCTCCTGGCCTCTCCTATCTCTTCCCTGGCTCTTCCCCATGAGGCCATGGCCCTTTCTCAGGTGCACTATATTATGTCCCTATTTATCCCCATCATCTCCTGGCCACCCCTATCTCTTCCCTGGCCCTTCCCCATGAGGCCATGGCCCTCTCTCAGGTGCACTATATTATGTCCCTATTTATCCCCAGCATCTCCTGGCCTCCCCTATCTCTTCCCTGGCCCTTCCCCATGAGGCCATGGCCCTCTCTCAGGTGCACTATATTATGTCCCTATTTATCCCCAGCATCTCCTGGCCTCCCCTATCTCTTTTCCTTGGCCCTTCCCCATGAGACCATGGCCCTCTCTCAGGTGCACTATATTATGTCCCTATTTATGCCCAGCATCTCCTGGCCTCCCCTATCTCTTCCCCGGCCCTTCCCCATGAGGCCATGGCTCTCTCTCAGGTGCACTATATTATGTCCCTATTTATCCCCATCATCTCCTGGCCACCCCTATCTCTTCCCTGGCCCTTCCCCATGAGGCCATGGCCCTCTCTCAGGTGCACTATATTATGTCCCTATTTATCCCCAGCATCTCCTGGCCTCCCCTATCTCTTCCCTGGCCCTTCCCAATGAGGCCATGGCCCTCTCTCAGGTGCACTATATTATGTCCCTATTTATCCCCAGCATCTCCTGGCCTCCCCTATCTCTTTTCCTTGGCCCTTCCCCATGAGACCATGGCCCTCTCTCAGGTGCACTATATTATGTCCCTATTTATCCCCAGCATCTCCTGGCCTCCCCTATCTCTTCCCTGGCCCTTCCCCATGAGGCCATGGCCCTCTCTCAGGTGCACTATATTATGTCCCTATTTATGCCCAGCATCTCCTGGCCTCTCCTATCTCTTCCCTGGCCCTTCCCCATGAGGCCATGGCCCTCTCTCAGGTGCACTATATTATGTCCCTATTTATCCCCATCATCTCCTGGCCACCCCTATCTCTTCCCTGGCCCTTCCCCATGAGGCCATGGCCCTCTCTCAGGTGCACTATATTATGTCCCTATTTATCCCCAGCATCTCCTGGCCTCCCCTATCTCTTCCCTGGCCCTTCCCCATGAGGCCATGGCCCTCTCTCAGGTGCACTATATTATGTCCCTATTTATCCCCAGCATCTCCTGGCCTCCCCTATCTCTTTTCCTTGGCCCTTCCCCATGAGACCATGGCCCTCTCTCAGGTGCACTATATTATGTCCCTATTTATCCCCAGCATCTCCTGGCATCCTATCTCTTCCCTGGCCCTTCCCCATGAGGCCATGGCCCTCTCTCAGGTGCACTATATTATGTCCCTATTTATCTCCAGCATCTCCTGGCCTCCCCTATCTCTTCCCTGGCCCTTCCCCATGAGGCCATTGCCCTCTCTCAGGTGCACTATATTATGTCCCTATTTATCCCCAGCATCTCCTAGCCTCCCCTATCTCTTCCCTGAACCTTCCCCATGAGGCCATGGCCCTCTCTCAGGTGCACTATATTATGTCCCTATTTATCCCCATCATCTCCTGGCCTCCCCTATATCTTCCCTGGCCCTTCCCCATGAGGCCATGGCCCTCTCTCAGGTGCACTATATTATGTCCCTATTTATCCCCAGCATCTCCTGGCCTCCCCTATCTCTTCCCTGGTCCTTCCCCATGAGGCCATGGCCCTCTCTCAGGTGCACTATATTATGTCCCTATTTATCCCCAGCATCTCCTAGCCTCCCCTATCTCTTCCCTGAACCTTCCCCATGAGGCCATGGCCCTCTCTCAGGTGCACTATATTATGTCCCTATTTATCCCCATCATCTCCTGGCCTCCCCTATATCTTCCCTGGCCCTTCCCCATGAGGCCATGGCCCTCTCTCAGGTGCACTATATTATGTCCCTATTTATCCCCAGCATCTCCTGGCCTCCCCTATATCTTCCCTGACCCTTCCCCATGAGGCCATGACCCTCTCTCAGGTGCACTATATTATGTCCCTATTTATCCCCAGCATCTCCTGGCCTCTCCTATCTCTTCCCTGGCCCTTCCCCATGAGGCCATGGCCCTCTCTCAGGTGCACTATATTATATCCCTATTTATCCCCAGCATCTCCTGGCCTCCCCTATCTCTTCCCTGGCCCTTCCCCATGAGGCCATGGCCCTCTCTCAGGTGCACTATATTATGTCCCTATTTATCCCCAGTAGGGGTGAGCGGGTTCGGATATCTGAAATCCTAGCCCCCCCGAGCCCCCCCGATCTGAGGCAGATCCGAGTCAGGCTCGACTTTTCCCACCTGACTCGGATCTGAAATCGAGGCAAAACGTCATCATCCCGCCTTCCGAGTCTCGCGGGTTTTGGATCCTATATAAGGCGCCATTTTCTCACTCGGCTGTGGACAGTGAAGAGGGAGGGTGGGAGTTAGGGCTGGCTGGGCTGTGTAGTGTAGTGTAGTGTAGTGCAGAGTAGTGTTGTGCTGTGCTGTGCTGCGCTGTGCTGCTGTTGTCCATAGGGGCTGTGTCCACTACTTCAAAGTCCATAGGGGCTGGCTGGACTGTGTTGTGCAGTCAGTTCTCCATAGGGGCTGTGTCCACTCCAAAGTCCTGTGCAGTGTCCCAGTCCTAAAGGGGTGCTGTAGTGTTGTCCAGGGGGTGCTCTGTCCATCAGGGGTGCTCCCCCCAAGTGCTAAAAAAATAATATTTTTTCTGTGTTTGTGAATTGTGTGCGCAGTAGCCGCACGTGCTTCAACAAAGTAGTGCCAAGCGTGCGCCTGTGTCATAAGTAAAGGGCCGGCTGGCTTGACCGTTAAAGGGTGCTGTAACCCCCAAAGTACACTCCAGTCCAAACCAAAAAAATATATATTTTCTGTGTTTGTGAATTGTGTGCGCAGTAGCCGCACGTGCATCAACAAAGTAGTGCCAAGCGTGCGCCTGTGTCATAAGTAAAGGGCCGGCTGGCTTGACCGTTAAAGGGTGCTGTAACCCCCAAAGTACACTCCAAACCAAATAACAAAATATTTTTTCTGTGTTTGTGAATTGTGTGCGCAGTAGCCGCACGTGCATCAACAAAGTAGTGCCAAGCGTGCGCCTGTGTCATAAGTAAAGGGCCGGCTGGCTTGACCGTTAAAGGGTGCTGTAACCCCCAAAGTACACTCCAAACCAAATAACAAAATATTTTCTGTTTGTGAATTGTGTGCGCAGTAGCCGCACGTGCATCAACAAAGTAGTGCCAAGCGTGCGCCTGTGTCATAAGTAAAGGGCCAGCTGGCTTGACCGTTAAAGGGTGCTGTAACCCCCAAAGTACACTCCAAACCAAATAACAAAATATTTTTTCTGTGTTTGTGAATTGTGTGCGCAGTAGCCGCACGTGCATCAACAAAGTATTGCCAAGCGTGTGCCTGTGTCATAAGTAAAGGGCCGGCTGGCTTGACCATTAAAGGGTGCTGTAACCCCCAAAGTACACTCCAAACCAAATAACAAAATATTTTTTCTGTGTTTGTGAATTGTGTGCGCAGTAGCCGCACGTGCATCAACAAAGTAGTGCCAAGTGTGCACCTGTGTCATAAGTAAAGGGCCGGCTGGCTTGACCGTTAAAGGGTGCTGTAACCCCCAAAGTACACTCCAAACCAAATAACAAAATATTTTTTCTGTGTTTGTGAATTGTGTGCGCAGTAGCCGCACGTGCATCAACAAAGTAGTGCCAAGCGTGCGCCTGTGTCATAAGTAAAGGGCCGGCTGGCTTGACCGTTAAAGGGTGCTGTAACCCCCAAAGTACACTCCAAACCATATAACAAAATATTTTTTCTGTGTTTGTGAATTGTGTGCGCAGTAGCCGCACGTGCATCAACAAAGTAGTGCCAAGCGTGCGCCTGTGTCATAAGTAAAGGGCCAGCTGGCTTGACCGTTAAAGGGTGCTGTAACCCCCAAAGTACACTCCAAACCAAATAACAAAATATTTTTTCTGTGTTTGTGAATTGTGTGCGCAGTAGCCGCACGTGCATCAACAAAGTAGTGCCAAGCGTGCGCCTGTGTCATAAGTAAAGGGCCGGCTGGCTTGACCGTTAAAGGGTGCTGTAACCCCTAAAGTACACTCCAAACCAAATAACAAAATATTTTTTCTGTGTTTGTGAATTGTGTGCGCAGTAGCCGCACGTGCATCAACAAAGTAGTGCCAAGCGTGCGCCTGTGTCATAAGTAAAGGGCCAGTTGGCTTGACCGTTAAAGGGTGCTGTAACCCCCAAAGTACACTCCAAACCAAAAAAAAAATATTTTCTGTGTTTGTGAATTGTGTGCGCAGTAGCCGCATGTGCATCAACAAAGTAGTGCCAAGCATGCGCCTGTGTCATAAGTAAAGGGCTGGCTGGCTTGACAATTAAAGGGTGCTGTAACCCCCAAAGTACACTCCAAACCAAATAAAAAAATATTTTCTGTGTTTGTGAATTGTGTGCGCAGTAGCCGCACGTGCATCAACAAAGGAGCAGCGCCAAGCGTGCGCCTGTGTCCCATAAGTGAAGAGCCGGCTGGCTCATTTCTTAAAGGGTGGTGTAACCCACAAAGTGCACTACTCTCCAGCAAAAATAAAAAAATATTTTCTGTGTTTGTGTGCGCCTTAGCCGCACGTATATATCAAATCGATATAACATAAATGGAGGACCAAACTTTCTCCGATAAAAATAAAATAGAGAAAGATCAAGAACCACTTCCTCTTAGTGCTGAAGCTGCTGCCACTAGTCATGACATAGATGATAACATGCCATCAACGTCGTCTGCCAAGGCCAATGCCCAATGTCATAGTAGAAGCCACATACAATCCCAAATGACAAAGTTCAGGAAAATGACCTTAAAAAAAACATTTAAATCATCTGAAGAGAAACGTAAACTTGCCAATATGCCATTTATGACACGGAGTGGCAAGGAACGGCTAAGGTCTTTCCCTATGTTCATGACTAGTGGTTCAGCTTCACATGACGATGGAAGCCCTCCTCCCACTAAAAAAATCAAACGAGTTAAGCTGGCAAAAGCACAGCGAAGAACTGTGCGTTCTAAGAAGATATCACAAATCCCCTAGGAGAGTCCAAGTGTGGTGGCGGTTGCGATGCCTGACCTTCCCAGCACTGGACGGGAAGAGGTGGCTCTTTCCACCATTTGCACGCCCCCTGCAAGTGCTGAAAGGAGCACCCACAGTCCACTTGCTTATATGCAAATTGAAGATGTCACTGTTGAAGTACAACAGGATGAGGATACTGGTGTAGCTGGCGCTGAGGAGGAAGTTGGCGAGGAGGATTCTGATGGTGATGTGGTTTGTTTAAATCAGGCTCCGGGGGAGACAGTTGTCCGTGGGATGAAAAAGCCCATCATGGTCATGCCTGGGCAGAAGACCAAACATTCCACCTCTTTGGTCTGGCAATATTTCTATCCAAATCCGGACAACAACTGTCTTGCCATATGTACCTTATGTAAAGGTGGAATAAGTAGGGGTAGGGGCGTTAACCACCTAGGAACATCCTCCCTTATACGGCACCTGCAGCGCGTTCATAATAAGTTACTGTCAAGTTCAGAAACTTTGGCTAAGACCGTAAGCAGTCCAGGGACACCTAAATCCCATTGTCCTGTTGTATCCAAGCGCCTGCAAACCACACCGTCAACTCCCTCCTCGTCAATTTCCTCCTTAGTCAGGATCGGAAGTAGTCCTGCAGGCCATGTCACTGGCATGACTGACCCTCCTATCCGGGATTCCTCCGGAGGATCCTGCATTGCTACGCCTCCTGCTGCCACTGCTGCTATTGCTGCTGCTGGGAGTCGTTCATCATCCCAGAGAGGAAGTAGGAACACCACTACTTTTACTAAACAATTGACCCTCCAACAGTCCTTAGCGAGGAGGATGAAGTACGACAGCAGTCATCCTGAAGCAAAACGTATAACTGAGGCCTTGACTGCTATATTGGTGTTAGACGTGCGTCCGGTATCTGCCATTAGTGCAGTGGGATTTAGACAATTGATGGAGGTAGTGTGTCCCCGGTTCCAAATCCCATCTAGATTCCACTTCACTAGGCAGGCGATACCGAGACTGTACAGAAACGTCAGAAAAAGTGTCCTCAGTGTCCTGAAAAATGCCGTTGTACCCATATGTCCACTTAACCACGGACATGTGGAACAGGGCAGACTAAGGACTATATGACTGTGACAGCCCACTGGGTAGATGTATCACCTTACGCAGCAACAGCAGCAGCGTCACCAGTCGCAGCATCTCAGAAATGCCAGCTCGTTCCAAGGCAGGCTACGCTGTGTATCACCGGTTTCAGTAAGAGGCACACCGCCGACAACCTCTTAGAGAAACTGAGGGAAATCATCGCCCAGTGGCTTACCCCACTTAGACTCTCCTGGGGATTTGTGATATCTGACAACGCCACCAATATTGTGCGGGCATTACATCTGGGCAAATTCCAGCACGTCCCATGTTTTGCTCACACAATAAACTTGGTGGTGCAGAATTTTCTGAAAAGCGACAGGGGCGTGCAGGAGACGCTTTGGGTGTCCCGAAAAATTTCTGGCCACTTTCGCCATTCAGCGACTGCGTGCCGAAGACTGGAGCGCCAGCAAACACTCTTGAACCTGCCCCGCCATCACCTGAAGCAAGAGGTTGTGACGCGGTGGAACTCAACCCTCTATATGCTTCAGAGGATGGAGGAGCAGCAAAAGGCCATTCAAGCCTATACATCCACCTATGACATAGGCAAAGGAGGGGGTATGCACCTGACTCAAGCGCAGTGGAGAATGATTTCCGTGTTGTGCAAGGTTCTCCAGCCCTTCGAACTTGCCACATGTGAAGTCAGTTCAGACACTGCCAGCTTGAGTCAGGTCATTCCCCTCATCAGGCTTTTGCAGAAGCAGCTGGAGAAAGTGAAGGAGGAGCTAAGACGGAGCGATTCCGCTCGGCATGTGGGACTTGTGGATGAAGCCCTTCATTCGCTTTGCCAGGATTCCAGGGTGGTCAATCTGTTGAAATCAGACCACTACATTTTGGCCACCATGCTCGATCCTAGGTTTAAAGCCTATGTGGTGTCTCTCTTTCCGGCTGACACAAGCCTGCAGAGGTGCAAAGACCTGCTGGTGAACACACTGTCAGCTGAAGCGGAACGTGACACGTCAACAGCTCCTTCTTCATTTTCTCCCGCAACTGGGGCTGCCAGGAAAAAGCTTAGGTATCCAAAGCAACCCGCTGGCAGTGATGCAGGGCAGGCAGGACCAAGTTTGGACATCTGGTCCGGACTGAAGGACCTGGCAACAATTTCTGACATGTCTACTGTCACTGCATATGATACTGTCACCATTGACAGAATGGTGGAGGATTACATCGGTGACAGCATCCAAGTAGGCATGTCAGACAGTCCATACCTGTACTGGCAGGAAAAAGAGGCAATTTGGAGGCCCCTGTACAAACTGGCTCTATTTTACCTGAGTTGCCCCCCCTCCAGTGTGTACTCCGAAAGAGTGTTTAGTGCAGCCGGGAACCTTGTCAGCGAAAGGCGTAGGAGGTTGCTTCCACAGAATGTGGAGAAGATGATGTTCATCAAAATGAATTATCAGCTCTTCCAGGGAGACCAGCCTCCAGAACGTACAGAGGGACCTGTGGTGGTGGATTCAAGTGGGGGCGAGTTAATACTTTGTGAGGATGAGGATGTACACACTGAAGAGGGTGAGGAATCGGTGGATGAGGAGGATGAGGATGACATCTTGCCTACGTAGAGCCAGTTTGTGCAGGGACAGATTAATTGCCAGCTTGTTTTGTGGGGGCCCAAACGAACCAATCATTTCAGCCACAGTTGTGTGGCAGACCCTGGCGCTGAAATGATTGGTTTGTTAAAGTCTGCATGTCCTGTTTATACAACATAAGGCTGGGTGGGAGGGCCCAAGGACAATTCCATCTTGCACCTCTTTTTTTTCTTTGCATTATGTACAGTTTGGGGCCTAGTTTTTCAAACTGCCATCCTGTCTGCCACTGCAGTATCACTCCTAGATGGGTCACGTGTTTGTGCCGCCCACTCTTGTCGCTTAGCATAGTCATCCAGCTACCTCGGTGCAGCCTTTTGGACATAAAAACACTATTGTGAGGTGTGAGGTGTTCAGAATAGACTGGAAATGAGTGGAAATTAAGGTTATTGAGGTTAATAATAGCATAGGAGCAGAAAAACCAACACATTCTGTGATTTTAGCTGTTTTTATGCTTTTTTTAAAAAACATACAGATCCAAAACACAAAACCCAGAACCCAAAACACGGAAGGGTGGTTTTGGCAAAACCAATCCAGATCCAAAACACGAAGAAAGATCCAGATCCAAAACCAAAACACAAAACACGAAAAGTGGCCGGTGCACACCCCTAATCCCCAGCATCTCCTGGCCTCTCCTATCTCTTCTCTGGCCCTTCCCCATGAGGCCATGGCCCTCTCTCAGGTACACTATATTATGCCCCTATTTATCCCCAGCATCTCCTGGCCTCTCCTATCTCTTCCCTGGCCCTTACCCATGAGGCCATGGCCCTCTCTCAGGTATACTATATTATGTCCCTATTTATCCCCAGCATCTCCTGGCCTCCCCTATCTCTTCCCTGGCCCTTCCCCATGAGGCCATGGCCCTCTCTCAGGTGCACTATATTATGTCCCTATTTATCCCCAGCATCTCCTGGTTTCTCCTATCTCTTCCCTGGCCCTTCCCCATGAGGCCATGGCTCTCTCTCAGGTGCACTATATTATGTCCCTATTTATCCCCGGCATCTCCTGGCCTCCCCTATCTCTTCCCTGGCCCTTCCCCATGAGGCCATGGCCCTCTCTCAGGTGCACTATATTATGTCCCTATTCATCCCCAGCATCTCCTGGCCTCCCCTATCTCTTCCCTGGCCCTTCCCCATGAGGCTATGGCCCTCTCTCAGGTGCACTATATTATATCCCTATTTATCCCCAGCATCTCCTGGCCTCCCTATCTCTTCCCTGGCCCTTCCCCATGAGGCAATTCCCCTTTTTTGGGTGCATCATTTCCCTTTGAAAATAGAGGGGGCACCAATGCTCTTTCTTGCACAGGGCACCAAAAAGTCTAGTTACGGCTCTGTTCTCAGCATTGAGGTTAGAGTGCCGAGTAGATATATACAGTATATATATATATATATATATATATATATATATATATTGTGACAAGATCACATAAACTGGGTAAAATCCATCCATCCAATCCACATAAAATACACTGAAATAAGCCAGATCCACATAAAATACACTGAAATAAGCCAGATCCACATAAAATACACTGAAATAAGCCACTTCAGGATTACACTGCAACAAACCACTTCCACATATAATACACTGCAACAAACTACTTCCACATAATATATTGGAAAAGCCGGAGGCACATAAAATACACTGAAATAAGCCAGATACACATAAAATACACTGAAATAAGCCACTTCAGGATTACACTGCAACAAACCACTTCCACATATAATACACTGCAACAAACCACTTCCACATAATATATTGGAAAAGCCAGAGGCACATAAACTACGTTTTAAAACCACATCCACCTCAAATACATTATTAAATCCAGAACCACATAAAACACATTGAAAAAACAAGATTCACATAATACACACTTCATTCCAGCCCCCTCCCTTTCCATTCCAGCCCCCTCCCTTACCATTCCATCCCCCTCCCTTTCCATTCCAGCCCCCGCCCTTACCATTCCATCCCCCTCCCTTTCCATTCCATCCCCCTCCCTTACCATTCCAGCCCCCTCCCTTGCCATTCCAGCCCGACAGGTCTTAGGCTCCCCCCCACTGGCTTTCAGGCAAAAGTGCCCATTATGCAGTGCCCCCTGTAGTTGTCCCCATATGCAGTGTCCCCTGTATTTATGCCCCTTATGCAGTGCCCACAGTAGTGATGCCCTTTATACAGTGCACCCAGTAGTAGTGCCCCCAGGAGTGGTGCCCCCTATGCCATGCCACCATTAGTAGTGCCCCCTGTAGTCATGCCCCCATTAGTAATGCCCCCAATAGTAATGGTCCCTGCTGTAGTGCCCCAGTAGTAGTGTCCCAAGTTGTATTGCCCGAAATAGTAATGCCCCCTGTAATAGTGTCCCCAGTATTAATGCCCCTGTATTAGTCCCCCCAATAGTAATGCTCCCTTTGTACTAGTGCCCAAAGTAGTAAAGCCCCAAGTAGTAGTGCCCCCAGGCCCTGAGTAATGCCCTCAGTAGTGGTACCTCCTAAGCAATGCCCCCAGCAGAAGTGCCCCCAGAGTAATGTCCCCAGTAGTAGTGCCCTGGTGCCCCCAGTAGTGGTGTCTCCCCCAGCAGAAGTGCCCCCAGAGTAATGTCCCCAGTAGTAGTGCCCGGGTGCCCCCAGTAGTGGTGTCTCCCCTGGCAGAAGTGCCCCCAGAGTAATGTCCCCAGGCTGCCTGCACATAAAAAAACAAAACACTAACACTTACCTTCAGCCCCGCTCCGGCGTCCGCTCCGCTCGGCTGCTCCTCTGCACTATGGGAAAGACGTCATGACGTCCTCCCATAGTGCACACTGGGGGAGCCGGGAGCCAGAAGCCGTCTCTCCGGCTGCTCTGCTGTGCCGGGCGCCCGCTGGTAACTGAATCTCAGTGGGCGCCCGGCAGTTAATATTCTGTTTCTGCTGCAGAGGTCGGAGGCGGCGCGCCCCGTGCGATTGCACAGGTTGCCTGCCCCTAGAAACGGCCCTGCCTGTAATCAGCTGCCTTCTAGAATCTGATTGAGGCAACACCTGAACTTAACATTACACATTCCTAATGCCTTTGTGCTGCCAAACCTGGGGGATCTGGATATTCCACATTGAGCTGCTGTTTCCCCGGACGATGCTACACCTCAAACTTAAATGGCTGCAAAGACAAAAACCAGCGGGTTACACGAGAATTCACATTTTTGTTTGTGTGCATCCACTGTAAGGGGGCTTGATCTGTAACTAGAGATGAGCGGTTCGGATTCTGTGGAATCCGAACCGCTCCGAACATTGGGGATCCGAGTCCACCCGAACCCTGTTCGGGTGTTCACCGCCTGACTCGGATCCCCGTTCGGGGCCGAACGGCGGCCGCCTGATGTCGGATTCTCACTAGAGAATCCGACATCAGGTCTCCTCGCGTGTAGGGCAGAGCGCAGTGATAGCGCTCTGCCCTACACAGACACAGACACACAGCCGCCAGCGGCAGCTGTGTGTTTGTTACAGCAGCCAATGAGAGTCACACAGACTCTCATTGGCTGCTGCACGGAGGGAGCCGGCTGGAGCTCACACATGAGCTCCGTCTTCCGTCTCCCTCCTCAGCGTGTGACAGAGCGGACGGCGCGGGAGCGGGGATACAGGTAAGTTTTATTTTTTTTATTATTTTACTTGTCAAAGGTCCGGGGGCGCTACTGGGGGGGGGGTCTGCACTACTGGGGGGGTCTGCTACTGGGGGGGGCTATACTACTGGGGGGGCCATACTACAGAGGGGCCTGCTACTGGGGGGGGCTATACTACTGGGGGGGGTCTGCACTACTGGGGGGGGTCTGCTACTGGGGGGGGCAATACTACTGGGGGGGCCATACTACAGAGGGGCCTGCTACTGGGGGGGGCTATACTACTGGGGGGGGTCTGCTACTGGGGGGGCCATACTACTGGGGGGGATCTGCACTATTGGGGGGCCATACTACAGAGGGGCCTGCTACTGGGGGGGGGCTATACTACTGGGGGGGTCTGCACTACTGGGGGGGTCTGCTACTAGGCGGGGCTATACTACTGGGGGGGCTATACTACAGAGGGGCCTGCTACTGGGGGGGGCTATACTACTGGGGGGGTCTGCTACTGGGGGGGCCATACTACTGAGGGGCCTGCTACTGGGGGGGCTTACTACTACTGGGGGGGCTGCTACTGGGGCAGCCTACTACAGGGGGGGCCATACTACAGGGGGGGCCCATACTACAGGGGGGCTACTACTGGGGCAGCCTACTACTGGGGGGGCCTGCTACTGGGGCAGCCTACTACTGGGGGAGCCATACTACTGGGGGGGCATACTACTGGGTGGCATGCTAATGGGGGGCATACTACTGGGGGGGGCTGCTAATGGGGGGCATACTACTGGGGGGGGCCTGCTAATGGGGGGCATACTACTGGGGGGCATTCTACTGGGGGCACTGCATAGTGGACCCTACTACTAAGGGGACTGCATAGGGGGCACCACTGCTGGGGGACATTGTGTAAGGGACACCGCTACTGTGGGCATTGTGTAAAAGGGTCACTACTGTGGGCATTGTGTAAAAGGGGCACTACTGTGTGTCGTAACATAAATAAGAGACACTACTTTATGGTGTAATGTGAATCAGGCCCTATGTGCGGTGTAATGCTAATAAGATTGTGCACTGTGACTCCTAGGGCCGTACCCCACTGGGTGTGTGCACTACTTTTCATTTCTGCCACTGCTGTGTGGCAATGTGTCATAGATGTGCTTTATACTGTGGTGTCGTTGTGCCGCTGCTTTGTCGCTTAGTAACCAGTCAGCTCACTGCAACCTTTGGCCAATAATGTTGAAAACAATATTATAAGCTGTGATATGGTCTAAATTGACTGGAAATTAATGTTATTGAGGTTAATAATACTCTAGGAAGAAAAAAAAGACCAATTTATGTGATTTTAGCTTTTTTTGTAAATTTTTGTAAAAAAATCCAAATCCAAATCCAAATCCAAATCCAAAGCCAGTCACCGCAGTTTGGCAAATCCAAATCCAAATCCAAAGCCGGACGACGAATTAGAACCAAATCCAAATCCAAATCCGGCAAAAATGGTCCGGCGCACATCCCTATCTGTAACCAACGAAAATTCTCTCCCCAGCAAATAGTATTTTAACGAGTCTACTGCCCACTTATTGCCGAGCAGTCTTGCTCCACAGTTGAGTACTTGCTCTCCCTGGGCAGCAATTTCCGGCTGAGGTAGAGGATGGGTTTCTCTTCCCCTTCTACCACTTGGGAAAGGGCTGCCCCCAATCCCATACCTGTCTGCAATATAAACTGCTTTTTAAGGTTATGAGCCTGCAGAACAGGTTCTGCACACAAGGCGCGCCTTAAATCCTGCTGGGACTGTTTTTTTAGACACTCTGTTAATGGTGCTGCCCTAGAGACAAAATCACAAATTAATCTGCGGTAGTTACCCACTAGGCCAGTGGTCAGGGAACAGGGGTAAATTACCCCACATGGGGTAAAAATGAAATTCCGTGTTAGCCGGAGGCCGGAGTTCTCTTCTGAACTCTAGCTTCCACCTCTCTCTATGCGCACTATGGGAGAGACGTCATGACATCATAGTTCCGAGGAGCAGCCAGACGGACAGGACGGCGGTGGGTGCATGAGCGGGGATTAAGGTAAGTGTTGTTTTGGTTTTTTTTTTGTACAAGCGGCACCACAGGGGCATTATATGGGGGCACTACTACAGGGGCATAACTATGGGGGCACTACTACAGGGGCATTATATAGGGGCACTACTACAGGGGCATTATATGGGACACTACTACAGGGGCATTATATGGGGTCACTACCACAGGGGCATAACTATGGGGGCACTACTACAGGGGCATTATATGGGGGCACTACTAGAGGGGCATTATATGGGGGCACTACTACAGGGGCACTACTACAGGGGCATTATATGGGGGCACTACTATATGATTTCCTTCCTTTCAAATCAAGGGGGTAACGTCGGCGTATCTAAAAATATTTTGGGGTAAAAGGTAAAAAAGTTCCCTGACCCCTGCACTAGGCCAAGGAATGTTCTGAGCTGGCATTTACATTTGGGTTTAGGCCATGTGAGGACTGCCTCCACCTTACTGGGCTGAGGTTTTACCTGCCCCCTGCCTACAATATATCCCAAATATTTTGCCTCTGTGAGAGGCGGGTGCGGTGCAAAGCCTGCTGCCGTGCAGGTGTATGTCTGTTACTTACCTTGCGTCGCACCCTCTCACCTTCAGGCCGTGTGTTGAGCAGACGGTCCTGGAACCTCCAAATAGAACACGGACACGATGACCTAGGGGGAAGGAGACGAGGTGAGTACCGTCCTTCCTCACGTCGACCGACGCGCCCTACCGAACCGGGGGATAAATTCAGGTTTTAAGTAAAGATCATCATTGGCACTTTTGGCCTCAGATCCCGAATTTTCACCTATCGGTACTCACGCACCAGGTGAAGATCCGTCCTTGCACCGGGTTGCAAGGTTCACCGTCCGCCCAGAAGGAAGGAGATAGATAGTGACAAACAAACAGGGAGAGACAGTACACACAGATATTTCTCACCGTGTCCACTCTTGCTCTTCGTCCGCTCACTCGCCTACAGGCCCCTGTAAGGAGATACACAACACAGCCGTGCAGGGCCTAAACCTATGTCAAGCAACTACACATACTAAACAGCATCACCCTCAACCTACAGTGTGTGTAGTGCGACAGATATAACAACAACTAAACTTTTGCCCTGCACGGAACACCAATCACAGACTATAAGTATACAAGAGCAAAACACGGTACTGTCTCTTTAAATGTCTGCTACCTACCTAGAGCTGGCCAGCTCCTCTTCTCGGTGACTGGGGAAACCACTACCTCATGGGTGGAAGCCGTACAGCTCTCCACCACTGCTCACACCTCTAATCATCTATGCGGGGGCTACCTTTCTATATGAGGGGCACACCTAATGGGCTCAGGGCCCTGGGCCTAACGCCCAGGGTCTTACCTGCGGCTCAGGCCTAGGTGCCTGCCAAATGGTGGGCTCTGGGCCTAATGCCCAGACCACGTTTTATGGGGCTCAGGCCTATTTGCCTGCCTGTCTGTGGGGCTCATATATATATATAGGGCCTAGTGCCCTCCTGTATGGGTACAGGCCTATGCCTGGTTTATGGCCACGGGCCTGATGCCCACCTACTTTATTATTTAGTGGCCTGGGCCTAGTACCCAGACCACTTACACCTAGTTATGAGGGAATCCTTTTATGGGGCCTTATGCCCGCTACTGTGCCCCGGGCTTTGTGCCCGACTAATTGTCCATGGGCCTAGTGCCCGACAATGCTCCACGGGCCTAGCGCCCGACAACCCTGGTGGTCTAGGGAGGGGGTATATGGTGGGCCTCACGGAGGGCCTACCTGCTACGTTGGAAGAGGCTGCGAGGGGGAACTTCATGACGCTCTTTCACTTCCCACCCCCGCAGTCCTCTCCGGTCCTCAGCCGCATTCTTCGGCCGCTGGCCCATCCTGGCCAGTGGCGCCGCCTCTTCTTCTCTTCTTCCAGCCGGCGCCGCCTGTCTTCTCTCTTGACAGCGGCGTCTTCTGGCCTCTTCCGCGGCTGCCGCCCCTGTTGCCGCGCCGATCTTCCGCTCTTCGGGAGGTCTTCTCTCCTCCCTCTCCGCTGCCGAACTGAACTTTCCCGCTCGTCGCCGTCTTATACAAGACGGCGCTAGTGGGCGGGGCTATGATGCGGCGAGCCGCGATTGGCTCGTCACGTCCGCCTCTGATTGGCTGCTGGCCCGCGAGCCAGGTTTGGCTCACGGCCAGAGCCAAACGCCCGCCGTGCCCAATGCCTGACCGGCGCTGGGAGCAGGTACTCTCTCCCAGTGCCGGCTACCCGCCGCTTCTTGGCTGCCGGGCGCCAAGCTCCGCTGAGCTTGCGCCCGGAGCCAAGCTTCTCCCGGCGCCAAAGTACCGCCGGCACTGGTGAAAGGGACCAGGCGGTCCCTTCACCAGGTGCCCGCGGTGTCTGCACCGACGCTAGGGACATTACTGTCCCAGCGCCGGCAACGGATGTGTCCCGCAGAGGACACATCCCCCCTGCCTGCCCCTGCACCTCGGCTGATGCTGGGATCAAACACGTGATCCCAGCACAGCCTTCCACACCTCCACCATCCCAATGGCACACTTCTCACTAACCCCATGTGCCCGTAAAGCCGGTAACACTGCTTCTACTCTTGGTTGGTGTGACTCCCAGTCGGGGCTAAAGATGACCACGTCATCTAGATATGAAGCTGCATATTCCTTGTGAGGCCGCATCAACCTGTTCACAGACCTCTGGAAGGTTGCCGGAGCCCCATGCAGACCAAACGGCAGCATTTTATACTGAAACAAACCTTCTGGGGTAGAGAAGGCTGTTTTGGTCTTAGTTAAAGGAATCTGACAATACCCTTTTGTCAAATCTAGGGTGGTGAGATACTGGCTGTTTGCTAAATTCTCCACCAGCTCGTCCACCCCGGGCATCGGATAGGAATAAAATTAATTAAGGGTAACTTCAATGGGAACCTGACATTTCGGAGTTTTCTTGGCAACCAAAGAGGGCTGAACAGCACAGTCTTTCCAGGATTTTAACAGGTTTACATGGTAGATTAGCACCTCTTTCCTTCTACCCTCCTGTCGAACCTTATAATTAACATGTCCCGCTGCCTCTATAACTTCATAGGGCCTCGCCACTGGGCATACATTTTGCTTTCAGTGGTGGGTACCAGAATCTGTACTTTATCTCACAGTTTAAAAGACCGATTAACCGCAGTCACGTCATATCGACATTTTTGCCGCTGTTGTGCCCTATCCATGTGCTCGTTCACGAGTGGCGCAATTTGCCTTAAACGGCCATACAATTGTATCACAAACTGAACGATGTTAGGCTCTTGGCATGACTTGTTCCCACCCTACTTTCAACAGATCTAAAATAGGTTGCCTCCCATAGAGGAGTTAAAAGGGACTAAATCCCGTAGAGGATTGGGGTACCTCTCGATACTGCAAACATTAAATATGGTAGGAGTAAGTCCCAATCTTGCTTTTCCTCAGACACTGCCCTTTTTATCATTTGTTTAAGGGTCTGGTTAAAGCGTTCAACTGTTTGCGGGTGGTAAACTGAGCTAGTCATCCTATCCAACTTCAACAGTCGGCACATATCTTTAATTAGTTTAAGACAGTGAGACAAAAGGGGTACCTTGGTCCGTTAAGACCTCCTTTGGTATTCCCAAGCGGGTAAATAGCATCAATAACTCCTGGGCAATAGTGCTAGATTTCATGTTACGTAGCGGGATGGCTTCCGGGTACCTTGTGGCATAATCTACAACCACTAACATGTATTGATGCCCATGAGCAGATTTTTCCACCGGCCCTATCAGATCCTACCAATTCTCTCAAACGGTACAGAAATGACAGGGAGGGGAACCAAGGGTGCCCGAATCCCTGGACGGGGTGCTGTCTTCTGACAGACTGGACATTCCTGACAATACTCTTTTACTGCTGCATGAATGCCGGGCCAGAAGAATCTTCACTGAATACGCTGGAGAGTTTTTTCCTCCCCCAAATGGCCACCCCACAGGTGTGTATGAGCCACCATCAACACCAACTGCTCGTGTTTCCATGGAACCAACAATGGTCTACACAATATAACAAATAATTTTTAAAATGTAAAGTATGCTACACCTTCTGCTGAGAAAGCCGTGATTACTCTACCATTTATCTCTACAACATTTTTAAATGCATTTATCAAGTTCCCATCATTCTGTTGATCCAGGCCAAAGTCCTGCAAGGACGCTCCTTGCCAATGGAAACCCACTGTGTCTCAGTCTCACTCCCCTCCGGTTGCTCACTGGCCGAGGAGGGTGTTACAGCCACCAAACTTTGGGAAACAGCAGAGCTTGGCTCCTGGGACACCTCTGATGTGGACCTTCTGCTGTCATCATGCCACGTAACCACCTCTTGTAACAACGGAAAGTCCTGACCTAGGATTAATGGGTAGGGTGGCCTGGTGGCTACTGTGGCTATCACCTTCAGGGATCGCCCTTTGATAACTATTGGAAAGTGCACTCGGGTCATTCTTCTACATCACCATGTACACATATAATCTTTACCGGGGATAGCACCTGATCAACCCCAGGTGGAACCAGGTTGGCAGAGATGATGGTTAATTCACTGTCAGTATCCAATAAGGCCCAGACCTCCCGGCCTTTCACTCGCACCATCAAATGAAACAAGGTGGTTTGTGCCGGGGAAGTGCTTCCAGCAGCCATGCTGACCACTTGTCGAGTTGTTTTTCCAGCACTACAGTCCATCGGCTCACACTGCTTTGGGCAGTGCCGGTGCAAATGACCGCGCTCGCCACAGTTAAAACACACTGCTGGAGGTGGGTTGTTGGCTTTAACAACTGGGACCTGGGTTCTAGGCTTGGGAACTGGCTGGAATCTCTGGATTGTTCCAACAAGTCAACAAAAGTCTATCAAGGGAATTGTCCCACGTCCTCCGCTATAGGTAATTCTCTGGTATAAAAAAGAAGAAATGGAAAACACAATATAGTGTAATAACGTCACTGTATGATGTAGCCACCCGGGGATGTGAATATGAGGAGAATATGATGGTCTATGAAGATCTTCTCTGCATTTTATATATATGTCTTTATGTATAATAAATAGCTGTCTTTCATGGTACTGGATGACTGTCTTTTTTTTTACCTTATTCTATCACGACTTGAAAGTCCCCACATTACGTTGAGGACCACAGGTCGAGGTTTCTGAAAATAAAGATACCTTTATATGTCCATACATCGCCCTTACAAGTAAGCATACATGTAAGGAACTCCACACGAGACATCCTCATTCACATCTGGGTGATTTTGACGGGAGTTGGGACCATACTAAGCCAGGAGAAGATCTACATAGACCACCATATTCTCCTCATATTCACATCGCCGGGTGGCTACATCGTACAGTGACGTTATTACACTATATTGTGTTTTCCATTTCTTCTTTTTTATACCGGAGAATTACCTATACCGGAGGACGTGGGACAATTCCCTTTATGGACTTTTGTTGACTTGTTGGAACAATCCAGAGTGCAAGTGAGGTTGATTTGTTTTGTTATATGCTATTAGTTATAAGGTGGTGACTTATTATTAACCTCTGCAGCACTGGAGTGCAGCGCCATAGGGTATGTAAATTTGTTGTTTGTATTTGGCTGGAATGCCAAAAGTCAGGTAATGTTCAATCACCACCTTTAACTCCTCAAACATTTGAGGATCAGCCTGTAGAGCTCACTGTTGCACCACACGATCTAGTACCCACACAGCATGGTCCAAAGCCACCACCTCTACTATACACTAAGCAGAGTTCTTATCCGGCTGCAACCACGCCTTACTCAGCCTGGCTAATTTGGCCAGCTGGACCCTTGGAGCTTCAGACGGGTTTAGCCGCCATTCCTGAAACTCCTGAGCTTTGCTAGGTCCAGTCACTCCAACTCTGCTTAATATGGCCTTTTTCAAGTGCGGATAGGAGTTTGCATATGTTTAAATCAACATATGCTCTTTGAGGTTCCCCTGTGAGACAGGGGGCAAGTCTGGCAGCCCACTCCTCCCAAGGCCATTTTAAAAGTGAGGCAGTTAGCTCAAAGGTGCACAGAAAAGCGTCAATGTCATCAAATGGAGTAAGCTTCTGTAACACCTCTCGCTCCTTCCCACCTTTCCTCACTTCAGTTATCTCTGCATGTAATACAGATGGGCCCAGCTAGTTTGTAGCTCATAGCGCTCTATTCAGGCCTCTGTGTCGCGCCATGGAATGTTATGTGATGGCTGGACTTTGGCGTACCGTGGTATTCTTCAACAAAGATACGCTACGGCATATAATACACTGCTTAACTGGTGGTTGGCGAGTGCTCCGCTGATGTAATTTGTCCTGAATACCATACTGTTAAATTGGATGGATATCACATTCACGCAGTGTATTTGCATATTGCATGTCCACACAACCAATCTTTTTAATATCACATAAGCTCTTAGAACGGGACACAAATCAGTACACATACTGTACATAACTGAACAGTGGTGTATTTGCAGTGTTCTTATAACAGTAAAACCAATACTATACATTGATGAGATGCACGTACAGCTTTCAATGAGACGGGATGAATTATTCTCTAATGGTGGGGTAATGTGTATATATGTACTAGTATAATATTTTGAAAGGAAGACACATTTTTTTAATTATTAAAAACAGCAGCGGGTGACTGCACAAGGATGAGCCTGCTATTGACATTGTACACATTGCCTGCTGTAATTTGCAGATGTCACATCACATACACAACAGGTGCGGTTCTTGACATGTTTTGCATGTGGGTTAGAGGATAGGTGATCGCCTTGAAACAGTGCTTGTCCCGGGTTCGAGCCCTGGAAATTAATTTATTTATTAATAAATGTATTTATTTTTTAAATCTTCACTACAGGATTTAGTGATATGGTGGTTTCATGACTTCAGAAACTGGTAGTGGGCTCTGTTTGAAAGAGGGGTGTCTGTACTACAAACTGAGTGTGCATTTTAAAGTGCAAACTTGCAGCGCTGTGGTGGCTGCCAGATCTGGGGCTTGCAATGGGATCTCTGGCACATGCCAAGTAGAGCCGCTCCATACGCCAGTCGCGCTATGCCATGGCGTATGGAGAATCATAGTACTGCGCATGCCCAGTGTGTCGGGAGTCACACACAGTGCAGTAATTTCATGACTTTAGGAACTAGTAGTGGGCTCTGTTTAAAAGTGGGATCTCTGTATTAGAAATTGACTGTACGGTTGAAGTTGCGCACTTGCGGCACTGTCGGCGCTGTCCCAGACTTAGACCCTGTAGTGATTTCATGACTTTAGAAACTAGTAGTGGGCTCTGTTTAACATTGAGGTCTCTGTATTACAAACTGATTGTGCATTTTAATACGCACACTTGCGGCACTGCCGGCACATCGGCAATGTGGTGGCTGTCAGCTGCAGAGGGTTGCAATGGGATATCTGGTGCATGCCCAGTGGAGCTGCTCCATATGCCAGTCACGCTATGCCATGGCATATAGAGGATCATAGCACTACGCATGCCCAGCGGGTCGGGAGTCACACACAGTGAAAGTGGGATCTCTGTATTACATACTGACTGTGCGGTTGAGGTTGCACACTTGCGGCACTGTCGGCACTGTCCCAGACTTAAACACTATAGTGATTTCATGACTTCAGAAACTGGTAGTGGGCTCTGTTTGAAAGAGGGGACGCACACTTGCGACACTGTTGGCATGTCGGCGCTGTGGTGGCTGCCAGCTCTGGGACTTGCACATGGGTTCTCTGGCGCATGTCCAGCGGAGCCGCTCCATAGCCATGTAGCGCCCTGCTAGTCACGCTATGCTGTGGTGTAAGGAGGCTCATACAATAGTACTGCACATGCCCAGTGGATCGGGGGTCACACACAGTATATCAGGTGTCTGCCCCCAGTGCAAGCAAGAACCTGTCATTGCCATAATAAATGATGCTCTGTTATCCATTTACTATAAGCTGCCAGCGCAAGGTCTGCCCTTGTGTCCTGAAAAGGCGAGGAATGGCGAGAAGGACACATCCCCCATCTGCTTGTGTCAGTTTCTTGTAATATGAATGTGCATTTTAAGACGCACACTTGCGGCACTGTACCAGACTGTGGGGCCTATTCATCAACACTAAAATAACGTTTTTAAGGACATTTTCCTTAATTAACGTTATTTTAGTATTCATGATGACACTTAACACAGGAGATAACACTGATATCTCCTTGCTAAGTCCCCCTGCATTAATTTCCACACTACCCATACATTAGTACATTAGTATATTAGTACAGGTATATTAGTACATTAGTATATTAGTACAGGTATATTAATACATTAGTACATTAGTATATTAGTACAGGTATATTAGTACATTAGTACATTAGTATGGGGATATGGAAATTATGGTATTCATCAAATTCCGAAAATTATGTATTTTCGGAATTTGATGTAGTTACTATTCGCCACTGTGAGGTGGCAAATAGAAGGTAAGACCTGCTTACAGCTGGACAGGTCCCCTGACATCTCCCTCCAGCGCTCTGGTGCATCCTCTGGCTCTGTCTGCTATGCTGTCATGTGGTCTACCAGCAGAACACAATAAAGTTTAGAGAAAAAAAATGTTTGTTTTTTTTCTAAACAGTACCGTGCTCTGCTGGGAGACCACATGACAGCATACCAGACAGAGCCGGAGGCTGCTGCGCGAGCAGGTAAGTGCTGAGCGGGGGGGGGGAGGGTGGGCAAGTGAGCGGAGAAGGGGAGGGGGGCAGATGAGCGGAGGGGGGGACACAAACTTACCGCTGCTGTAGGCAGTGCTGCGCATGCGCTGGTTTTACTAATGTAACAGCGCATGTGCAGCACTGTTTCCAGCTGCGGTAAGTTAGTGTAGACAGGGATAACTATCTATTTCCCGAAAAGCTGTCATCACAAAAATGACAGGTACCGGAATAGATAGTTATAGGGAGGAGGAGTGATGGATTCCTCCGGCAATTAGGTAGAACTCCATGCCAGCTCTAAACCTAATTACCTCCTGGGAAAGTTTAGTTATGATGAATAGGCCCCTTAGACACTGTAGTGATTATATGACTTTAGAGACTAGTAGTGGGCACTATTAAAAGTGAGGTCTCTGTATTACAAACTGATTGTGCATTTTAAAACGCACACTTGCGGCACTGCCGGCGCTGTCCTAGACTTAGACACTATAGCAGACTGATTGTGGCACTGTCACTGTAATGTGTACAATACATCTAGTGCATTGTGGTTTCATGTAAAATACAGCTGGGTGGCATGGAGCAGCATGGAAATGGCAGGTGGTGGGAAGCCGAGGAGAGTCTACTGTACCTGCGTTTGTATAAATGACAGAACTCACACGCCACCAGGTGATTTCTGTTTAATCCTGTAGTGAAGTTTTTTTTTCTTTAATAATATTTAAAAAATTTGTAGCCTTCCAGTCTTTGAACCCGGGACGTCCACACTGCCTTGAGCTCTCCTAACCACTACACCACAGACGCCTGCCATACTGAGAGTTGCACCTGTCATGTGTGTGATGAATGAGCGTCGTGTGTCCTGAGTGCGCCATGCGTCTTATAGTGGGTAAGATGGCTACCAGAGACCGTCGCTTCACCTCAGGCGAGCTTCTTCTCCTAGTAAAGTGGTAAAGTGGAAAGCAGACCTCTCTCCAACAACCGGGAGAAGAAGCTCGCCTATAGGAGAGCAAAGAGAGAAATCCTGGCCACATTTGGTCGCCACCGGACTGTCCGGGCCCTCCAACGGCGCTGGTCGGACCTTGTCCAGAGAGATGCACCTCGTTTGCTGCGTATCAGAAGGCACCTCCTGCGCAGTAAGTACAGTACAGTACCAAATACAATGCACTACTGTGACATGCACAGTACGTCGCACTCACATGACCGACAGAGATTTGATTGACAGGGTCATTAGATCGACATGGACTAAAGGGCGACACACAATTGGTCGACATAGCTTTTTTGTACAGTAAACTTAAAAACGGCAAGTTGACCCACCATACTGTATGTGTGGTGAGAATGACTGTGGGTCTGAATCAGACCCGGATGCTACTGTATTTGCGGATGCTCGTTCTTAAAAAGGGGCCGGATATTTAAATTGAGCGCTCGCTCTTTTGTGGTCTGTTGACGCCTCTATGTCTGAGCGAGCGTCCGAAAAATGCGCTCGCTATTTTGTAAAGACGCCCCTTTGCCGTTCGCATCATACGTCATCTCCGCTATTTATTAGATTAATCGGGAACATCGAAAGGCATCTGAACTGCTCGCAGTGCTTGTGGTAGGATTTACTTCCCGCTATCACTGCGAGCAGTTCAGGCTAAAAGACAACCAAGTGACGTGGCCGATGACGCTGCTTTGTTAATTATGCACACCCATTAAACGCCCGTTTTGACCGTTTGGCACGTCTGCGTTCGGATCTCCACTCCCCCATTTTCAAGCACCTTCCCCTGTTACCACCCACAAACGCCTCATTCTGTCTATCAAATTAGCAGCCCCTCGCTGTTTTACGAATGCACGATTTCCGAACACAATGACTGGTTTGCGCATGCGCATTACGACCCATACGCATTCGCAGTTTTGCGAACTTCGCTCAGAGCGAACGAGCGGCCGCTTACAAGCGGCTCTGAATCAGGCCCTGTATTTGCTTGTCAAAAATATTTTGGCAACATTTCATCCATTGTTCTCTATTGCCATGTTGGCAAATACCGTGTGTAGTCATGAGTCACAGTCAACCTTTTTTCATGTGTCGGAAGCAGCGCTGGTTGTACAGTGTGATCAGAGGATGCGATGTACGACCCCACGGGGGCGCGCTTTGTACCACTTCAGGCCCATACACGGTGCGATATACAGAAGCAACCGAATCGTACCAATCCGTCGGATCGGCTGCTTTATGGCACCGTGTATGGGCCGCTTAAGCCTACACAGGAGGGACAAAAAGGCCACTCCATTTTGGTGTACAGTAGCTTATGAGTACTGTATATCTGTATTTTGGTTGTTGGTACGTTTTGTGGATGTAATGAAAGAGTTAAATACAGGTATCCTTACACTTTACAGTACATGCGTATGACTTAGCTGATCATCTTCCCACATACAGTAATCTCCCACATTTAAATCACTATAATCTACTCCACACCTACAGTAACCTTGTGTCTGCCACCCTCATGCTTCATTCAGCGTCATGACCTTTGGTGTACCAATGCTTACACTGTATCATGTACTGTACCGTACTTATCCTGCACTGTCTGTTACTGTACAGTACTTTTCCTGCATTGTCTGTTACTGTACAGTACTTTTCCTGCATTGTCTGTTACTGTACAGTCGCTGTTTTATTGTTTTGCTCGTTTATGTAATATGTTAGGAGCTAGTTAAACCTTGTAGCACCGTACTGTATAAAGATGAATAATACAGCACAGTACTGTAATGTGAATAGTGTATTGTTTTTTTACAATACAGTTGTAGCCACATTAAATGTGGCTAATAATATAAAATATTGTATTGCACCACAAATTAATATTGGGATTAGTTTTAAGGCAACCCAATGGAAATGATGATACATAAGTAAAAATGTGTATATTAATATATGTGTCAGGATATTGTGTAGGGATGTTTATGGTACTGTGATATTTACATGAATAGATTGTGAGGGGGGTAAGGCCATAGCAAAGGCAGTGTATTATCTCACACTTATGGTTGGTAAAGAGACAGGGGGCTTGGGGATTAGAAGGTGCCAGAAACAGCACAAGCTTTCAGTATAGAGGGCGCCCGTGCAGTGAGCGGGAAGGAGGGTAGGTCGCTCGGAGCTAGTTGGGGTATTTAAGGGCTGCGCTGGCGCTATTGTCCAGTCTGTAGTTGCCCCCTCCAGTGACCATATCGCACTGACCTGTACAGAGCGCAGCGCTCGGGTCAGCGATAGTGGTGCCAGTGTGGGGCTCCGGTGAGACATCGGAGAGCTGCGTGGCGGTGTTGCCAGGTGGCACGCTAGTGGTGGTCGGGCTCCGGAGCGAGCGAGAACCTGGCTGGATTCCTGTGTTGCGGAGAGGCGGCGCTTCCAGTGTAAGAGGCTGAATTCAGGCGGAGGGGCTGCTTCAACGTCAGTGAGGCCGGTCATTATACAAGGAGCAGCGCTGAGGTACAGCTGTGCCAGGGAGACGGCAGGTACAGCACTGACAATGGCAGTGTGGTGACAGTGAGTAACTTATATCTATCACTCACACAGACCCTGCTCAGTCTAAATACAGGAGTTATATGAGCACAGGAAACGTACATCACAGGAGAAGGAGTATAAGTTCCCAGCATATTCTGGGATAAATACACATATAACCAACAGTGAGGAGTAGATAGAGCCACATATTACAGAGTCGCTAAAGTGCACTAGACTTTCATTTGGAGGAAATACATATTTTTAGAGAACATCCAGGGACAGGCACCTTGCAAGGAAACTGCTTACATTGTTCTAAGACTGCATTATAACTAGAGATGAGCGGGTTCAGATCTCAGAGATCCAAACCTACCCAAATTTTGAGAACCAAGGTGGGAACCGAACGCACGTTCAAACTGAGGCAACACCATAGAGACGAAGCGAGCTTTCATCTCTATGTATATAAGGGACCACGCGGTGGCCACCATTTCACTCCGGCTGTGGAGACTGAACAGGGAGGGTGGGTAGTGTAGGGCTGGGAGAGGTAGTACTACTTACCTGTGCTGGTGCTGTGCTGCCTGCTGTGTCCTGTGCTGTGCTGCCTGCTGTGCCCTGTGCTGTGCTGCCTGCTGTGCCTTGTGCTGTGCCCTGTGCTGCCTGCTGTGCCCTGTGCTGCCTGCTGTGCCTTGTGCTGTGCCCTGTGCTGCCTGCTGTGCCCTGTGCTGTGCTGTGCTGCCTGCTGTGCCCTGTGCTGTGCCCTGTGCCTTGTGCTGGTGCTGTGCTGTCTGCTGTGCCCTGTGCTGTGCTGGTGGTGTGCTGTGCTGCCTGCTGTGCCCTGTGCTGTGCTGTCTGCTGTGCCCTGTGCTGGTGCTGTGCTGCCTGCTGTGCCCTGTGCTGTGCTGCCTGCTGTGCCCTGTGCTGTGCTGCCTGCTGTGCTGTGCTGGTGGTGTGCTGTGCTGCCTGCTGTGCCCTGTGCTGTGCTGCCTGCTGTGCTGTGCTGGTGGTGTGCTGTGCTGCCTGCTGTGCCCTGTGCTGTGCTGTGCTGCCTGCTGTGCCCTGTGCTGTGCTGCCTGCTGTTCCCTGTGCCCTGTGCTGTGCTGGTGGTGTGCTGTGCCCTGTGCTGTGCTGCCTGCTGTGCCCTGTGCTATGCTGCCTGCTGTGCCCTGTGCTGTGCTGCCTGCTGTGCCCTGTGCTGGTGTTGTGCTGCCTGCTGTGCCCTGTGCTGCGCTGTGCTGCCTGCTGTGCCCTGTGCTGCCTGCTGTGCCTTGTGCTGGTGCTGTGCTGTCTGCTGTGCCCTGTGCTGTGCCCTGTGCTGTGCTGGTGGTGTGCTGTGCTGCCTGCTGTGCCCTGTGCTGTGCCCTGTGCTGTGCTGTGCTGTCTGCTGTGCCCTGTGCTGGTGCTGTGCTGCCTGCTGTGCCCTGTGCTGTGCTGCCTGCTGTGCCCTGTGCTGTGCCCTGTGCTGTGCTGTGCTGCCTGCTGTGCCCTGTGCTGTGCCCTGTGCTGTGCTGGTGGTGTGCTGTGCTGCCTGCTGTGCTGTGCTGCCTGCTGTGCCCTGTGCTGTGCTGCCTGCTGTGCCCTGTGCTGTGCTGTGCCCTGTGCTGTGCTGGTGGTGTGCTGTGCTGCCTGCTGTGCTGCCTGCTGTGCCCTGTGCTGTGCTGCCTACTGTGCCCTGTGCTGTGCTGTGCTGCCTGCTGTGCCCTGTGCTGTGCTGCCTGCTGTGCCCTGTGCTGTGCCCAGTGCTGTGCCCTGTGCTGTTCTGCCTGCTGTGCCCTGTGCTGTGCTGCCTGCTGTGCATTGTGCTGTGCTGGTGCTGTTGCTGATCCATCTGGTGCTGTGCCCTGTGCTGTGCTGTGCTGCCTGCTGTGCCCTGTGCTGTGCTGCCTGCTGTGCCCTGTGCTGTGCCATGCTGTGCCCTGTGCTGTGCTGCCTGCTGTGCCCTGTGCTGTGCTGCCTGCTGTGCCCTGTGCTGTGCATTGTGCTGTGCTGGTGCTGCTGCTGATCCATCTGGTGCTGTGCCCTGTGCTGTGCTGTGCTGCCTGCTGTGCCCTGTGCTGTGCTGCCTGCTGTGCCCTGTGCTGTGCTGTGCTGCCTGCTGTGCCCTGTGCTGTGCCATGTGCTGTGCTGCCTGCTGTGCCCTGTGCTGTGCTGCCTGCTGTGCATTGTGCTGTGCTGGTGCTGTTGCTGATCCATCTGGTGCTGTGCCCTGTGCTGCCTGCTGTGCCCTGTGCTGTGCTGTGCTGCCTGCTGTGCCCTGTGCTGTGCTGTGCTGCCTGCTGTGCCCTGTGCTGTGCTGCCTGCTGTGCCCTGTGCTGTGCTGCCTGCTGTGCATTGTGCTGTGCTGGTGCTGATCCATCTGGTGCTGTGCCCTGTGCTGTGCTGCCTGCTGTGCCCTGTGCTGTGCTGTGCTGCCTGCTGTGCTGGTGCTGTTGCTGATCCATCTGGTGCTGTGCCCTGTGCTGTGCTGTGCTGTCTTCTGCGTCCATCTTGGCTGGTGCTGATCCATCTGGGCTGGTGCTGTGCTGTCTGCTGCGTCCATCTGGGCCCAAGTTCCGCCCCCCCCCAAAAAAAAATATTGTCTTTTTATTTTTTTCTGTGTGTGTGTGTTTGTTAGCCTTAGCCGCGTAAGATACAGCAACAAAACCTAGAGCTGCCCGACTCCAGTCATCATCAATCTGTGCTCTGTGCCCAAGTTCTGGACCCGAAATAAATAAATAAATAGTGTCTTTTGTCTATTTATTTTCTGTGTGTGTTAGGCTTAGCCGCACAAGATACAGCAACGCAACCTAGTGCTGCCCGACTCCAGCCATCATCAATCTGTGCTCTGTGCCCAAGTTCTGGACCCGAAAAAAAATAAAAAAATAGTGTCTTTTGTCTATTTATTTTCTGTGTGTGTGGGCGCGTTAGGCTTAGCCGCACAAGATACAGCGGCAATGTAAGTTGCAACCTAGTGCTGCCCGACTCCAGTCATCATCAATCTGTGCTCTGGGCCCAAGTTCTGGACCCCCCCCCAAAAAAATGTGTCTTTTGTCTAATTATTTTCTGCGTGTGTGCGTGTTAGGCTTAGCCGTACAAGATACAGCGGCAATGCAAGTTGCAGCCTAGTGCTGCCCGACTCCAGTTGTCATCAATCTGTGCTCTGGGCCCAAGTTCTGGACCCGAAACAAACAAAACAAAAAAAATAGTGTCTTTTGACCCGGTTTTGTCTATTTATTTTCTGTGTGTGTGTGTGTTAGGCTTAGCCGCACAAGATACAGCAGCAACGCAACCTAGCACTGCCCAACTCCAGTCGTCATCAATCTGTGCTCTGTGCCCAAGTTCTGGACCCGTAAAAAAAAAAAATTGTGTCTTTTGTATTTTTTTTTCTGTGTGCGCACAACCGCACGTGTGTGAATTTTGTAACTGCACCTTGGCTACACTATTGGTGCTTATAACACTGCTTCAAGACTACAGAAAATATGGAGGGCTGTCACATGACAGGAGAGCAAGGCCAAGAACCGCATGTTGTAGCTGCCGCCAGCAATCATCATGATGATGCAAGGCCGTCAACTTCCTCGTCCTCTATGAAGGCCCATGCCCCTGGGCTTAAGTCATGCCATGGATGTGGTTAAGCTACTTTTACTGTAGTAAAGAAAAATAAAATCCAAAGGCAAGTTGCCTTTAGATAAATAAAACATTGGCAACATGCCATTCACTACACGAAGTAGCAAGGAAAGGATAAGGCCTTGGCCTTTATTTATGTTGACTGCTGGTTCTGATAGCCCTTCTGCTTGTAGTAATAGTGGTGGTGGTGCCATTAAAAATTGAAAGTTTTTAATAAGAGTAAAGCTGGGTACACACCTAAAGATTATCTGTCCAACCATCCAACTAGTTGATGGGTTGGAATGAGAATCTGGTAATGTATAAAAGCAAATGACTATCAGCAATTTGCTCCCAAACACCGGAAAATGGACAAAAACTGTTGTTTGAACAATTTGTTTAGATCAAACATTTAACAAACTTGTCTGACGTCATTTTCATGTGTTTTCTGGCGTTTAGGAACAAATTGCTGATCATCAATTTCTCCGTTACGTTACCAGGTTTTCATTCCAACCAATTAACTAGTTAGCTGGCTGGAGAGAAAATCTTTACCTGTGTACCCAGCTTAAGACAGCTCTGGAAAAACCAAATGTGTGCTCTGAGAAATCAAAATCACAAATCCCCGAGGAGAGTGCAAGTGTGTCCGCGGTTGCCATGTGTGAGCCAGACCTAAATACTAGTGTACTGAAGGATTCTCCAGGTTTCAACATTTGTGTGCCCTCTGTAAATGTGGGGAAGGGCAGTCAACATCTTGCACACATAGTCATTGAGGATGCTTCTGGAATTGCACATGGAGGAGGATATTTTGGTAGTTGAAGGTGCTAAAGATGATGAGGATGTTGATGATGAAGATGTTAGTGATGACTATGTTGGTGTTGGTGATGAGGATGTTGATGCAGAGGATGTCCTTTGTGTAAGTAATGCAACAGCTGTTGCCCATAGATTGAAAAAGCCAAAGCCCATTGTTGTCATGCCGGGGCAAAAGACAAAAAAATCCACTTCTCACGTGTGGAATTATTTCCACCCCAATCCGGACAACAGTTGTCAAGCCATATGTAACCATTGCAAAGCAAAAGCGAGTAGAGGGAGGGACCTAAACCACCTAGGAACCTCCTCCTTGTTACGTCACTTGGAGCGTATTCATCAAATATCAAAGTGTATGTCGCCAAGTTCCAAAACTCAAAATGTAACAAGTCCAGCGTCACCTACCTGCTCCCTCTCTGTGGGATCCAAGCGCCTTCGATCTCCACCACTAACACCTGCATCATCAACATCCTCATTAGTCATCGGGAGTAGTCCTGCTGCATCCAATGTTGGTATTCGAAGCATGATTGACTCCTCTCCTATCTGTGATTCCTTAGAAGGATCCTTGATGACTACACCTGTTGCTGCTGCTGTTGCTGTGAGTGGATCTTCATCCCAGAAGGGGACCAGCAGGAAGACTACTTGTAGTGTATCCTCCAAAAAAACAAAACTGTTAAACAATCATTTGCAAGGACAAACAAGTATGACAGCAATCACCCAGTTGCATAGCGGATTACTGGCGCCATAACAGCTATGCTGGTATTAGATGTGCGTCCAGTATCCGCCATTACTGCAGTGGGTTTTCAACAGTTAATTGAGGTCCTGTGTCCTCGCTACCAGATCCCTTCTAGATTCCACTTCACTAAAACAGCAATTCCAAGTCTGTACAAGGACATTAAAAAAAACCTTATTAATGTCCTCAGAAATGCCGTTGTACCCCTTGTCCACTGATATGTGGACAAGTGGGACAGGGCAAACTAAAGATTACATGACTGTGACAGCTCACTGGGTAGGTGTATTGCCTACAACAGCAACAGCAGCAGCAGCAACATCTACCAAAAGACAGCTGATACAGAGACAGGCTACTCTTTGTATAACTAGTTTCACTAAGAGGCATACCACTGAGAACATCTTAGAAAGATTCAGGGAAATCATTGCTAATGTTTTGCTTACACAATTAATCTGGTGGTGCAACATTTTTTTAAAAGTGACAGGGGCGTGCAGGAGATGCTCTCGGTGGCCCGCAAAATATCTGGACATTTTAGACATTCGGCGACCACTTGTTGAAGATTGCATGACCAGCAGGTACTATTAAAATTCCCTGCCATCAGCTGAAGCAAGAGGTAGTAACTCAGTGGAATTCTACCCTCTATATGCTTCAGCGGATGGAGGAACAGCAAAAGGCCATCCAGGACTATACAACGGCCTATGACATAGGCCATGGAGAGGGAATGCACCTTACTCAAGCGCATTGGAGATAATTTCCATGTTGTGCAAGGTTCTCAAACCATTTAAACTTGGCACACGTGAAGTTAGTTCAGACACTGCCAGCTTGAGACAGGTCATTCCCCTCATCAGACTTTTGCAAAAACAGCTGGAGAAACTGAAGGAGGAACTGAAATGGAGCGATTGCGCAAAGTATGTCGAACTGGTGGATCAAGCCCTTAATTCACTTCACCAGGATCCAAGAGTCATCAATCTATTAAAGTCTGAAAAATATATTTTGGCGACCATTCTGGAGCCTACGTTTAAGTCCTACCTTGTGAGTTTTTTTCCAACAGACCAAAATCTAAAACTATGCAAAGAGCTGTTGGTAAAAAAAATTGTCAGCTGCAGCTGCACATGAAATGCCATCATCTCCTCCTTCAGTTTCTGCAGCTGCCAGGAAAAAATACATTTTCCTTACAGAATGCCTCCTGGTCATGCAGATCGTTCACCAAAAAATGACATCTGGTTGGGCCTGAGAGAACTGCCTACTCGTAACATGCCTTCTACCGTGACTATGTATGATACGGTCTCCATTCACAGAATGGTGGAGGACTATTTCAGAGATAACATCCTAATAGGCATGTCAGACAGTCCCTTTCAGTACTGGCAGGAAAAAGAGGCAATTTGGAGTCCCATACACAAACTAGTTTTGCATTACTTAAGTTGCCCACCCTCCAGGGTGTACTCCGAAATAGTTTTCAGTGCAGCTGGCAACCTTGTCAGTGATCGGCGTAGGAGGTTACTTCCTCAAAATGTGGAAAAGATGATGTTCATTAAAATGAATTACAAATTCCACAAGGGAGACCTCGACCAACAATTACATAAAAAAATTACAGAGGTGCCTATGGTGGATTCCAGCGGGGACTAATTAATATTGTGTGAAGAAGAGAATGTACACACTGATGGGGATGACGAGGATGACGACAACTTGTAATGTAAAGCCAGTTTGTGTATGGGATCATTTTCATTTCCATGTCCATGGCACATTGGCAACTTGTTTTATGGGGGTCCAAACAAACTAGGGGTGTGCACCGGCCACTTTTCGTGTTTTGTGTTTTGGTTTTGGATCTGGATCTTTCTTCGTGTTTTGGATCTGGATTGGTTTTGCCAAAACCACCCTTCCGTGTTTTGGGTTCTGGGTTTTGTGTTTTGGATCTGTATTTTTTTGAAAAAAAGCATAAAAACAGCTAAAATCACAGAATTTGTAGGTTTTTCTGCTCCTATGCTATTATTAACCTCAATAACCTTAATTTCCACTCATTTCCAGTCTATTCTGAATACCTCACACCTCACAATAGTGTTTTTATGTCCAAAAGGTTGCACCGAGGTAGCTGGATGACTATGCTAAGCGACACGAGTGGGCGGCACAAACACGTGACCCATCTAGGCGTGAAACTGCAGTGGCAGACAGGATGGCATTGAAAAACTAGGCCCCAAACTGTACATAATGCAAAGAAAAAAAAGAGGTGCAAGATGGAATTGTCCTTGGGCCCTCCCACCCACCCTTATGTTGTATAAACAGGACATGCACACTTTAACAAACCAATCATTTCAGCGCCAGGGTCTGCCACACAACTGTGGCTGAAATGATTGGTTCGTTTGGGCCCCCACAAAACAAGCTGGCAATTAATCTGTCCCTGCACAAACTGGCTCTACGGAGGCAAGAAGTCGTCCTCATCCTCCTCATCCACAGATTCCTCACCCTCTTCAGTGTTATGTACATCCTCATCCTCACAGAGTATTAATTCGTCCCTGCTGGAACCACAGGTCCCTCTGTACGTTCTGGAGGCTGGTCTCCCTGGAAGAGTTGATCATTCATTTTATGAACATCATCTTCTCCACATTTTGTGGAAGCAACCTCCTACGCCTTTCGCTAACAAGGTTCCCGGCTGCACTAAACACTCTTTCGGAGTACACACTGGAGGGGGGGCAACTCAGGTAAAATAGAGCCAGTTTGTACAGGGACCTCCAAATTGCTTCTTTTTCCTGCCAGTACAGGTACGGACTGTCTGACATGCCTACTTGGATGCTGTCACCGATGTAATCCTTTAACAGACAGACGCACGCTTGTCGCTGCTGCTTTGAGGATTCAAGTGCGGCTACAGCCCACACAATTCACAAAGACAGAAAAAAAAAAAGAATATTTTTATTGTTTGTGGAGCACACTTTGAGGGTTACACCACCCTCTAACAGACAGACGCACGCTTGTCGCTGCTGCTTTGAGGATGCAAGTGCGGCTACAGCCCACACAATTCACAAAGACAGAAAAAAGAAGAAGAATATTTTTATTCTTTGTGTAGCACACTTTGAGGGTGTCACCACCCTTTAACAGACAGACGCACGCTTGTCGCTGCTGCTTTAAGGATGCAGGTGCGGCTACAGCCCACACATTTCACAAAGACCGAAAAAAAAAGAACAATATTTTAATTGTTTGTGTAGCACACTTTGAGGGTGTCACCACCCTTTAACAGACAGACGCACGCTTGTCGCTGCTGCTTTAAGGATGCAGGTGCGGCTACAGCCCACACAATTCACAAAGACAGAAAAAAGAAGAATATTTTTATTGTTTGTGTAGCACACTTTGAGGGTGTCACCACCCTTTAACAGACAGACGCACGCTTGTCGCTGCTGCTTTGAGGATGCAAGTGCGGCTACATCGCACACAAGTCACAAACACATTAAAAAAATAGTTTTTTATTTTTTGGAGCACTTCGTGAGTTACACCACCCTTTAACAGACAGACGCACGCTTGTCGCTGCTGCTTTAAGGATGCAGGTGCGGCTACAGCCCACACAATTCACAAAGACAGAAAAAAGAAGAAGAATATTTTTATTGTTTGTGGAGCACACTTTGAGGGTGTCACCACCCTTTAACAGACAGACGCACGCTTGTCGCTGCTGCTTTGAGGATGCAAGTGTGGCTACATCGCACACAAGTCACAAACACATTAAAAAAATAGTTTTTTATTTTTTGGAGCACTTTGAGAGTTACACCACCCTTTAACAGACAGACGCACGCTTGTCGCTGCTGCTTTGAGGATGCAGGTGGAATCTAGACGGGATTTGGAACCGAGGACACACTACCTCCATCAATTGTCTAAATCCCACTGCACTAATGTCGGATACCGGACGCACGTCTAACACCAACATAGCAGTCAAGGCCTCAGTTATACGTTTTGCTTCAGGATGACTGCTGTCGTACTTCATCCTCATCGCTAGGGACTGTTGGAGGGTCAATTGTTTAGTAAAAGTAGTGATGTTCCTACTTCCTCTCTGGGATGATGAACAACTCCCAGCAGCAGCAACATCACTAGTAGGAAGTGGTTCTTGATCTTTCCCTATTTTATTTTTATCAGAGAAAGTTTGGTCCTCCATTTATGTTATATTGATATATATACGTGCGGCTAAAGCGCACACAAACACAGAAAATATTTTTTTATTTTTGCTGGAGAGTAGTGCACTTTGTGGGTTACACCACCCTTTAAGAAATGAGCCAGCCGGCTCTTTACTTATGGGACACAGGCGCACGCTTGGCGCTGCTCCTTTGTTGATGCACATGCAGCCACAGTGCACACAAGTCACAAACACAGAAAATATATATTTTTTTGGTTTGGAGTGTACTTTGGGGGTTACAGAACCCTTTAACGGTCAAGCCAGCCGGCCCTTTACTTATGACACAGGCGCACGCTTGGCACTACTTTGTTGATGCACGTGCGGCTACTGCGCACACAATTCACAAACACAGAAAATAATTTTTTTTCGGTTTGGACTGAAGTGTACTTTGGGGGTTACAGCACCCTTTAACGGTCAAGCCAGCCGGCCCTTTACTTATGACACAGGCGCACGCTTGGCACTACTTTGATGATGCACGTGCGGCTACTGCGCACACAATTCACAAACACAGAAAATAATTTTTTTTTTGGTTTGGACTGGAGTGTACTTTCGGGGGTTACAGCACCCTCTAACGGTCAAGCCAGCCGGCCCTTTACTTATGACACAGGCGCACGCTTGGCACTACTTTGTTGATGCACGTGCGGCTACTGCGCACACAATTCACAAACACAGAAAATAAATTTTTTTTTGGTTTGGACTGGAGTGTACTTTGGGGGTTACAGCACCCTTTAACGGTCAAGCCAGCTGGCCCTTTACTTATGACACAGGCGCACGCTTGGCACTACTTTGTTGATGCACATGCGGCTACTGCGCACACAATTCACAAACACAGAAAATAATTTTTTTTTTGTTTTGGACTGGAGTGTACTTTGGGGGTTACAGCACCCTTTAACGGTCAAGCCAGCCGGCCCTTTACTTATGACACAGGCGCACGCTTGGCACTACTTTGTTGATGCACGTGCGGCTACTGCGCACACAATTCACAAACACAGAAAATAATTTTTTTTTTGGTTTGGACTGGAGTGTACTTTCGGGGGTTACAGCACCCTTAACGGTCAAGCCAGCCGGCCCTTTACTTATGACACAGGCGCACGCTTGGCACTACTTTGTTGATGCACGTGCGGCTACTGCGCACACAATTCACAAACACAGAAAATAATTTTTTTTTTGGTTTGGACTGGAGTGTACTTTCGGGGGTTACAGCACCCTTAACGGTCAAGCCAGCCGGCCCTTTACTTATGACACAGGCGCACGCTTGGCACTACTTTGTTGATGCACGTGCGGCTACTGCGCACACAATTCACAAACACAGAAAATAATTTTTTTTTTGGTTTGGACTGGAGTGTACTTTCGGGGGTTACAGCACCCTTAACGGTCAAGCCAGCCGGCCCTTTACTTATGACACAGGCGCACGCTTGGCACTACTTTGTTGATGCACGTGCGGCTACTGCGCACACAATTCACAAACACAGAAAATAATTTTTTTTTTGGTTTGGACTGGAGTGTACTTTCGGGGGTTACAGCACCCTTAACGGTCAAGCCAGCCGGCCCTTTACTTATGACACAGGCGCACGCTTGGCACTACTTTGTTGATGCACGTGCGGCTACTGCGCACACAATTCACAAACACAGAAAATAATTTTTTTTTTGGTTTGGACTGGAGTGTACTTTCGGGGGTTACAGCACCCTTAACGGTCAAGCCAGCCGGCCCTTTACTTATGACACAGGCGCACGCTTGGCACTACTTTGTTGATGCACGTGCGGCTACTGCGCACACAATTCACAAACACAGAAAATAATTTTTTTTTTGGTTTGGACTGGAGTGTACTTTCGGGGGTTACAGCACCCTTAACGGTCAAGCCAGCCGGCCCTTTACTTATGACACAGGCGCACGCTTGGCACTACTTTGTTGATGCACGTGCGGCTACTGCGCACACAATTCACAAACACAGAAAATAATTTTTTTTTTGGTTTGGACTGGAGTGTACTTTCGGGGGTTACAGCACCCTTAACGGTCAAGCCAGCCGGCCCTTTACTTATGACACAGGCGCACGCTTGGCACTACTTTGTTGATGCACGTGCGGCTACTGCGCACACAATTCACAAACACAGAAAATAATTTTTTTTTTGGTTTGGACTGGAGTGTACTTTCGGGGGTTACAGCACCCTTAACGGTCAAGCCAGCCGGCCCTTTACTTATGACACAGGCGCACGCTTGGCACTACTTTGTTGATGCACGTGCGGCTACTGCGCACACAATTCACAAACACAGAAAATAATTTTTTTTTTGGTTTGGACTGGAGTGTACTTTCGGGGGTTACAGCACCCTTAACGGTCAAGCCAGCCGGCCCTTTACTTATGACACAGGCGCACGCTTGGCACTACTTTGTTGATGCACGTGCGGCTACTGCGCACACAATTCACAAACACAGAAAATAATTTTTTTTTTGGTTTGGACTGGAGTGTACTTTCGGGGGTTACAGCACCCTTAACGGTCAAGCCAGCCGGCCCTTTACTTATGACACAGGCGCACGCTTGGCACTACTTTGTTGATGCACGTGCGGCTACTGCGCACACAATTCACAAACACAGAAAATAATTTTTTTTTTGGTTTGGACTGGAGTGTACTTTCGGGGGTTACAGCACCCTTAACGGTCAAGCCAGCCGGCCCTTTACTTATGACACAGGCGCACGCTTGGCACTACTTTGTTGATGCACGTGCGGCTACTGCGCACACAATTCACAAACACAGAAAATAATTTTTTTTTTGGTTTGGACTGGAGTGTACTTTCGGGGGTTACAGCACCCTTAACGGTCAAGCCAGCCGGCCCTTTACTTATGACACAGGCGCACGCTTGGCACTACTTTGTTGATGCACGTGCGGCTACTGCGCACACAATTCACAAACACAGAAAATAATTTTTTTTTTGGTTTGGACTGGAGTGTACTTTCGGGGGTTACAGCACCCTTAACGGTCAAGCCAGCCGGCCCTTTACTTATGACACAGGCGCACGCTTGGCACTACTTTGTTGATGCACGTGCGGCTACTGCGCACACAATTCACAAACACAGAAAATAATTTTTTTTTTGGTTTGGACTGGAGTGTACTTTCGGGGGTTACAGCACCCTTAACGGTCAAGCCAGCCGGCCCTTTACTTATGACACAGGCGCACGCTTGGCACTACTTTGTTGATGCACGTGCGGCTACTGCGCACACAATTCACAAACACAGAAAATAAATTTTTTTTTGGTTTGGACTGGAGTGTACTTTGGGGGTTACAGCACCCTTTAACGGTCAAGCCAGCTGGCCCTTTACTTATGACACAGGCGCACGCTTGGCACTACTTTGTTGATGCACATGCGGCTACTGCGCACACAATTCACAAACACAGAAAATAATTTTTTTTTTAGTTTGGACTGGAGTGTACTTTGGGGGTTACAGCACCCTTTAACGGTCAAGCCAGCCGGCCCTTTACTTATGACACAGGCGCACGCTTGGCACTACTTTGTTGATGCACGTGCGGCTACTGCGCACACAATTCACAAACACAGAAAATAATTTTTTTTTTGGTTTGGACTGGAGTGTACTTTCGGGGGTTACAGCACCCTTAACGGTCAAGCCAGCCGGCCCTTTACTTATGACACAGGCGCACGCTTGGCACTACTTTGTTGATGCACGTGCGGCTACTGCGCACACAATTCACAAACACAGAAAATAATTTTTTTTTTGGTTTGGACTGGAGTGTACTTTCGGGGGTTACAGCACCCTTAACGGTCAAGCCAGCCGGCCCTTTACTTATGACACAGGCGCACGCTTGGCACTACTTTGTTGATGCACGTGCGGCTACTGCGCACACAATTCACAAACACAGAAAATAATTTTTTTTTTGGTTTGGACTGGAGTGTACTTTCGGGGGTTACAGCACCCTTAACGGTCAAGCCAGCCGGCCCTTTACTTATGACACAGGCGCACGCTTGGCACTACTTTGTTGATGCACGTGCGGCTACTGCGCACACAATTCACAAACACAGAAAATAATTTTTTTTTGGTTTGGACTGGAGTGTACTTTCGGGGGTTACAGCACCCTTTAACGGTCAATCCAGCCGGCCCTTTACTTATGACACAGGCGCACGCTTGGCACTACTTTGTTGATGCACGTGCGGCTACTGCGCACACAATTCACAAACACAGAAAATATATTATTTTTTTAGCACTTGGGGGGAGCACCCCTGATGGACAGAGCACCCCCTGGACAACACTACAGCACCTCTTTAGGACTGGGACACTGCACAGGACTTTGGAGTGGACACAGCCCCTATGGAGAACTGACTGCACAACACAGTCCAGCCAGCCCCTATGGACTTTGAAGTAGTGGACACAGCCCCTATTAACAACAGCAGCACAGCACAACACAGCCAGCCCCTATGGACTTTGAAGTAGTGGACAACAGCAGCACTACACTACACTACACTACACAGCCCTAACTCCCACCCTCCCTCTTCACTGTCCACAGCCGAGTGAGAAAATGGCGCCGACGTGGGTACCTTATATAGGATCCAAAACCCGCGAGACTCGGAAGGCGGGATGATGACGTTTTGCCTCGATTTCAGATCCGAGTCAGGCGGGAAAAGTCGAGCCTGATTCGGATCGGACTCGGATCGATTTCAGAAATCCGAACCCGCTCACCCCTAAAACAAACCAATCATTTCAGCCACAATTGGAATTTTTTGTCGCTGAAATGATTGGTTTGTTAAACTGTGAATGTCCTGTTTCGTATACAACACAAGGTACTATTCCATTTTGTACCTTTTTCCTTTCCATTATGTGCTGGTTGGGGCATTGCTGTCTGACATTTTAAATTCATTTTATGGTTGGTTTAGGAACCAATGATATGTTTCTAAATTAATTTATTATCAATTTTACAGCCAGGGGCGGCAGCAATGAATTATTTTTTAATTCATGTATTACCAATTTTACAGCCAGGGGCTGCACCAACTATCAATTATTCAATCCTCAAGGGTATCCCAGCCATCATCTTTGCACAGTCCTCAACTCTATTAATAATTATATCAATCAGTTTTGAGCCAGCAAGCTGGATGCAACCTTTTGGCTCTTTAACTAGATGAAAAATATCAATATTGTGAGCTGTGAGGTGGTCAAAATTGACTGGAAAACGAGTGGAAATAAATGTTATTGAGGTTATTAATACTGTGGGAACAAAAAAAGGTAAATTTTATGTGATTTTAGTAGTTTTTTTGATTTTTAAAGAAAAAAATCCAGATCCAAAACCAGAAGCTGAAAACAAAACACGGAGGTAAGGTTTTGGCAAAACCAATCTAGATCCAAAACCAGGGGAGATCCAGATCCAAAACCAAAACTAAAAACAAAACACTGGGGTCGGCGCACATCCCTAATTTTTTTCCTTTTTCTTAGCAATCTTTAGTACTCCGGTGGCCATCTTGGTGTGGGACATTTTGATTATAACAGGAAGTGTTTAGTCACCATTTTTGAAGAGATTTTTTCCTTCTTCTTAGCAATCTTTAGTACTCCGGTGGCCATCTTGGTGTGGGACCTTTGTTTATTACAGGAAGTGCTTTAGTCACCGTTTTTGAAGAGATTTTTTCCTTCTTCTTAGCAATCTTTAGTACTCCGGTGGCCATCTTGGTGTGGGACCTTTGTTTATTACAGGAAGTGCTTTAGTCACCGTTTTTGAAGAGATTTTTTCCTTCTTCTTAGCAATCTTTAGTACTCCAGTGGCCATCTTGGTGTGGGACATTTTGCTTATGACAGGAAGTGCTTTAGTCACCATTTTTGAAGAGATTTTTCTTTGCAATCTTTAATGACTGTCTGTTACTTTGGTAGTTAGGTGGCCATGTTGGTGTAGTCCTAGTTTTTTCAAAGAAGTAATTTTTCGTACTTTGTAGCAAATTGATTGGATTGCGGGTTTTCCTTCTAATGCACTCCTTACTAGATGATTTTTGAGATTTGGTGCTTTTTCATAGATGAATTGTGGTTTTACAGGAATTATGTTTTTCAAAATGGGATCTTCTTGTAGTAGATGCCAATGTCTGTTAATGATGGATTCTATCTTTTTTATGATCTGAATCGTATCCTGTTATAAATGACCATTGGAACTTTGAGTTTTTTAATTGTTAGCTTATGGATGGTTTTATCTTCAGAAGATTTAATCTTTCCGTACATAGAATTGCACTTGCAGTGTTCTCCAAATCTTGTTCTTTATAGCCTTTTTTGATAAACGCCTTCTTCATTTCCTCCATTTGTGCTTTGCAAACGTTGTCCTCGCTGCAATTTCTCCTGACTCTTGTAAATTGTCATTTAGGGACACCACTGAGCCAATTCTGATGGTGTTCACCGTTCTTAAGAATATAATTGTAGGTATCTGTAGGGTTGTGGAATGTTTTCGTATGTATATTATTTTCTTTAATATAGATGGATAAATCCAAAATATGGACTTCACTCTTGCTTTTGTTGAAAGTCAATTGTATGTTTCGGTTGTTATTGTTGATCTGTTCACAGAAGTCATTTAGGGTTTCCTCAGTCCCTTTCCAAATAAAAAGAATGTTGTCAGTATAGCGACGCCAAGCAAGAAAATTCTTGTTAAAGACTTCTTTGGAATTTCTGTGTATAGATAATTGCATATTAAACATCAGTATACTATATACTCAGTCACCAGGTTTTCCCCAGGCAAACCTCAATTAGCTTGGGTGGAGGCACAATTGATATTTAGCCTACTAATAACCTGGTGTGCCTTTAGTGTTGGAAGGGGGGTTACACAGTCATCCACGGGGGACCCCGAGAGGGCCAGGCCCAGGTCCCACTGCCACGCATGACATGAAGTAAAGTACTATATTTACAGTAGTGACTGCCAATATTGTACAATATACTGTACAGTATTGTAGATTAGTGTTGTAATACTATAATGTACCTTTTTGTTTCTTCCCACAGAGCAACTCCAGCAGCTCATTGCCCTGTACAGGCAAATTGTACATTTGGTCACAGACTAATTCTGTGACTTTTTATTGTCACTACTTTAAAAAATTTTGTTTTATGAAAATCTAAATTGCTAAACGACGTGTTTTGTCTTTTCTTATGGGATCTGGTTGATACAGTAGATAGACAGTATTCTGTAGACAGCTCCACCAACATCATCCACAGCAATACCCCAGGGGGGCTTTCTATTTTGTTAGTCCCAGGCACCACAATTTATAAGGACAGCCCTGCAAGAGGCACAGTACCATTGCTATGGTGGCAAGAAATTTTGGGGGGTCAGGACCCAATATATAAAGTTTATTAGCTGCGGGCATGCACGCTGAATAGGCACATATTTAATCTCCTGCACATAAGGGTTCAACAGTGTAGGGGCAGCGACATAATGCTGCGAGGATTGTCCTGGGCCATGAGGAAAGGAGGGGGCGCAAAACTGCTGATTAATACCCGTGAATTGTGGTTGCAATGACCGTTAGAGGTCTCGCAGCTTCAACCAGGCGGCGGGGAGGGGGATCACTGCGGTGGGGATGGGGTATGGCTGGGGAATAGGGTTAAATATGAACAGAGGTGTGTGACAGCAGAAACGCGAGGAGGGGGCAAGAGAGAAATGAATGAAATTAAAGAATGAAAGGAAAAGAGGAAAACTATGAAGTCCAGTAAATAAGGTAAGGGCAAGGTAAGGGCAAGGTAAGGGCAAGGTAGTATAGAGCTTATAAAAGAAATTAGGAGAATATATAGGGACAGAAAGCACAACCACAATACATACAGTATGGAGATAGTGTACGTAACAATCCGGATCACAAACTGGAAAGAGGACGTTAAACCCTTTTTCCACATTACTAATTATATAACATACAGGGGCCTATTCATCATAACTAAAGTTTCCCTGGAGGTAATTAGGTTTAGAGCTGGCATGGAGTTCTACCTAATTACAGGGGGAATCCATAATTCCTCCTCCCCATAACTCTATTCCGGTACCTGACATTTTTGCGATGATAGCTTTTCAGGAAATAGATAGTTATCCCTGTCTACACTAACTTACCGCAGCTGGAATCAGTGCTGCGCATGCGCTGTTACATCTGTAAAATCAGCGCATGCGCAGCACTGCATACAGATGCGGTAAGTTTGTGTCCCCCCCTTCCGCTCACCTCCCCCGTTCAGCACTTACCTGTCCGTGCAGCAGCCTCCGGCTCCGTCTGCTATGCGGCCATGTGGTCTCCCAGCAGCACACAGTACTGTTTAGAAAAAATATATATATTTTTTTTTTTCTAAACTTTATTGTGTTCTGCTGGTAGAACACATGACAGCATAGCAGATGGAGCCAGAGGAAGCAACAGAGTGCCGGAGGGAGACGCCGGGGGACCTGCCCACGCTGACACAGGTACTGTAAATGTTACCTGCTATTCGCCACCTCACAGTGGCGAATAGTAACTACATCAAATTCTGAAAATACATAATTTTTGGAATTTGATGAATACCATAATTTCCATATCCCCATACTGATGTACTAATGTACCCATACTAATGTACTAATATCCCCATACTAATATCCCCATACTAATGTAGTAATATCCCCATATTAATGTAGTAATATCCCCATACTAATGTACTAATGTACCCATACTAATGTACCAATGTACCCATACTAATGTACTAATATCCCCATACTAATGTACTAATGTCCCCATACTAATGTACTAATGTACCCATACTAATGTAGTAATATCCCCATACTAATGTACCTATACTAATGTACTAATATCCCCATACTAATGTACCCATACTAATGTACTAATATCCCCATACTAATGTACTAATGTACCCATACTAATGTAGTAATATCCCCATACTAATGTACACATACTAATGTAGTAATATCCCCATACTAATGTACACATACTAATGTAGTAATATCCCCATACTAATGTACACATACTAATGTAGTAATATCCCCATACTAATGTACACATACTAATGTAGTAATATCCCCATACTAATGTACCCATACTAATATACTAATGTACTAATGTACCCATACTAATGTAGTAATATCCCCGTACTAATGTACTAATGTACTAATGTACTAATGTATGGGGAGTGTGGAAATTAATGCAGAGGGACTTAGCAAGGAGATATCAGTGTTATCTCCTGTGCTAAGTGTCATCATGAATACTAAAATAATGTTAATTAAGGAAAATGTCCTTAAAAACGTTATTTTAGTGTTGATGAATAGGCCCCACAGTGCTGTACAAGCTACATAGCAGTTGCTTGACCCTTTCTTTTGATGACAACTGGTAAGACTATACAGATGATCAATATAATTGTTACACTGGGTATAAGTCTGGTACAGTGCCGGCAGTGCCAGCAGTGTGCATCTTAAAACGCACATTCAGATGATAAGAAACCGACACATTCATAGCGGCACATTAGTTGTCCTAGCAGATGGGGGCTGGTGTCCTTGGCAATGGTCACCATTCCTCGCCTTTTCAGGACACAAGGGCAGACCTTGCGCTGACAGCTTACAGTAAATGGATAACAGAGCATCATTTATTATGGTAATGACAGGCTCTTGCTTTGGGGGAAGACACCTGATATACTGTGTGTGACCCCCGATCCACTGGGCATGCGCAGTACTATTGTATGAGTCTCCTTACACCACAGCATAGCGTGACTAGCAGGGCGCTACATGGCTACGGAGTGGCTCCATGGGGCATGCGCCAGAGAACCCATGTGCAAGTCCCGGAGCTGGCAGCCACCACAGCACCGGCATGCCAACAGTGCCGCAAGTATGGGTCCCCCTCTTTCAAACAGAGCCCACTACCAGTTTCTGAAGTCATGAAATCACTATAGTGTTTAAGTCTGGGACAGTGCCGGCAGTGCCGCAAGTGTGCAACCTCAACCGCACAGTCAGCATGTAATACAGAGATCCCACTTTCACTGTGTGTGACTCCCGACCCGCTGGGCATGAGCAGTGCTATGATCCTCTATATGCCATGGCATAGCGTGACTGGCATATGGAGCGGCTCCACATGGCATGCGCCTGAGATCCCATTGCAACCCTCCACAGCTGGCAGCCACCACATTGCCAACTTGCCGTCAGTGCCGCAAGTGTGCGTTTTAAAATGAACAATAAGTTTGCAATGCATAGACCTCACTGTTAAACAGAGCCCACAACTACAGGTACATTTACTAAGATACGTGATGGTCCTGATTTGCATTTTTGGGTGATATAACTGTTTTGAAAATCGGGAATTTACTATCATTAAAGTCGGGTGATTTCTTCATTTTTTCAGCTTCAAATCGGGTGGTTTAATGCCACAAATTCCGCTGTCTTGAACAACAGTAATTATATTACCATAGGCTCAAATCGCCCGTTTTACACTGAAATCGGGGAGTCAATAGAAGTTTTCAATGCTCCTGAGCTGCGAGTTGCCATCGAACATACACAAATCAGTGTGATTTGTGTATGTTTCTGAATGGTAAGGGTGTTCTATGGGCTAAATGTAAAAAAAAAATGATGTGAGCCCTCCCCCAAAAGCCTAACCAGCCCCGGACTTGCCAGCCAGTCCTGGTACCTAAAATTACAGGGAAAAAATTGCGTAGGGGTCCCCCTATGATTATAACCAACACCAGACCCTGTCTAGTGGGGGGCTGATGCCAAAGCCAGGGGAGCCCTTTCACCTGGCCCCCCAGCCGCAGCATCAGTCATGACTGCTAGTCAGCCCAAGCCAGGGATCCCTGGAGAGAGAGATCCCTCCAGGGCACCCCTGATAGCCCGGGCTATCCCCGCCACCCTACGGCGGTGTGTGACGGGTTGATAGTGTACGCAGTGTATAAAAAATAGAATTAACAACATTGTGTTTACAGTGGAACTACAGGTCCAAGCAAACCTCCCCCACAAGCTGGTACTTGGAGGACCATAAGTACCAGCATGCAGGGCATTAAGGGCCCGCTGGTACCCGTAGTTCACCTGTAAAGAAATGTGTAAAAAAACACACAACACACCATGAAAGTACAGCTTTTTTACATACATACATACTCATCTACATTACCAGGAGTGGTCCCCTTGTCCATTTCATTCAGAAAACCAAAAAATTAAAATCGCGATCCACGCAACACATACCAACCAGGATAGTTAATATCACCCAAATGAAATGCTCAGAAGTGGCTTACATGTATACACAATCATTGGGTGGGGAAGGCATCTTTAGGGGTGGTTGATGAGGAGTGGGTGAGGGAGGTATCTTCAGGGGTGGGTGGGGAGGATAGTTGGGGGGAGGGGGCTTCATGGGTAGGTGGGGATTCGGCTTGGCGAGCCGTTTCTCTTCTTTGACGTAATCCTAAGAGTTGTTGTTTTTTTTAAAAACATTTAAAATGTTGCCATGACTCAGTATACATTTATGAATGTTGTAGAATTATAAATGTCCAACAGTGTTTTTTTTTTTTTTAGTTAATCCCATCAAAATCCAGACTCAGGGTGTGCAGAATTACACATGTTTATTAAAACATCATATCCAGATCTCCCTGGTGGCAAAGGCATGAGCAAGCTTTTTTTTTTTTAAGCCAAAATCAAAAAACCAGAGGATTACATACAGACACCTCTGTCACCCATGTTACAATAATAAAGAGACACTGCGTAAACTGTAGCCGGACACTCAGACATCTTCTACATTTAAACAGATATGTTAGAAACCATGTTAATTTACAAATAATCCCCCCCCACACACACACACACACACACACACACACCAACACACCAACACACACGCTTAATGACTACAACAGTTGTGCTCATTTTTACAACACAGTATTGAAATTAGGACTTAAAACTTGTTGGCAGCCATTTAAAAAAAAAAATGTCTGCAGACCTTAAAATAAAACAAACAAACAAACAGGCCATCAAAATCAGTAAATATAACCTAAATACACACACACAGAAAGGCATACAAAACACAAAGCATACACCACGCAATGCATATATAACGCATTACTTTGGCGGTTATCCGCCCGCAATTGATCCAGGAAGGCCGGGGTCCGCCTCCGGAGATCCGACCACCTCCTCTCCATTTGCACCACAGTTCGGCGGAAGCCTATGCGGCGGAGCATCCTCCTCACCTCCATGTACGCCCATATTGTAATGCGATTTGGCACATGGCGCCGGGTGCAGTCTGATTGGTTGGACATTTTAAAATGGAGGATAAAAACAGGACATTTGTTGATTTAATACATCTATAACAACACAACACCTAGCATACATCATGTGACTCACCTCATTCCACAGCTAGGATATGCCGGTGCGGCCAGTAGTACCCTCCCAACACTACTCAGCTCCTTGTGAAAGTGTTTGGAATTGTGAGGGGCGCTTTCAAAGGGTGTGTTAGTCGCTTGTGCATTGCGTAGAGCACTGCGTGGGAGTGGCGCACAGTAGCAGGCACATACGCATATTGCTATAAGTAGCAACGCCAGGATTTTTTAAATTTGCAGTCATGGATTCTGAGGAGGCCAGTGTAGAGGACTGCATGACTGATATACATGATTTTCTGGATGAATTTGGTTTGGGAATAGCATCAGAAATTGATGTTGTGGACATACTTCCAGATGTGGGTGAGAAAAGTGCGCCTGAGCCCACACCAGATGTTCCTCCTCCAGCACCTACAAACACATCCTCCAAATGTGGCTGGCCCATCAGATGGAATGATACAAGGTCAAGTTAAACCTTTTTGGGTTACAGATACCCTCATACAGGTGGCACTAACCAGATTCACTTTTGGACATAAGATTCCTTTTTCTGTAAGGAAAAAAATCTGGGTGAAATTTGCCAAGATCATCAATCGGAGGCACTCCACACATTTTGAGGCATCTTTTCTGCGTAAAAAGTAAGTTTTTTTTTAAAAATTCCATATTTTGCATACTATAGACAAAATGTGTTTTTTTTTACTCTTGTTTAACAAAACAAAAAATATAAAAAAATGTATTTGTTAGCCAAATGGTCAATATATGTATATCACTCATAACAAGATGTTTTTGAAAAAAAATAATTAAAGCTACATTTATCAAAAGGTGGAGTGACCTTTGCAGTCAACTCAAGATGAAACTGAATTTGCGGAGAAAACACTTTAATGGACCAGAGGGTCCCCTCCCTGACACCTTGGCTTTGACCCAAAGGCAACATCTACTTTTGGGGGCCTTAGATTGGAGTTTAGTGGTGGAGGCAAAAATAGATCATCAGGAGCCTCCACAAAATGACCCACATACTGAGTCTGGTAATTATTTGCATACACCTGTCTCTGCATCTGTATATTTTTGTATTACTTTATAATAATAATTGTTTTTTCAACCATTTTTAGGAAGTGCCATGGCTGAAAGCCTGCAGATGGATGGGGTGACGGCACAACCTACATCAATTGTGCCTCCCCCATCCTCCACTGCCACCCTTACCCAAGTCCTGGATGGGCTTAGGGTGGCAGTGTTAAGGCAATCAGCAGCCATGGAGGCTGTCCAGGCCAGCATGTTGGAGCAAAACTCCTTCCTAAGGTCCATAAGCCAAGATGTCAGGGTGATCAAAGAACATCTGACTGGCCCAATAGAAGGTTAGGTGGACCAGTGCCCTGCTGTGGCTGGACTGAGCACCCAGCAGGGTCCACGACGGTCCACCCAGATCCATAAATTCAGCTTACCGGAGTCGGCTGCAAAGAAGAAATAATTTATTTCACCCAGAACTTTCCAAATGTATGTCAAAGAATGTAATCTGGTTATTGCTCCTGGAAGGCCCACAAGGAATATCTTGATATTGTATCGTTTTATGTGATGGGCCTGCCACATTTTGAGGTGATGTGTTTGTAGGAGGTGGAGGAGGCACATCTGGTGACGGCACAGGCACACTTTCCTCACCCACATCTGCAAGTGTGTCCACGTCTTTATTTTCTGATGATAATCCTAAACCAAATTCATCCAGAAAGTCATGTATTGTTAATGATTTACATTGTTTGTATTTTTATTTATTAAAATCTTATTTTCAATGATGCATTTATAAAAAATGTTAATTATAACAATTATGGATTTTGAATTCTAAACCCCCCCCCCAAAAAAAAATAAAATACAATATTTCATTTTCAATGATAGAATGTTTTTTGTACCTTCTTCCAACAGAAAAATAAAAATATCTACTATGGGACAACAAGTCCGACCCTGGCCTGCAACAGTATTGCTAAAAAAGCATGTATTTACTCTGGAAAGGCATGCTGGGATGTGCAATTCCACAACAAAAAAAACAATTTCACTTTAAAAACAACAAAAAACAAAAAAAACATGTATTTGTGAACTTTAAAAATATAGGGACTATTGTTTGTGAATTAAAAGTTTTTTGGGATTGGTATCTTTCTTATTATCCAATTAACAAACAAAAAGAGTAAAAAAAATATATGTTAATTTCCGCATTCACTTTGCTATTATACAATGCAATGAGTAACACCTGCTACTCTATTAATTGACTGCGTACATCGGCAGAGGAAGAAACCATCATCTGCACACGCAGGCCTACCGCAAGCACTGCAATTAGTTCCATCATAATAGATGCGAACTCACGTGTACAATGATGCAGCCTTTAAATTATGCACACCCTCAAAACTCCATTTTGAGGGTCAGACACGCCTGCGTTCACAGCACCACTTCCCCGTTCACAAGCACCTCCCCCTGTTACCACCTACAAATGGCGCTATCTGTTACTCAAAGTAGCGGCAAGTCTGTGTACTATGAGCGCACTATTTCCCATTGCTGAAGTTGGCTTGCGCATGCGCATTGCGAATCATATGCATGCGCACTGAGCAAAAATCGACCGGCAGCGAGCGATCGCGCCTTAGTGAGCGGGTCTGAATCAGGTCCTTAATCCCAAAAACATCATTTCCACTGCATTGTAGGTCCTGCCACAAAAGGACCAGCTGACATCATGTCAATGATTCTCTCATTAACACAGGTGAGAGTGTGGATGAGGACAAGGCTGGAGATCACTCTGTCATGCTGATTGAGTTAGAATAACAGACTGGAAGCTTTAAAAGGAGGGTGGAGCTTGAAATCATTGTTTTTCCTCTGTTAATCATGGTTACCTGCAAGGAAATATGTGCAGTCATCATTGCTGTGAACAAAAAGGGCTTCACAGGCAAGGATATTGCTGCTAGTAAGATTGCACTTAAATCAACCATTTATCGGATCATCAAGAACTTCAAGGAGAGAGGTTCAATAGTTGTACAGAAGGCTTCAGTGCTCCCAAGAACATCCAGCAAGCGCCAAGACCGTCTTCTAAAGTTCATTCAGCTGTGGGATTGGGGCACCACCAGTGCAGAGCTAGCTCAGGAATGGCAGCAGGCAGGTGTGAGTGCATCTTCACACACAATGAGGTGAAGACTTTTGGAGGATGGCCTGGTGTCAAGAAGGACAGCAAAGAAGCCACTTCTCTCCAGGAAAAGCATCAGGGACAGACTGATATTCTGCAAAAGGTACATGATTGGACAGCTGAGGACTGGGGTCAAGTTATTTTCTCTGATTTATCCCCTTTCAGATTGTTTGGGGCATCTGGAAAAACGCTTGTCCAGGGCAGGAAAGGTGAGCGCTACCATCAGCCCTGTGTCATGCCAACAGTAAAGCATCCTGAGACCATTCATGTTTGGGGTTGCTTCTCAGTCAAGGGAGTGAGCTCACTCACAATTTTGCCTAAGAACACAGCCATGAATAAAGAATGGTACTAAAATATCCTTCAAGACCAACTTCTCCAAGAACAGTTTGGTGAGGAACAATGCATTTTCCAGCATGATGGAGCACTTTGCCATCAGGCAAAAGTGATAACTAAGTGGCTCTGAGAACAAAACATTGAAATTTTGGGTCCATGACCAGGAAACTCCCCAGACCTTAATCCCATTGAGAACTTGTGGTGAATCCTCAAGAGGCGGGTAGACAATCAAAAACCCATAAATTCTGACAAATTCCAAGCATTGATTAGGCAAGAATGGGTGGCCATCAATCAGTATGTGGCCCAGAAGTTGATTGACAGCATGCCAGGGCGAATTGCAGAGGTCTTGAAAAAGAATGGTCAACACTGCAAATATTGACTCTTTGCATAAACGTAATGTAATTGTCAATAAAAGCCTTTGACATGTATGTAATGCTTGTAATTTTTCTTCAGTATACCATAGTAACATCTGACAAAAAGGTCAACAAGACAGAGGCAATACCACTTAATTACCTGAATGTAGGCTGGTTGTCAGGTCCAGTCCATGTTTTGCAGTGTGCTGGGATTCCCAACCAAGCAATCAGCACCACCTGTGAGCTGGACTTAAGGCTTTGCTGGAAGCAAAGCACAGTGCTCCTGATGCCAGACAAGCTGGCCAGGCAATAAGCCAGTGGGTGGTTACCATTAGGGTGCCAGGACCTGGATGATCCACAGATATTGTGTATGCTGTCTGTAAGACAGAGTGACAAGCCTGTCTTGATGTTAACTGGGAAGTGTCTGCTAAGCTGCAGTGAATAAATGGTCCACTGTTTTACCATAGTACTGGATGTGTTTTATCACGTCTTGTGACATTTGGTTGCCCATATGGGAAACACACTTGCAGGACGCATCCTGCGTGGTGAGGACCTGCCAACGAATACAACAGCAGAGACCCAGTGGAGCTATGGTGGTCGGTTGTTTTCCGGCGCTCAGGTGGGTGAGTAGGGTGAACCGACTTGAAGAAAGATCTCTTTTAAAATCCTTTATTCTGTGCTCTTTCCTGCGATTGCACCAGCAGGGAGAGGGTTAAGTTATTTGCTTGTTGGAATAAAGTCCTAATTGGTTTGTGTGCTTGGTTAAAGCTGGGAAGAGCAGTCCAACAAACACTTAAGAGATTGTAAATTGCAATTAAAGGGAAAGTTTTTTTTTCTTTTTCTCCTGAAGCTCACACACAGAAGTGTTCCTACTGTAAGTGATGGTGTCAAAGTAACTTAAGAGAGGAGTTGTTTCCATATATCTCTCTCCTCACTTTAACTATTCATTTTCCCATATTAGTTAGCATTAGCTGGTTTATGATAAGGGAAGCCAAGTTTAAATTTACTACACAACCTGAAAACAGTATGGAAGAAGTTCTCAGGGCTATCCCAAATGTTGCAGCAGGCCAGTAAGCCCAAATACAATTGCTGCAATCCCAAATGCAGACTCAGCTGGAGAATAATAAGATGATGCATACATGATTAGTGCAGCTCAGGAAAGCAGGTTAGGAGCCAAAGGTGTTGCAGATAATGACATAACTGATGATGTTGCCGCATATTTGCATATTTGGGGCAATAAGTTGGCCTCATATTTAACCGGGGAAGCTCAGAAAGCATATACTGACCTGCCTGAGCCGCAAGCCACTTTGTATACCCAGCTGAAGTCCGCTATACTTGCAAGAATAGGGATGACAGGAGCAAGCAATGCTCAAAGGTTCCATGACTGCCGATTTTCCCCTTCAGAAGCACCCCAAATCCAGCTAGCCAAATTGGCCAGGCTGGGTAAGGCATGGTTAAAGCCGGAGGAAAATGCAGTGAGTCGAGTGGTGGAAATAGTAGCCATAGATCACTGTACACAGGGTTTGAATCGAGGAGTACAGAGGTGGGCTCTGCGGCTGACCTTAAAAAAATTGGCTACAGTTATCGAGCAGTACTTCACACTGGAGAAAATGACAAAAGTACCTGACCAGGACCCACAACCTGTACCCAAGCCACGCACCCGGGGTCTAACAGAGGCTATCACAAGGAACCCTGTGGTCGTCTGTTATGAATGTGGGGAGCTGGGTGATATTCGCTGTGATTGCTCAAATCAGTCCGAACCGATGGAATGCATGACAGGCAGAGTGGCTAGACCAGCTCTCAGTATGTGCACCAGACTTTCTTCCCCCACAGAGTTGACCCTGTTCCGAATGTCAGTACAAATTAAGGGTTAAGAAGTCTGGGCCCTTGTGGATAGTAGGAGTGAACTTTCCATCATATCAAAAGGGCTAGTTCCGAGAGAAGCGGATCAAGTATTACCACCTGTAAGGGTGCTTTGTGTACATGGGGCCACAGAATAGTATTACCACCTGTAAGGGTGCTTTGTGTACATGGGGCCACGGAATAGTATTACCACCTGTAAGGGTGCTTTGTGTACATGGGGCCACGGAATAGTATTACCAAGTAAAATTTCCACTGATAATTAAGGGATGAATCCTACACATTCTGGCCGCAGTGGCCCCAAAATCTCCATACCCCTTGATATTGGGACGGGATTTTCCCATATTAAAAGACATATTGGCCAGCTGGGACAATGAAGAGCTACAGTACCAGCGACAAACTGTCAGCGTGATCCGTCCGCAGACATCAGTCTCTCTCAGCATATTCAAGGCCAAGAGGTAAAAAGAGTGAGTAACCATTCCAGAGATGGAAACTCGACTGACGCGTCATCTCGCTTCCTGACCAGGAAGATGGCGAAACCAGTAATGGTCACAGAATGACCAGAGGACAGCAGTCCGGAAGATGACTGGCCGCCTGTTGACAAGGACGTGTCTTTGCCGGACTTTGCACGCGATCAATTAAATTATACTAATCTAGTGAATGCTTTTCAAGGTATTGTAGAAGTAAATGGCAAAATGAGCATGTCTTTCCTCCAGAAGGCACACCATAGTTTATATTGAAGAATGATTTGTTGTATCATGTACAAGGCAAAAGATGGAACAGTTGTTAGTTCCCTGAGTGCATATACCAATGGTACTTAAGGCTGCTCACATGCAGCTCTGGGGAGGATATGTGGGGGAGGAGAAACCCTCCAGTGAATACAATATAGATTATTTTGGCCTGGTAAACACGCCACAGTAAAGAACTATTGTAAGGAATGTGCTGTCTGTCAGATGACAGCTCCCAGACCCCAGTGTAGAGCTCCCTTGGTACCCCTGCTGGTCATTTCTGTTCCATTTCAACGGGAAACAGTTGGGAAGCCGATGGACGGAAACCCCGACCACTGGCTTCCCGACTGTATAATCCCTGCAAGGGTTAAATGATAGGCGTCGAAATCCAGGCGTCAAAATCCGAAATTGCCTACGTCGGGAGCCAGACACCCGGCTTACCGATCGAAGGTAAGCCGAGCCACGGGCGCGGACAGCCGTGCGGGGGGGTTAGGTTTAGGGTTCCCGGGGGGGCTTAGGGTTAGGCACCCCCCAGGAGGTTAGGTTTAGGCTAGGGGAAGGGGGGGTTAGGCACCCCTGGAGGGAGGTCAGGGTTAGGCACCCCCCCGGGGGACTTAGGTTTAGGTGGCAGGGAAGGGGGGAATAGGTTTAGGCACTTAGAGGGGGGATTAAGGTTAGGCACTTAGGGGGGAGGTTAGGGTTAGGCACCCCTAATGGAGGGTTAGGGGGTAGAATAGGTTAGAGAATACTTACCTGGGGACGATTGGGATTTCAGTGCTGCTGTGATGCCACTGTCAGGATTTCATACTGAATCCATTTCAACGTATTGGAATGGATTTGATTGGTCCAACTGAAAAATCAGCTCAACATCACCAATACTGTTCATATTATATTACGCTGCTAGATATCCCAGAGCAATACCTCTAAGAAACATTAAATACCATTACTCGAGAGCTGGTAATGCTTTATACCCATGTGGACATACCTGAGGAGGTTCTAACTGACCAAGGAACTCCTTTTATGTCCAAATTAATGAAAGACCTGTGTCGGTTGTTGGGGGTATAGAGAGTAACAACTTCAGTCTATCACCCCCAAACCGATGGTCTGGTGGAGAGATTCAACCAGACTCTCAAACAAATGATCAGATGGGCCGTTAAGCAAGACAGCCAAGATTGGGATTTACTGTTGCCATATTTGGTGTTTGCAAAACGGGATGTGCCATAGGCTTTAGCCCATTTGAACTCCTCTGTGGGAGACAACCTTGAGGAGTGTTAGACCTGTTAAAAGAAGGGTGGGAATTGTGTACCTGGTAGAAGAGGTCTGTAAGGGAAGATCAGGATCTGAGCTTTGTGTACCTGGTGGAAGGGATCGTATCTGAGGATGTCTAAATGGGAATTCCAGAAGCAGAGCATAGTGTCCCTGGTAGAAGGAGTCTATAAGTGGGAAGCCCAGGAGCAGAGCATTGTGTGCCTGGTGAAAGGGGTTATTTGGAGGATGTGTAAGTGGGAAGCCCAGGAGCAGAGCATAGTGTTGGAGTATATAGACCTTGCAGTGCTGGAGGCTGACACATGGTGGCACTGTGGACCGCAAGGAGTGCCTGCTGGCAAGAGTAAAGAAACAATGAGAAGCAGAGCTGGAGAGTCGGGGTGAAGTTCCACTGGTCTGCTACAGGAGGCTGGAGAAGCAATGTCACTGAGATGGTGCTGAGAAACGTGGGCCACTGTGTGGGGTGCTGTGGAGGCTGCCACTGTAGTGAGTGGAGAAATGGGACATCCCTGCTGTAAGTGAAGCTACATTGCGCTAGTGATAAATATGGAAAGAGTTACATATAAAGAGACTGAGGCTGCTAGTCTTTGGAAAGAAATCCATATAGAAAGATTTATCACTAAGAGCTGGATAATAATACACTAAGGACTAATATATAATTACTGCTAAGTGCTGAAGATAGTTGTGCTCTAAAGACTGAGATAAATAATTACTGGAGAGCTGTAGCTATTACTTATTGTCAACTCAGGATGACAGCATTAGATGCTAACTTTGACTGTGACCACCTAGCAAGAGAGTACTCCAGCTATAAACTCTGTGATCACCTACAAGTAAATGAATGATCAGTCTGAGCTATTTTTATAGTCTGTTGTGTAAAAATATATATTGTTATTTCATTTTATGTAGTTATCTGATTGTTACTGCACTTTACTCAGAGTACAACATGTTGGAGTAATTGAGAAATTGCACATTCTATGTCATATGAGCCAAAGAGGTGCTGCAGCAGCTGAAGTTAATAAGTGATTTAATTGCCAAGAGAAATGCAGTTTGTTGATTATAAATGATAGTATTGCTCAGAACTGTTGCATATTATCATCATCTTGTGTGTGTTGAATTGAATGGCAGTAATTATATTATACTTCTTGTGATGCTCCGACGCCATTTGTATGCAGATTATTATTTTCATGGGTCCTCTTACGCCTGTAATGAATTTGCCAGATTAGGACTGTCACGCTGTCCTGTGTATGGGCCTCCTGACCTCTCTGCTTCAGTCTGAGAAGGAAACGCTGGTGGAGTCATCGCCAGGAGAAGGGAAGATCCACCGGAGCTGCCATCTCTGTTGTAAGTCGTGATGTCAGTAGTGAACTTCCTGCTCTATTAGAGCAGGAAGCTCACTGGAGCTTGCGGTGGATGAGACCCTACCACAAGGGTCTCGTCGCAAGCCCGATGGTCGCGATAATCGTGACCATCGCCGGGCCGCCCACTAAAGCTGTGAGTGGTCACCCACAGCTTAGCGAGCGGCCTGGAGACCGGTGAAAAAAAAAAAGTCCCGTCCTGATTCAGAGCGAGCGCTCGCAAATAGCGAGCGCCTCTGAATCAGGGCATTAGTCCACATACCGACCACCGCTTCTCTTTACACAAGTTTATAGCTCCGCCCCCTCATGCACATGTTATAGCCCCCTCTACAGGTGATAATGTTGCCCCCAGTAGCTGGATATGCTCCTTCCCATAAGTCACGTATGACCTATTTCACATGTCAGACAACGGACTGTTCTCATGTGGTTTATTCATTTACCCAGGGGGCAGAACTAGAGGCAGAGAGTGTCCCCCCTTCAGCAATTAGGAAATCGGGCTCAAATCTCTCCTTATCCCCAGCTGTTGCCACCATCATGTATATTATAACTATTAGCGGAGTATTGTGCGGCAGGGGACGGACGCTGCGGCTGCCGGGCTGCGTCTGTAGCGTGTTAGCAGCATGTCACAATGGAAGGCGTGTCTGGGTTCAGCCACCGTGTATAATGGTGGTCAGCGTGCTGCGCAGTATGCTGGTGCTGGTGGCGGTTAGTCCACATGTGGTACAGCTTAACCAGGCTGATTTAACAAATTAAAACAACAGGTGACATAGAGACAGGGATAAACAGGTACCATAATGATACTGTGGCAGCCTGGAGTGTGAGGGTACTGCTGGGCACCAGGTGGTATAATGACAAACACCCTTGTTAAAAGTAGCGCTATGCCTCTCTGTGGTAGTGATGGTGGGGATATACTTGTGGTACTCTGCTCTGTGTGGCTCTGTAGTAACAGGTGTCTCATAGCGGGGCAAGTCCATTAACATGGACCATTGTGGACACAAACAGAACACGAATGCACAGTAGCACATGGTAGAGGTCAGGCCTCCTGCTGAGCTCCCACAGGTCCTAGAGACCGCTGGCGCAGTTACCTGGATGCAGTATGGATGGAGGCAGCGCAGGAGCACATGTTGGAGGTCAGGCCTCCTGCTGAACTCCGGCATATCCTAGAGATCGCTGCCACAGTTACCTGGATGCAGTGTGGATAGAGGCAGCGCAGAAGCACATGTTGGCGGTGAGGCCTCCTGCTGAGCTTCGGTGGGTCCTAGAGACCGCTGGCTGAGTTACCTGGATGCAGTGTGGATGGAGGCAGTGTAGAAGCACATGTTGGGGGTGAGGCCTCCTGCTGAGCTTCGGTGGGTCCTAGAGACGGCTGGCTCAGACACCTGGATGCAGTGTGGATGGAGGCAGCGCAGAAGCACATGTTGGGGGTGAGGCCTCCTGCTGCGCTTCGGTGGGTCCTAGAGACCGCTGGTTGAGTTATGCAGTGTGGATGGAGGCAGTGTAGAAGCACATGTTGGGGGTGAGGCCTCCTGCTGAGCTTCGGTGGGTCCTAGAGACCGCTGGCTGAGTTACCTGGATGCAGTGTGGATGGAGGCAGTGTAGAAGCACATGTTGTGGGTGAGGCCTCCTGCTGAGCTTCGGTGGGTCCTAGAGACCGCTGGCTGAGTTACCTGGATGCTGTGTGGATGGAGGTAGCGCAGAAGCACATGTTCGGGGTTAGGCCTCCTGCTGCGCTTCGGTGGGTCCTAGAGACCGCTGGCCGAGTTACCTGGATGCAGTGTGGATAGAGGCAGCGCAGAAGCACATGTTGGGGGTGAGGCCTCCTGCTGAGCTTCGGTGGGTCCTAGAGACCGCTGGCTTAGACACCTGGATGCAGTGTGGATGGAGGCAGCGCAGAAGCACATGTTGGGGGTGAGGCCTCCTGCTGCACTTCGGTGGGTCCTAGAGACCGCTGGCTGAGTTATGCAGTGTGGATGGAGGCAGTGTAGAAGCACATGTTGGGGGTGAGGCCTCCTGCTGAGCTTCGGTGGGTCCTAGAGACCGCTGGCTGAGTTACCTGGATGCAGTGTGGATGGAGGCAGTGTAGAAGCACATGTTGTGGGTGAGGCCTCCTGCTGAGCTTCGGTGGGTCCTAGAGACCGCTGGCTGAGTTACCTGGATGCGGTGTGGATGGAGACAGCGCAGAAGCACATGTTGGGGGTGAGGCCTCCTGCTGAGCTTCGGTGGGTCCTAGAGACCGCTGGCTGAGTTACCTGGATGCAGTGTGGATGGAGGCAGTGTAGAAGCACATGTTGTGGGTGAGGCCTCCTGCTGAGCTTCGGTGGGTCCTAGAGACCGCTGGCTGAGTTACCTGGATGCAGTGTGGATGGAGGCAGCGCAGAAGCACATGTTGGGGGTGAGGCCTCCTGCTGCGCTTCGGTGGGTCCTAGAGACCGCTGGCTGAGTTATGCAGTGTGGATGGAGGCAGTGTAGAAGCACATGTTGGGGGTGAGGCCTCCTGCTGAGCTTCGGTGGGTCCTAGAGACCGCTGGCTGAGTTACCTGGATGCAGTGTGGATGGAGGCAGTGTAGAAGCACATGTTGTGGGTGAGGCCTCCTGCTGAGCTTCGGTGGGTCCTAGAGACCGCTGGCTGAGTTACCTGGATGCAGTGTGGATGGAGGCAGCGCAGAAGCACATGTTCGGGGTTAGGCCTCCTGCTGCGCTTCGGTGGGTCCTAGAGACCGCTGGCCGAGTTACCTGGATGCAGTGTGGATAGAGGCAGCGCAGAAGCACATGTTGGGGGTGAGGCCTCCTGCTGAGCTTCAGTGGGTCCTAGAGACCGCTGGCTGAGTTACCTGGATGCAGTGTGGATGGAGACAGCGCAGAAGCACATGTTGGGGGTGAGGCCTCCTGCTGCGCTTCGGTGGGTCCTAGAGACCGCTGGCTCAGTTACCTGGATGCAGTGTGGATGGAGGCAGCGCAGAAGCACATGTTGGGGGTGAGGCCTCCTGCTGCGCTTCGGTGGGTCCTAGAGACCGCTGGCTGAGTTACCTGGATGAAGTGTGGATGGACACAGCGCAGAAGCACATGTTGGGGGTGAGGCCTCCTGCTGCGCTTCGGTGGGTCCTAGAGACCGCTGGCTGAGTAACCTGGATGCAGTGTGGATGGAGGCAGTGTAGAAGCACATGTTGGGGGTGAGGCCTCCTGCGGCGCTTCGGTGGGACCTAGAGACCGCTGGCAGAGTTACCTGGATGCAGTGTGGAGGCAGCGCAGAAGCACATGTTGGGGGTGAGGCCTCCTGCTGCGCTTCGGTGGGTCCTAGAGACCGCTGGCTCAGTTACCTGGATGCAGTGTGGATGGAGGCAGCGCAGAAGCACATGTTGGGGGTGAGGCCTCCTGCTGCGCTTCGGTGGGTCCTAGAGACCGCTGGCTGAGTAACGTAGATGCAGTGTGGATGGAGGCAGCGCAGAAGCACATGTTGGGGTGAGACCTCCTGCTGCGCTTCGGTGGGTCCTAGAGACCGTGGCTGAGTTACCTGGATGCAGTGTGGATGGAGGCAGCGCAGAAGCACATGTTGGGGGTGAGGCCTCCTGCTGCGCTTCGGTGGGTCCTAGAGACCGCTGGCTGAGTTACCTGGATGCAGTGTGGATGGAGTCAGCGCAGAAGCACATGTTCGGGGAGAGGCCTCCTGCTGAGCTTTGGTGGGTCCTAGAGACCGCTGGCTGAGTTACCTGGATGCGGTGTGGATGGAGACAGCGCAGAAGCACATGTTGGGGGTGAGGCCTCCTGCTGCGCTTCGGTGGGTCCTAGAGACCGCTGGCTGAGTTACCTGGATGCAGTGTGGATGGAGGCAGTGTAGAAGCTTCCCATATCCAACAATAATCAATGAAATGACAGTATGGCCGAGACTGTATCTTCCATTGTGCGTAGGGTCACTGTCTTTGGGACATGAGATTGGTCATACAAACAGCAGCCATAACAATACAATGTGTAGATTCTGCTTTGGGAATGACGCTCAGTGAGTGTTATGTACTGAACTCGTCCTGTGCTACCATTACGCAGCTGCCCTGAGCGTCGGGCACTAAAGTTGCGCTTCAATGCTGGTGGCAGAACTCATTTAAAGTTCCTCCAAAAATCACCACACAATGGTCATGTCCCACCCAGGGGTGTAACTAGGTATTTGAAGTGCCCATAGCAAAAGTTTGTAAGGGCCTCTATGTACCACTCAATGGTGAAAAATTTAACTGTGACAAGGAAGATGGGACCCCCTAAGCTCTGGGCCTCATAGCAGCTGCACCCCCTGTACCTATGGTAGTTACACCCATGGTCCCACCAAAGAGACAACCTCCACCCCTGGGAGGGTAGATAAGCAGAGGGGCGATGGTTGTGTCATTATCATATGATGGTCATGAGGTCATCAGGGATTCTTCTAGCCATCCAGTCCAGGACTAAAATGGGGGGGGGGGGGAGGAGAGAGGGGAAGGGAGAGAGAGAGATGAAATGTAGGTGGTAAATACGATGATGACATCAGATGGACTCGATCATAACTGGAATATTCATATAACATGCAGCCAAATACAACAGTAACTAAATAAAACAGATAATACTATCTATGTGCATACTGGGGGGAAAAGAGGGTTCTATTGGGGACTGGATAAAGGAATATAAGGAACATTACTACCAATACTAATAGCTGGTTATTATAAGTGATTCACATATTCAGTGTTTGCAGTATCAGCAGTTTACTAGAAATTGTGCTATTATAGTATATTTCACAATGTGCGATGCTGCAATATTCCCAGGAAGCTCCTAATCACACCTACACCCAATCCACCAGCGGGACAAAGAGCGACATCGCTAAGGGCAACCGAAACCCTGCTGCAATATTCCCAGGAAGCTCCTAATCACACCTACACCCAATCCACCATCGGGACAAAGAGCGACATCGCTAAGGGCAACCGAAACCCTGCTGCAATATTCCCAGGAAGCTCCTAATCACACCTACAGTACAGTACAGTACGCCCAATCCATCATTTTGTTGTTTACATATAGACTGTAAGTACCTGGCGTAAAGCCATCATGATGTATGCTTTCTCTTGTATGGGGCTCTATTTACTACAATCCGCATTTGTAATGCAGATTGTAGTGTGATATTACCGACTGAATTCGCATTGCACCTGACTGACTGTGCCGCAGTGCACTATGGGAGACCAGCTGACCGGAGGGGAGACATCACCGGAGCCCCGACCACCGGTCCTTGGAGTCAGGTAAGTAAATTTTTTTTTTACTTATTTTTACACTGTATCAGCGTGTGGTCCATGCAGCTGATCACTCGGGCCGGCTCCGGGCTCTGCTCTGCCCGTTAGAGCGGAGCAGGAGTCCAGTAACCGGGGGAGACCCTGGATAACGCCACCTCCAGCTAACGTTATTATCACAGGGCTTTCCCCGATATTTTTTTCACATTTATTTTTAGTAACTATGGCCCTCATTCAGAGCCACTCGCTAGCGGCAGTACGCTCGTTCCGAGCGATGTTCGCACATCTGCGCATGCGTACGGATCGTTATACGCATGCGCGAACCAGTCAGTGCGGCCGAAATTCATGTGCTCGCAATATAGCGAATGCCTGCTATTTTGAGTGATAGAATGAGGCGTATGTGGGTGGTAACAGGGGAAGGTGCTTGAAAACGGGGAGTGGAGATCAGAACGCAGGCGTGCTTAAAGGTCAAAACGGGCGTTTTATGGGTGTGCATAATTAATACAGCAGCGTCATTGACCACGTCACTGGGTTATTTTATAGCCAGAACTGCTCGCAAGATTGTGGTAGCAAAAACCAACCACAAGAATAGCGAGCAGTTCATACGCTGGTCGATGTACTCGATTAATCTAATAAATAGCGGACATGACGTATGGTGCGAGCGGCCAGGGGGCGTTTTTAACAAATAAACGAGCGTATGTTTTGCTCGCTCGTTCAGACTTAGAGGTGTGAACAGACTGCAATTTGCGAACGGATCATTTGAATAGCCACCCCTTGTTTTTGAACGAACGACCGCAAATAGCGAACGGCTCTGAATCAGGCCCTATGATCGGATCACATTTCCCATTACAGTTATGGGAAATGTGATCTGCTTTACTAAAAATAAGTGATACTTAGGGGTTGGAGTAGAATTTTACGAATTCTACTCCAATTGCCCTGTAATAACTATAGGTGATACTAACATAATGTGAAAAGGGTGTGACAACACAAAACAGCCTTTATCACTTTATTTTAGTAAAAATAATTTTAATAAATAGAGCCCATGGTGTTAAAATGATAAAAGGGGGAGATGTACTAAGCATCACGGTTCATTACCGCGGTATGTACTAAGGATTTTGCAAGGGACAGCTCTCCCGATAAGATTTGTCCTTTGCGATGTTGCCGGGCAGAGAGACTTCCGGGTTGAACACCCAGAAGTACTTCTGCGCATACGCAGAAGGCCGCGGGCCGCAGGGGCTCATGGGACGGATCCAATCGGATCCCTCCCAGCCAGGAGCATCGCGTTAAGGAGCCCATAGGCTTCTATTGGGGTGGCGTACCTAGCGACGCGAAGCAGCAGAATGCTTAGTACATACGGGGAATGCGGTTAAAACCCCGAAAACTGCATTTTCGGGGGTTTTACTGCATTTTTCCCTTTAGTACATCTCCCTCAAAGTGTAATAATGTGATTTGTCTATGTAATAGGAGCTATAACACCCATGGATGCCATTTTGCAGCTGCCATTTCTGCCATGGATGTGCTCTTTATCCGTATTATTTTAATACATAACTTAATTTGCACTGCGAGCCTTACTCAGCGATGGACGGTGCGAATGCAGAACAAGGTGTCTATATGAAATAACCATCTCCTGTGTCTGCGATCCGAGTGCAGCATCCATAGACCCAGCATGACTGTCTGACAAAGCAGGGCATACTTTTATTCCCTTTGCTGAGACACTTGCATATCTATCCTGCCTTTTTTCAGTACAATCATTGCATTTATGCTTAGAATCAGGTTCCTGTGCTGAATCTCATCAGGTCCCTTACTGAGCAATGTGCAAAAGCAGCTAATTATACCACTTTCAGACATATCGAGAATCCCGGGAATGTGGCCTGCCTCAGCCAAATTCCCGGGTTGCCGCGTATGTCTGAAAGGTACCTACCCAGGAACACGTTCCCAGGTAGCCGACCCTTCAATTGACCAAGGTTTTTCCCGGGACTTAAGTCCTGGGAAATTACCCTGCTCATGTCTGAATGGTGCTACCCGGGAATTTACTACTCCCAGGCTGCACCAAGCAACTTTTACATAGAGTTGGCAGCACAGAGCGTCCTATAGGATGCTCAGCGCTGCCGCTCACCACCCCCGTGCAGGTGGCTTTGTCGCTGTAGATGGAGTCAGCGACACAGGACCTCAGCCGGACGCTGGAGATACCAGCCTGCGCTGGAGACCGCCGACTGGTGTCAGTAATAACGGGCTACCCACACTCCAGCTGGACCACCAGGGCAAAAAAAGAATTAAAACAAATAAATAATAAAATAAAAAATGCAGCATTTTGATTGGCTGGCTTCTGGCAGCCCAATGATGACATCGATGACATCATCAGCGGCAGCCGGAGAGCGGATAGACTAGGACGAGCAGACGGAAGAGGAGAGGCAGGTAAGCAGAAAAACCTGGCTTAAGTCTGAAAGGGGTCTACCTGGGAATTTCCCGGGTAGACACTGTAGTGTGAAAGGGGGGTCTCGACCAAATCCCGGGAATTTGCACAGGAGAAATTCCCGGGTCTGAGCAGGAAATTCCTGGGTTGTATGTCTGGAAGGGGTATAATTATTAACTTATTCATATGAACCTGCTCATGGTTGATTCACTGCGAATAGCATAACATACTGCAGCAGCCGTTCAACCTGTACTCACATGAGTGATATAACTTTATTTTTCTGGCTGATACTCTGCACTTGCTCTAGCTCTGCTGGCCCCCCGCAATCACGGACCCCCCTTCCCCGCGACCCTCCCTCCCTTAATTACACTTACCTGCAGTCATCAGTGCTCCGGTGATGTCCTCCGTGGCTCCGGTCAGCTGACATCCCTTACTGCACTGAGACTCAGTCAAGTGATGACCGGGCCCCAGTGCAGGATGAGAGACAGCTGACTGAAGGGAGGACATCACCCGGAACCCCGATCACCGGTCCCTGCAATCAGGTACGTTTTTTTTTATTACTATTTTTTTTTCAATTTTTTATCAGTGATCAGCGTGCGGTGAGTGTAGCAGTGATCAGCGTGTGGTGTGTGTGTAGCAGTGATCAGCGTGCGGTGTGTGTAGCAGAGATCAGCGTGTGGTGTGTGTAGCAGTGATCGGCGTGTGGTGTGTGTAGCAGTGATCAGCGTGTGGTGTGTGTGTAGCAGTGATCAGCGTGTGGTGTGTGTAGCAGTGATCAGCGTGTGGTGTGTGTAGCAGTGATCAGCGTGTGGTGTGTGTAGCAGTGATCAGCGTGTGGTGTGTGTAGCAGAGATCAGCGTGTGGTGTGTGTAGCAGTGATCGGCGTGTGGTGTGTGTAGCAGTGATCAGCGTGTGGTGTGTGTGTAGCAGTGATCAGCGTGTGGTGTGTGTAGCAGTGATCAGCGTGTGGTGTGTGTAGCAGTGATCGGCGTGTGGTGTGTGTAGCAGTGATCAGCGTGTGGTGTGTGTGTAGCAGTGATCAGCGTGTGGTGTGTGTAGCAGTGATCAGCGTGTGGTGTGTGTAGCAGAGATCAGCGTGTGGTGTGTGTAGCAGTGATCGGCGTGTGGTGTGTGTAGCAGTGATCAGCGTGTGGTGTGTGTGTAGCAGTGATCAGCGTGTGGTGTGTGTAGCAGTGATCAGCGTGTGGTGTGTGTGTAGCAGTGATCAGCGTGGTGTGTGTGTAGCAGTGATCAGTGTGTGGTGTGTGTAGCAGTGATCAGCGTGTGGTGTGTGTGTAGCAGTGATCAGCGTATGGTGTGTAGCAGTGATCAGCGTGTGGTGTGTGTAGCAGTGATCAGCGTGTGGTGTGTGTAGCAGTGATCAGCGTGTGGTCTGTGTAGCAGTGATCAGCGTGTGGTGTGTGTAGCAGTGATCAGCGTGTGGTGTGTGTAGCAGTGATCAGCGTGTGGTGTGTGTAGCGGTGATCAGCGTGTGGTGTGTGTGTAGCAGTGATCAGCGTGGTGTGTGTGTAGCAGTGATCAGTGTGTGGTGTGTGTAGCAGTGATCAGCGTGTGGTGTGTGTGTAGCAGTGATCAGCGTGTGGTGTGTGTAGCAGTGATCAGCGTGTGGTGTGTGTAGCAGTGATCAGCGTGTGGTCTGTGTGTAGCAGTGATCAGCGTGTGGTGTGTGTAGCAGTGATCAGCGTGCGGTGTGTGTAGCAGTGATCAGCGTGTTGTGTGTGTAGCAGTGATCAGCGTGTGGTGTGTGTAGCAGTGATCAGCGTGTGGTGTGTGTAGCAGAGTTGCCTACCCTCCCGATTTTCGCGGGAGTCTCCCGAATAAAGATGTGAGCTCCCGCTACCCCGTAAAGTAGGTTGAATCCCCGCATTCACTCTGCCCTGTCTAAAAATCCGGACTCCGCATGCGCGAGTCCGGAGGTAAAGGGGGCGGGGCCCGAGCTTAAGACGCAGGGGCGCACTCACCGGGTGCAGGGAGGCAGTAGTGTGGCTGCTGTGAGGTCTCCTGGGCACGCCTTCCCCTGCTCACACACTGCTGCTCCCAGCATTCCCTGGCCAGCCTGTGATGTCAGAGGGGGGAGGAGCCAACGCCGGAGGACACTGAAGACAGAGACAGAGGAGCTGCCTGAGACTGTGAGTGTAGAGGTCACTGCAGCCCCTGTGTGTGTGTAGTAATGTGATGTGTGTGTAGTAATGTGATGTACAGTGTGTGTGTGTAGTAATGTGATGTACAGTATGTGTGTGTGTGTAGTAATGTGATGTATGTGTGTGTAGTAATGTGATGTATGTGTAGTAATGTGATGTATGTGTGTGTAGTAATGTGATGTATGTGTAGTAATGTGATGTATGTGTAGTAATGTGATGTATGTGTAGTAATGTGATGTACAGTATGTGTGTGTGTAGTAATGTGATGTACAGTATGTGTGTGTAGTAATGTGATGTACAGTATGTGTGTGTGTGTGTAGTAATGTGATGTATGTGTAGTAATGTGATGTACAGTATGTGTGTGTGTAGTAATGTGATGTACAGTATGTGTGTGTGTGTAGTAATGTGATGTACAGTATGTATGTGTGTGTAGTAATGTGATGTACAGTATGTGTGTGTGTAGTAATGTGATGTACAGTATGTATGTGTGTGTAGTAATGTGATGTACAGTATGTATGTGTGTGTAGTAATGTGATGTACAGTATGTGTGTGTGTAGTAATGTGATGTATGTGTGTGTAGTAATGTGATGTATGTGTAGTAATGTGATGTATGTGTAGTAATGTGATGTATGTGTAGTAATGTGATGTACAGTATGTGTGTGTGTAGTAATGTGATGTACAGTATGTGTGTGTGTAGTAATGTGATGTACAGTATGTATGTGTGTGTAGTAATGTGATGTACAGTATGTGTGTGTGTGTAGTAATGTGATGTACAGTATGTGTGTGTGTAGTAATGTGATGTACAGTATGTATGTGTGTGTAGTAATGTGATGTACAGTATGTGTGTGTGTAGTAATGTGATGTACAGTATGTGTGTGTGTAGTAATGTGATGTACAGTATGTGTGTGTGTAGTAATGTGATGTGTGTGTGTGTGTAGTAATGTGATGTACAGTATGTGTGTGTAGTAATGTGATGTACAGTGTGTGTGTGTAGTAATGTGATGTACAGTGTGTGTGTGTAGTAATGTGATGTACAGTATGTGTGTGTGTGTAGTAATGTGATGTATGTGTGTGTAGTAATGTGATGTATGTGTAGTAATGTGATGTATGTGTGTGTAGTAATGTGATGTATGTGTAGTAATGTGATGTATGTGTAGTAATGTGATGTATGTGTAGTAATGTGATGTACAGTATGTGTGTGTGTAGTAATGTGATGTACAGTATGTGTGTGTGTGTAGTAATGTGATGTACAGTATGTGTGTGTGTAGTAATGTGATGTACAGTATGTATGTGTGTGTAGTAATGTGATGTACAGTATGTGTGTGTGTGTAGTAATGTGATGTACAGTATGTGTGTGTGTAGTAATGTGATGTACAGTATGTATGTGTGTGTAGTAATGTGATGTACAGTATGTATGTGTGTGTAGTAATGTGATGTACAGTATGTGTGTGTGTAGTAATGTGATGTACAGTATGTATGTGTGTGTAGTAATGTGATGTACAGTATGTGTGTGTGTAGTAATGTGATGTACAGTATGTGTGTGTAGTAATGTGATGTACAGTATGTGTGTGTGTAGTAATGTGATGTACAGTATGTGTGTGTGTAGTAATGTGATGTGTGTGTGTGTGTAGTAATGTGATGTACAGTATGTGTGTGTAGTAATGTGATGTACAGTATGTGTGTGTGTAGTAATGTGATGTACAGTATGTGTGTGTGTAGTAATGTGATGTACAGTATGTGTGTGTGTAGTAATGTGATGTACAGTATGTGTGTGTAGTAATGTGATGTACAGTATGTGTGTGTGTAGTAATGTGATGTGTGTGTGTGTAGTAATGTGATGTACAGTATGTGTGTGTGTAGTAATGTGATGTACAGTATGTGTGTGTGTAGTAATGTGATGTACAGTATGTGTGTGTGTAGTAATGTGATGTACAGTATGTGTGTGTAGTAATGTGATGTACAGTATGTGTGTGTGTAGTAATGTGATGTACAGTATGTGTGTGTAGTAATGTGATGTACAGTATGTGTGTGTGTAGTAATGTGATGTGTGTGTGTGTAGTAATGTGATGTACAGTATGTGTGTGTGTAGTAATGTGATGTACAGTATGTGTGTGTAGTAATGTGATGTACAGTATGTGTGTGTGTAGTAATGTGATGTGTGTGTGTGTAGTAATGTGATGTACAGTATGTGTGTGTGTAGTAATGTGATGTACAGTATGTGTGTGTGTAGTAATGTGATGTACAGTATGTGTGTGTAGTAATGTGATGTACAGTATGTGTGTGTGTAGTAATGTGATGTGTGTGTGTGTAGTAATGTGATGTACAGTATGTGTGTGTGTAGTAATGTGATGTACAGTATGTGTGTGTGTAGTAATGTGATGTACAGTATGTGTGTGTGTGTGTAGTAATGTGATGTACAGTATGTGTGTGTGTGTAGTAATGTGATGTACAGTATGTGTGTGTAGTAATGTGATGTACAGTATGTGTGTGTGTAGTAATGTGATGTACAGTATGTGTGTGTAGTAATGTGATGTACAGTATGTGTGTGTGTAGTAATGTGATGTGTGTGTGTGTAGTAATGTGATGTACAGTATGTGTGTGTGTAGTAATGTGATGTACAGTATGTGTGTGTAGTAATGTGATGTACAGTATGTGTGTGTGTAGTAATGTGATGTACAGTATGTGTGTGTGTGTAGTAATGTGATGTACAGTATGTGTGTGTGTAGTAATGTGATGTACAGTATGTGTGTGTGTAGTAATGTGATGTACAGTATGTGTGTGTGTAGTAATGTGATGTGTGTGTGTGTAGTAATGTGATGTACAGTATGTGTGTGTGTAGTAATGTGATGTACAGTATGTGTGTGTAGTAATGTGATGTACAGTATGTGTGTGTAGTAATGTGATGTGTGTGTGTGTAGTAATGTGATGTACAGTATGTGTGTGTGTAGTAATGTGATGTACAGTATGTGTGTGTGTAGTAATGTGATGTACAGTATGTGTGTGTGTAGTAATGTGATGTACAGTATGTGTGTGTAGTAATGTGATGTACAGTATGTGTGTGTGTAGTAATGTGATGTGTGTGTGTGTGTAGTAATGTGATGTACAGTATGTGTGTGTGTAGTAATGTGATGTACAGTATGTGTGTGTGTAGTAATGTGATGTACAGTATGTGTGTGTGTGTGTAGTAATGTGATGTACAGTATGTGTGTGTGTGTAGTAATGTGATGTACAGTATGTGTGTGTAGTAATGTGATGTACAGTATGTGTGTGTGTAGTAATGTGATGTACAGTATGTGTGTGTAGTAATGTGATGTACAGTATGTGTGTGTGTAGTAATGTGATGTGTGTGTGTGTAGTAATGTGATGTACAGTATGTGTGTGTGTAGTAATGTGATGTACAGTATGTGTGTGTGTAGTAATGTGATGTACAGTATGTGTGTGTAGTAATGTGATGTACAGTATGTGTGTGTGTAGTAATGTGATGTACAGTATGTGTGTGTGTAGTAATGTGATGTACAGTATGTGTGTGTGTAGTAATGTGATGTACAGTATGTGTGTGTGTAGTAATGTGATGTACAGTATGTGTGTGTAGTAATGTGATGTACAGTATGTGTGTGTGTAGTAATGTGATGTGTGTGTGTGTAGTAATGTGATGTACAGTATGTGTGTGTGTAGTAATGTGATGTACAGTATGTGTGTGTAGTAATGTGATGTACAGTATGTGTGTGTGTAGTAATGTGATGTGTGTGTGTGTAGTAATGTGATGTACAGTATGTGTGTGTGTAGTAATGTGATGTACAGTATGTGTGTGTGTAGTAATGTGATGTACAGTATGTGTGTGTGTAGTAATGTGATGTACAGTATGTGTGTGTAGTAATGTGATGTACAGTATGTGTGTGTGTAGTAATGTGATGTGTGTGTGTGTAGTAATGTGATGTACAGTATGTGTGTGTGTAGTAATGTGATGTACAGTATGTGTGTGTGTAGTAATGTGATGTACAGTATGTGTGTGTAGTAATGTGATGTACAGTATGTGTGTGTGTAGTAATGTGATGTACAGTATGTGTGTGTAGTAATGTGATGTACAGTATGTGTGTGTGTAGTAATGTGATGTGTGTGTGTGTAGTAATGTGATGTACAGTATGTGTGTGTGTAGTAATGTGATGTACAGTATGTGTGTGTGTAGTAATGTGATGTACAGTATGTGTGTGTAGTAATGTGATGTACAGTATGTGTGTGTGTAGTAATGTGATGTACAGTATGTGTGTGTGTAGTAATGTGATGTACAGTATGTGTGTGTAGTAATGTGATGTACAGTATGTGTGTGTGTAGTAATGTGATGTAGTGTGTGTGTAGTAATGTGATGTACAGTATGTGTGTGTGTAGTAATGTGATGTACAGTATGTGTGTGTGTAGTAATGTGATGTACAGTATGTGTGTGTAGTAATGTGATGTACAGTATGTGTGTGTGTAGTAATGTGATGTGTGTGTGTGTAGTAATGTGATGTACAGTATGTGTGTGTGTAGTAATGTGATGTACAGTATGTGTGTGTGTAGTAATGTGATGTACAGTATGTGTGTGTGTAGTAATGTGATGTACAGTATGTGTGTGTGTAGTAATGTGATGTACAGTATGTGTGTGTAGTAATGTGATGTACAGTATGTGTGTGTGTAGTAATGTGATGTGTGTGTGTGTAGTAATGTGATGTACAGTATGTGTGTGTAGTAATGTGATGTACAGTATGTGTGTGTGTAGTAATGTGATGTACAGTATGTGTGTGTGTAGTAATGTGATGTACAGTATGTGTGTGTAGTAATGTGATGTACAGTATGTGTGTGTGTAGTAATGTGATGTGTGTGTGTGTAGTAATGTGATGTACAGTATGTGTGTGTGTAGTAATGTGATGTACAGTATGTGTGTGTGTAGTAATGTGATGTACAGTATGTGTGTGTAGTAATGTGATGTACAGTATGTGTGTGTGTAGTAATGTGATGTGTGTGTGTGTAGTAATGTGATGTACAGTATGTGTGTGTGTAGTAATGTGATGTACAGTATGTGTGTGTGTAGTAATGTGATGTACAGTATGTGTGTGTGTAGTAATGTGATGTACAGTATGTGTGTGTGTAGTAATGTGATGTACAGTATGTGTGTGTAGTAATGTGATGTACAGTATGTGTGTGTAGTAATGTGATGTAGTGTGTGTGTAGTAATGTGATGTACAGTATGTGTGTGTGTAGTAATGTGATGTACAGTATGTGTGTGTGTAGTAATGTGATGTACAGTATGTGTGTGTAGTAATGTGATGTACAGTATGTGTGTGTGTAGTAATGTGATGTGTGTGTGTGTAGTAATGTGATGTACAGTATGTGTGTGTGTAGTAATGTGATGTACAGTATGTGTGTGTGTAGTAATGTGATGTACAGTATGTGTGTGTGTAGTAATGTGATGTACAGTATGTGTGTGTAGTAATGTGATGTACAGTATGTGTGTGTGTAGTAATGTGATGTGTGTGTGTGTAGTAATGTGATGTACAGTATGTGTGTGTGTAGTAATGTGATGTACAGTATGTGTGTGTGTAGTAATGTGATGTACAGTATGTGTGTGTAGTAATGTGATGTACAGTATGTGTGTGTGTAGTAATGTGATGTGTGTGTGTGTAGTAATGTGATGTACAGTATGTGTGTGTGTAGTAATGTGATGTACAGTATGTGTGTGTGTAGTAATGTGATGTACAGTATGTGTGTGTGTAGTAATGTGATGTACAGTATGTGTGTGTAGTAATGTGATGTACAGTATGTGTGTGTGTAGTAATGTGATGTGTGTGTGTGTAGTAATGTGATGTACAGTATGTGTGTGTGTAGTAATGTGATGTACAGTATGTGTGTGTGTAGTAATGTGATGTACAGTATGTGTGTGTAGTAATGTGATGTACAGTATGTGTGTGTGTAGTAATGTGATGTACAGTATGTGTGTGTAGTAATGTGATGTACAGTATGTGTGTGTAGTAATGTGATGTACAGTATGTGTGTGTAGTAATGTGATGTACAGTATGTGTGTGTGTAGTAATGTGATGTACAGTATGTGTGTGTGTAGTAATGTGATGTACAGTATGTGTGTGTGTAGTAATGTGATGTACAGTATGTGTGTGTAGTAATGTGATGTACAGTATGTGTGTGTGTAGTAATGTGATGTACAGTATGTGTGTGTAGTAATGTGATGTACAGTATGTGTGTGTGTAGTAATGTGATGTACAGTATGTGTGTGTGTAGTAATGTGATGTACAGTATGTGTGTGTGTAGTAATGTGATGTACAGTATGTGTGTGTAGTAATGTGATGTACAGTATGTGTGTGTGTAGTAATGTGATGTACAGTATGTGTGTGTGTGTAGTAATGTGATGTACAGTATGTGTGTGTGTAGTAATGTGATGTACAGTATGTGTGTGTGTAGTAATGTGATGTACAGTATGTGTGTGTGTAGTAATGTGATGTACAGTATGTGTGTGTGTGTAGTAATGTGATGTACAGTATGTGTGTGTGTGTAGTAATGTGATGTACAGTATGTGTGTGTGTAGTAATGTGATGTACAGTATGTGTGTGTAGTAATGTGATGTACAGTATGTGTGTGTGTAGTAATGTGATGTACAGTATGTGTGTGTGTAGTAATGTGATGTACAGTGTGTGTGTGTGTGTAGTAATGTGATGTACAGTATGTGTGTGTGTGTATGTAATGTGATGTACAGTATGTGTGTGTGTGTAGTAATGTGATGTACAGTATGTGTGTGTGTGTAGTAATGTGATGTACAGTATGTGTGTGTGTAGTAATGTGATGTACAGTATGTGTGTGTGTAGTAATGTGATGTACAGTATGTGTGTGTGTGTAGTAATGTGATGTACAGTATGTGTGTGTGTAGTAATGTGATGTACATTATGTGTGTGTGTGTAGTAATGTGATGTACAGTATGTGTGTGTGTGTAGTAATGTGATGTACAGTATGTGTGTGTGTAGTAATGTGATGTACATTATGTGTGTGTGTGTAGTAATGTGATGTACAGTATGTGTGTGTGTGTAGTAATGTGATGTACAGTATGTGTGTGTGTGTAGTAATGTGATGTACAGTATGTGTGTGTGTAGTAATGTGATGTACAGTATGTGTGTGTGTGTAGTAATGTGATGTACAGTATGTGTGTGTAGTAATGTGATGTACAGTATGTGTGTGTGTGTAGTAATGTGATGTACAGTATGTGTGTGTAGTAATGTGATGTACAGTATGTGTGTGTGTAGTAATGTGATGTACAGTATGTGTGTGTGTAGTAATGTGATGTACAGTATGTGTGTGTAGTAATGTGATGTACAGTATGTGTGTGTAGTAATGTGATGTACAGTATGTGTGTGTGTGTAGTAATGTGATGTACAGTATGTGTGTGTGTGTAGTAATGTGATGTACAGTATGTGTGTGTAGTAATGTGATGTACAGTATGTGTGTGTAGTAATGTGATGTACAGTATGTGTGTGTAGTAATGTGATGTACAGTATGTGTGTGTGTGTAGTAATGTGATGTACAGTATGTGTGTGTGTGTAGTAATGTGATGTACAGTATGTGTGTGTGTGTAGTAATGTGATGTACAGTATGTGTGTGTGTAGTAATGTGATGTACAGTATGTGTGTGTGTGTAGTAATGTGATGTACAGTATGTGTGTGTGTGTAGTAATGTGATGTACAGTATGTGTGTGTGTAGTAATGTGATGTACAGTATGTGTGTGTGTAGTAATGTGATGTACAGTATGTGTGTGTGTAGTAATGTGATGTACAGTGTGTGTGTGTGTAGTAATGTGATGTACAGTATGTGTGTGTGTGTAGTAATGTGATGTACATTATGTGTGTGTGTGTAGTAATGTGATGTACAGTATGTGTGTGTGTGTAGTAATGTGATGTACAGTATGTGTGTGTGTAGTAATGTGATGTACAGTATGTGTGTGTGTAGTAATGTGATGTACAGTATGTGTGTGTGTGTAGTAATGTGATGTACAGTATGTGTGTGTGTAGTAATGTGATGTACATTATGTGTGTGTGTGTAGTAATGTGATGTACATTATGTGTGTGTGTGTAGTAATGTGATGTACAGTATGTGTGTGTGTAGTAATGTGATGTACAGTATGTGTGTGTGTGTAGTAATGTGATGTACATTATGTGTGTGTGTGTAGTAATGTGATGTACAGTATGTGTGTGTGTGTAGTAATGTGATGTACAGTATGTGTGTGTGTAGTAATGTGATGTACAGTATGTGTGTGTGTGTAGTAATGTGATGTACAGTATGTGTGTGTGTAGTAATGTGATGTACAGTATGTGTGTGTGTGTAGTAATGTGATGTACAGTATGTGTGTGTGTGTAGTAATGTGATGTACAGTATGTGTGTGTGTAGTAATGTGATGTACAGTATGTGTGTGTGTGTAGTAATGTGATGTACAGTATGTGTGTGTGTAGTAATGTGATGTACAGTATGTGTGTGTGTAGTAATGTGATGTACAGTATGTGTGTGTGTAGTAATGTGATGTACAGTATGTGTGTGTGTGTAGTAATGTGATGTACAGTATGTGTGTGTGTAGTAATGTGATGTACAGTATGTGTGTGTGTAGTAATGTGATGTACAGTATGTGTGTGTGTGTAGTAATGTGATGTACAGTATGTGTGTGTGTGTAGTAATGTGATGTACAGTATGTGTGTGTGTAGTAATGTGATGTACAGTATGTGTGTGTGTAGTAATGTGATGTACAGTATGTGTGTGTGTGTAGTAATGTGATGTACAGTATGTGTGTGTGTAGTAATGTGATGTACAGTATGTGTGTGTAGTAATGTGATGTACAGTATGTGTGTGTGTAGTAATGTGATGTACAGTATGTGTGTGTGTAGTAATGTGATGTACAGTATGTGTGTGTAGCTAATGTGATGTACAGTATGTGTGTGTAGTAATGTAGATGTACAGTATGTGTGTGTGTGTAGTAATGTGATGTACAGTATGTGTGTGTGTAGTAATGTGATGTACAGTATGTGTGTGTAGTAATGTGATGTACAGTATGTGTGTGTGTAGTAATGTGATGTACAGTATGTGTGTGTGTGTAGTAATGTGATGTACAGTATGTGTGTGTGTGTAGTAATGTGATGTACAGTATGTGTGTGTGTGTAGTAATGTGATGTACAGTATGTGTGTGTGTAGTAATGTGATGTACAGTATGTGTGTGTGTGTAGTAATGTGATGTACAGTATGTGTGTGTGTGTAGTAATGTGATGTACAGTATGTGTGTGTGTAGTAATGTGATGTACAGTATGTGTGTGTAGTAATGTGATGTACAGTATGTGTGTGTGTAGTAATGTGATGTACAGTATGTGTGTGTGTAGTAATGTGATGTACAGTGTGTGTGTGTGTGTAGTAATGTGATGTACAGTATGTGTGTGTGTGTGTAGTAATGTGATGTACATTATGTGTGTGTGTGTAGTAATGTGATGTACAGTATGTGTGTGTGTGTAGTAATGTGATGTACAGTATGTGTGTGTGTAGTAATGTGATGTACAGTATGTGTGTGTGTAGTAATGTGATGTACAGTATGTGTGTGTGTGTAGTAATGTGATGTACAGTATGTGTGTGTGTAGTAATGTGATGTACATTATGTGT